>VZQC01003090.1:314103-343131 GCA_009823505.1 Rhizomys pruinosus
GATTTACTGTGTTATAGCATGGAAGGTGTAGATAGTGTGTAGATGGCAGCCTCTAACTAGATTCAATTGCAAATGCAAATTCTGGTTCATGTTAGTTTGATAGCAGTGGAGGTGGTTATATTGAGTAGATATTGTTATGGTATCCCTCTTTTTTTTTTATTATTTATTTTTGTATGTGTATGAATGTATTGTCTGCATGCAGGTCTGTGCACCCGTGTCGTGCAATGCCGCGGAGGTCAGAAGAGGGTCTCAGATTCCCCTGGAACTGGAGTTCTCCTGGAATTGGAGTTTCAGACGGTTCTCAGCCGCCATGTGGGTGCTGGGGATCGAACCCGGGTCCTCTGCAAGAGCAGTCGGTGCTCTTAACCGCTAGGCTATCTCTCCAGCCCCCCCCAGTTTTCTTTTTAACTTGATATAATCAGATATAAAGCACATGTGCAGACTGGAGGACTTATGGGGTTTTATAGCAAAAAATCATGTTTCATTCATTACTTGGGTCATGGCATCATCTAAATGGGGAAGGTTTCTCTCTTCCAAAAACAGTTCTGCATCTTTGAGCCCATCCCAACAGGAGGGTTGCCAGGGAGGATCCTCCTGAATTGGGGCACAGACAGTGTCACTCTACAGCTGCATTTCTCACCATTAGTTACCCTTACTTAACTTGAAATGACAGTTTTCTGTGCTCAAAGAGAACAGTCACATTCTTCCAGATTTGTTGTGGCAATTTATTAGTGGCTCTAATTATAATGCTTGTTGGATGGGGCCTCAGGTGGCTCTAGTGCTGCTTTAAAAATACATCCCAGAGTGAGCAGTGGTTAGACCAGGGACTTGCCAGGACCACCTGAAGCACAGGTAGGAGCTGGGTGCTTCAGCCAGGCAGATTTTAGGATAGATCTACTCCTGGGTTGTTGGTTGATTGATTCATTGATTGGATAGCTAAATCTGTCTTGTGAGGCTAGCAGCGGGGTGGAGGCACCCTGCTAGCTGGGATTAAAGGTGGGCCTGTTAAATCCTTGTCTGGTGTGGCTGTCTGGGTGGAGTTGCCCTTGTAGCTGGTATTAAAAGTGGGCCTGTTGCCATTGTGAGACGTGAGTGCACAGTGGTTAGGTGACCTGAAGCACAGAGTATTACCCCCCCACCCCCACCAACTGGAATTGCTGAGTGTCCAAGTGGGTTTTTTTTGGAAAACCTTCAGAACAGAAAGGGAAGAGTGAATTAGACTTCCAATATATAAACAAAATTGAAAGCCTGAAACCTAGACAAATCAACACTCCATAAACAAGGAGAAAAAAAAAAAGATCTGAAGGAGGCAAGCAAAGCAAGCCTTCAACACAGTGAAAAGGCACTTGTGACTCGAATTGGAATACAGGCAAAAAAAGGGAAACCCACATGCCAGGGGCATGAAAAAGGGACAACATGGGAAAGGTGCAGGATAATTCCACACCAAGCTCTACTAACCCTGTAGGAGATTCCTACAGCGGGATCCCCCTGGGGGTGATCCAAGAAACAGATCTCAGAGGAACAATTTCAGACCTATTCAGAGAAATTAAAGAATATAAAGAACAAGTCAGCAGGACGTCATGGCGCATGCCTTTAATCCTAGCACTTGGGAGGCAGAGGCAGGCGGATCTTTGTGAGTTCAAGGCCAGCCTGGTCTACAGAGTGAGTTCCAGGGACAGCCAGCGCTACAGGGAGACCCTGTCTCAAAAAAAAAAAAAAAAAGACCAAAAAAAAAAAAAAAAAAAAAAAAAAGAACAAGTCTAGAAACAAGGAGAGAGAATGAAAACCAAGAAGAGGGGCTGGAGAGATGGCTAGTGGTTAGGGAGCGCCGACCGCTCTTACAGAGGACCTGGGGTTCGATCCCTAGCACCCACATGGCGGCCGAGAACCGTCCAAAACTCCGGTTTCCAGGAGAACTCCATCCCAGGGGGAATCCGACACCCTCTTCTGACCTCCACGGCACTGCCGACAGGGCACAAGACTGCATGCAGACAGTACATCATACACTACAGAAATAATAAATAAAATAAAAAGAAAAAGTCAAGAAGGACCTAGAGAGAGACAATGATCAAACTTACGGAGAAGACACTATAGGGAGATGACAAACTCCAGAAAGAACTGAAGGGAAAATGCAAACCTGGAAGGAAGTGGAAACACTGAAAAAGGAAGCCAACCAGCAAAGCAAGGAGCACCAGAAGAGACTGAGAAGCTCCAAAAGGAAGTGGGAAATACTAGGAAATCACGAACGAAATGAAAAAAGGAAATAGACCACTTATCCACTCAAGAGGAAGGAATGGGAAAAAGCCTCAGAAATAGAATGAGGAAGCAGGAACAAAGAATATCAGACCAAAAAGATAACACAGAGAACTAAAAAGCTCAAATAAAGATTTTGGAATTTTAAAAACATCACAGAGTGAACACCAGAAATTGGACAACCATGAAAAGATCAAACCTTGCGATTTAGATTGTGGAAGCCAAGGTGGATAGCAGGGAGGTGGGCGGGGGGAGGGGGGGCAGGTCAAACCTCGCATCATAGGAATGAGAGAAGGAGAAGAATCCCAAGAGAATAGTATTGATCGAATCTTCAACAGAATAATAGATTGAAAATTCCCCAAACGAAAAAAGACAAACCATACAAATTACAAGAGCACATAGAACTCCAAACAGACAAGATCAGAAAGAAAAAAAAAAAACCTCCCCACGCCATGTCATAGTTAAAATGCAATACACCAAATGGACCTCAAGACATCTACCGAATATCCAACCAAACCCCAGGGAATACACTTTCTCTCAGCAGACCCATGGAAATATTCTCCAAAAGAACCACATACTGGGACACAGAAAAAACTCAACAAATACAAAAGATTGAAATATTATATGCATTCTATCAGACACAGGTGGAATAAGCTCAAATCAACACCAGGATAAGCCTACAACCCACAAGAACACATGGAGACCCTAAACAACACTCTCCTGAATAGTGAGTGGGTCAAGAAAGAAATAAAAGCATTCCTGGAACTGAATGACAATGATAATACAACACAACAAAACCTATGGGACACTTCAAAAGCAGTCCTTAAAGAAAAGCAACTGCATTGTATCCCAGAGACTGGGATGGGCCTCTTTTTTAATGTCCACTGTCCTTTGTCTTAAGATTTGATGCAATAAAAACAGACCCAAGAGGGAAGGTTAAGCCCGAGTGCCTACAATAAAAACAACAACAACAAAAAAAAAAAAAAAAAAAAAAAAACAGAGCCAAGTGTGGATGATCTAATACTGGAGCTAAAAACACTTGAGAGATAACAAATGAACCATAATGCAGGAGATAGGAAGAAATAACAAAAATCAGAGCAGAAATCAATGAAATAGAAACAAAGAAAACCATACAGAAAGTCAATGAATCCAAAAGTTGGTTCTTTGAGAGAATAAACAAGATAAACAGACCTCTAGCCCAGTTAACCAAAAGAAAGAAGGAACAACTCCAAATCAATGGAATCCATGATGAAAGATGAAATATCACAACAGACAATGAAAAGATCCAGACAATCATATAAGAATACTTCAAAAACCTATACTCTACTAAATTTGAAAACCTAGAAGAAATGGATGAATATATGAAAGCCTGGGAAGCACCAAAGCTCAACCACGAAGAGATCGGCAGCTTAAATAGACCCATAATATATGATGAAATTAAAGATGTAATAAGAAACCTCCCAACTGAAAAAAGCCCAGGCCTAGATGGTTTCACAGCAGAATTCTATAAAACATTTCAAAAAGACTTACAACCATTATTACTCAAATTTTTTAGAAGGATACAAACAGAGGGAATCCTCCCAAATTCGTTCTATGAAGCCAGCATCACTCTAATACCAAAACCAGGCAAAGATACAACCAAAAAGGAGAACTATAGACCCATCTCATTAATGAACACGGATGCAAAACTTCTAAACAGGATACTTGCAAATCGCGTACAGACCCAGATCAAGAAGATCATCCATCATGACCAAGTTGTATTCATACCAGAAATGCAAGGATGGTTCAACATACAAAATCAATAAATATCATCAAACATATAAAAAGGACTGAAAGACAAAAACCACTGGATCACTTCAGTTGACTCAGAGAAAGACTTTGACAAAATCCAGCATCCCGTCATGCTTAAAGTTCTAGAGGGAATTGGATTGGAGGGATCATTCCTCACTGTAATCAAAGCCATATAATAGGAAACCCACAGCCAATATCATTCTAAATGGGGAAACGACAGAAGCATTCCCTTTAAAGTTAGGGACTCGGCAAGGCTGCCCCTTGTCATCACTCCTTTTCAATATAGTGCTTGAAACATTTGCTAGGTCAATAAGGCAAGTAAAGGAAATTAAAGGAGTTCTAATTGGAAAAGAGGAAGTCAAACTATCCCTTTTTTTTGCTGATGATATGATCGTTTACTTAAGGGATGCTAAAAACTCTACCAGAACACTCCTAGAAATGATTAAGAGCTTCAGTAAAGTGGCAGGATACAAAATTATCCTAGAAAAATCAGTAACTTTTCTTTACACTAACAACAAGCAACTGAAGAAGGAATATAAGGAGACCTGCCTACTCACAATAGCCTCAAAAACAATAAAATACCTAGGAACAAACCTAACCAAAGACACCAAAGATCTCTACAATAAAAATTTTAAACCCCTGATGAAGGAAATTGAAGAAGACATCAGAGATGGAAAAACCTCCCATGGTCATGGATTGGGCAAATTAATATAGTAAAAATGTCCACTCTACCCTAACTTTTGTACAGATTTAATGCAATCCCAATTAAAATCCCCAAGAGTTTCTTCACAGGCTTGGAAAAAAAGGTCCTTCATTTGGAAAAACAAAAGACCCAGAATAGTCAATGCAACCCTGAGCGAAAAGACCAATACAGGTGGGGTCTCTATACCAGACTTCAAACTATACTACAGGGCTGTCGTCATGAAAACAGCCTGGTACTGGCACAAAACAGACCTGTTGACCAATGGAACAAAACTGAAGATCCAAACTTGAGCACATACAATTTCAGCCATCTCATATTTGACAAGGGGGCCAAGAAGACACAATGGAGGAAAGACAGCATCTTCAGCAAATGGTGTTGGCAAAAGTGGATCACCACTTATAGAGGGATGAAATTAAACCCCTACCTCTTGCCCTGTACAATAGTCAACTCCAGATGGATGAAAGACCTCAGTGTGAAACCCCAAACTCTGAAGGCGATAGAAGAAAAAGTTGGCAGCAGACTACAAGACATAGGCGTAGGAAAAGACTTCCTAAATCAGTCAGCTGCACAAGAATTAAGGTCGACAAATGACAAATGGGTCCTCATTAAACTCAGAAGCTTCTGTACATCAAAAGAAACAATCAAGGAAGTGAAGAGAAAGCCCATAGAGTGGGAGGAAACCTTCACTGCAGATACTTCTGACAAAGCATTGATTTCCAGAGTATATAAACTACTCAAAAAACAAAGAGGAAAGAAAACAAATGACCCATTCAAAAGATGGAGCAAAGAGCTGAACAGAGACTTCACAAGTGAGGAATTAGAGATGGTTGAGAAACATCTTAAAAAGTGTTCAACATCGCTAATAATTAAGGAAATCCAAATTAAAACCACTTT
The DNA here is from genome assembly GCA_009823505.1 of Rhizomys pruinosus. Lineage (NCBI taxonomy): Eukaryota > Metazoa > Chordata > Mammalia > Rodentia > Spalacidae > Rhizomys > Rhizomys pruinosus. Next base: position 319,745 of record VZQC01003090.1, read on the forward strand.
AAGATATCTTCTCACTCCAATGAGACTGGCTTGGATCAAGGAAACAAATGATACCAAGTGCTGGAGAGGTTGTGGGGAAAGAGAAACACTCATCCATTGCTGGTGGGAATGTAAACTTCTACAGCCACTATGGAAAGTAGGGTGGAGAACCCTTGGAAGACTCAATATGAGCTTATCACCTGACCCAGTCATTCCACTCCTGGCTATATACCCACAAGAGTCTTCTTACCACAGATATACATGCACAGCTATGTTTATTGCAGTTCTGTTTACAATAGCAAAAAGCTGGAACCAACCCAAATGCCCCTCAACTGACAAGTGGATAGAGAAAATGTGGTACATCTACATAATGGAGTTCTATGCAGCAGTAAAAAAAGACAGCATCATGAACTTTGCAGGTAATTGGATGGAACTGGAAGATATTATGTTAAGTGAAGTAACACAGTCCCAGAAAAACAAACGATGAATTGTATCACTCATCTGTGGATGCTAGCACCAATAACCTAGTTATAAACATTTCTTGTTGGGAGTGATGCATATTGGAAAGAACACCACCACCACCACCAACAGAAAAGACTGCATCAAAGAACTGACTGAAAGGGTGAATCTGGTGTTGTGGGGGAGGGAGGTTGGAAGTGGGACACGTGCCTAGATTGGATTTGTGACATAATCTTGTACAAAAAAATATGTAAAACAATAACTTAAAAAAATAAATAAAAAAAATACATCCCAGGGCTGGAGAGATATCTCAGTGGTTAAGAGCACTTATTGCTCTTGTAGAGGACCCAGGTTTGATTCCCAGCACCCACATGGTGGCTAGGAACTGTCTTAGGCTGGGCATGGTGGTGCACACCTTTAATCCCAGCACTTCGGAGGCAAAGGGAGGTGGATCTCTGTGAGTTCAAGGCCAGCCTGGTCTACACAGTGAGCTTTTGGCCAGCTGGGACTAAATGTAGACCCTGTCTCAAAAGAAAAAAACAAACATCCCAAAGGGCTTCTTTCCTACAGTGATACAGAATGCAGAATATTGATCCTTCAATAGCTCCTAAATGTTAAATTTACTATTAAAAAAAAACAAACAGTAAATTTCCCCTTCTACTTGGGAGTTGAGTGTTTGGGCTTTGGTACTAGCCATTCTTTTTGTTTTTTGTTTTGAGATGGAGTCTTCTGTGTCCCTGACTAGCCTTGAACTTGCTGTATAGTTGAAGATGACCTTGAATTTCTGATCCTTCTACCTCCACTTTCCCAGTGCTAGGATTACAGGCATGCCCCATCATGCTTCATGTATGCATAGCATTTCATGCACACCAGACAACCATGCTACCAGCTGAGCTACATCTTCAGCCCCACGGGTCTGGGCATTCTTTACATGGGATCGTTCTGCATTCCCTGTGAGCCTCAGGACCTTGGCAGGGTTGTTTTTCCTCACCCAGCCTCTGTTAGAGTCTGAAATGGTGGAATAAGATTTTGGGTACCTGTGTTGAGATAAAATGGACTAGACTAGTTTTCATGTAAGTCTCTTCCCTGTCATGGTGTATAGAGTTTTGGGCATTTTGCTTAAGATGACCTACAGCCTCTTTCCTTCTGCTTTTTCCTGAAAGTGACTCTGTGCTTACAAATGATGGCCTCCAATTGAGCACAGCGCCCTTCTAGATGAAGCCAATACATGGGTGACTCAAGGCAGTGGTGATTTGTAGTGAGATGGAAAGCAAGGTCTGTGGACCACACAGGTTCAGTTCCTTTCCACAGCTGGGTGCACAGTCCATTTCTACCCAGCTCTCAGCAGGGGCTGCCTTCTGCAGAGGCACTGTCCTGCCAAGCATTCCAGTTGTGTTTAGTTTCTTCTAGCCTCAGCTGGGGTCAAAAAAGTCTCCTTCTAAGTGCTTTCTAGACTAGACTTGTTTTGATTTGCATTGGGTTCTTTTTTAAAAAAATTATTTTCATTTTATGTGTATGACTATATTGGCAGCATGTGCATTAGTACACCCATGTCATGCAGTGCTCAAGGAGGTCAGAAGAGGATGTCAGATCCCCTGGAACTGGAGTTTTGGATGGTTGCTAGCTGCCACCTGGGTGCTGGGATTTGAACCTGAGTCCTTCACAAGGGGAGCCAGTGCTCTTAACCACAGCCATCTCTCCAGCCCCTCCTTTGGGTTCTTCTATATGGCATCTCAGAAGGTGTGATGGGAGCAAGGCTGGCTAGTTGTGGTGACACACACCTTTAATCCTAGTACTTGGGAGGCAGGCGGATCTCTCATGGCCATATGTGCCCCTTATTTCACCTCTGCAGTTACAGAGAAGAGGTGGGAAGTATATTAATTCCTGGCTCCCTTCGACCTGATGACCTGAGTTCAATCCCCTGAAATCACATGGTAGAAGGAGAAAAGTTACTCCTGAAAGCTGTCTCCTGGCTTTTACATGTGTGCCATGGTACATGCACACGGACACACAGATACACACACACAGACACACAGACATGCACGCACACACACACACTATTAATAAATGTAATTTTAAAAAGCAATAGGGAGCAAGGCGTGGTGGTGCATGCTTTTAATCCTAGCACTTGGGAGGCAGAGGCAGGCGGATCTTTGTGAGTTCAAGGCCAGCCTGGTCTACAGAGTGAGTTCCAGGACAGCTGGGGCTTCAGGGAGACACTGTCTCAAAAAGACCAAAAAAAAAAAAAAAAAAAAGCAATAGGGTTCTACTTTTAGAATATGGAAAGGTAAGTAAACCGCTGTGATGCTTACTAATATGGTAGATACCTGGAGCAAGGATGGGACCCACACCTTTCTCCAGTGCTCCACTCTTACCCCACAGTCCAGATGTTAACATCACGTGGCCTTGATGCTTGCATTGGGCTTGCATTTCCCTCTCCTGTGAGTTTGCCCAAACAAGCCATTCCATGTCACTGTTTGACCTATGGCCTCCAGCTTCCCTTCATTTGGGGGCACAGCTGGCCTGACTGTGCGATGAGCCTGGGACGCCTTTTCCTCTGCTTCCTGGCCCATTCTCTCCCCCCGCCCCCACCACCTCTCACCCTGGCTCTTAGTTACCTTCCATCTCAGGCTCATGTTTCTCTGCTTCCTGCTGTCCCTTTGTCTGGAGTCCCACTTCTTGATCTGGCTGCTGTCTTCTCTTCCTCCAGAGTGCACATAGCTGTCCCTTTGTCTGGAGACTGTTCTAGAATAGCACGTGGCACTATTTTATTTTTTTCTGTGCAATGTATACAATTATTTGATGTAAAATTACATTAATGTTTTTTTAAATTTTTATTTATTTAATGTGTATGAATGTACTGTCTGCATGTAGGTTTGTGCACCCGTGTCGAGCAATGCCGCGGAGGTCAGAAGAGGGCGTCGGATTCCCCTGGAACTGGAGTTCTCCTGGAATTAGAGTTATGGACAGTTCTCAGCCACATGCGGGTGCTGGGGATTGAACCCCGGTCCTCTGCAAGAGCAGTCGGTGCTCTTAACTGCTAGGCCATCTCTCCAGCTCCTACATTTATGTTTTTATGTGTCTGACTTTGCCACTAGCATCTAATCTCCCAAGTGTTGGGGCTTTGTTCATTTTAGTCTTTGCCAAATATTCAAGTTCAGAACAGTGACTATGCTTTGCTATAGTGATGTCTGTGAAGGAATAAGTACTTGCAAGTACCATGTTGGGTCTAGATGATTTTCTGTTAAAGTAGGGAGGTGTTTCTATTAGTATTGTGTGTGTGTGTTTATGTGTGTGTGTGTGTACACATGCATGCATGCTGGGGTTTAAATCCACGGCTTTGTGGATACTAGGCAAGCACTTTATCAACTGAGTAGCATCCCTCGTGGTTCCGTGATCTACACTTCATACTGTAGAAGTCATTGCTTCATAAGGAAGTGAAAGGTAATTACCAATCTCTGTGGATGAGGGTGCAGCATTCTCCCAGTCTGACTTCGTTTCCATTCACAGTCTCCTCTACCCCTACCAGCTTTTCCCCAATCCATGAAGAAAGCAAAGTCTATGGGCCACATTCTCACTTCCAAGTGAGAGATTTAGAAGAGGCTTTTACTTCCCCTCTTCCACTAGCCAAAACATTTGTCCTCTTGAGACAGTTGCCAAGAGTCTGTTCCTGCCCCTGCCCGGTGCTACCCCTACCCCAGTCTTCTCAGAAGTCAGAGCTGTGCTACTCACTGGCTTCTGACCTCTAGGGAATCAGTTTTCCTATGGTGAAAATGGGGGAAGCTCACCTGCTGTGTAGGATTGAAGAGAGAATTGGTGCTGCACTACACAGCACTGTTTCTAATATTTGTTGAAGCAACAGCAGCAGTCTAATAACCAGCCCATCCCTGATTATCACTGACTCTCTATGGTCACGTGCTCAGTTCCTGGTTCCATCAGGGCCCTTTACTTCTCATCCTGTTCACAGGGTGACCCTCAGCACTTGCTCCAGCACCGCCTCTGTCACTGACAGCCTTGCCCTGGTCCCTTGTCAGCCTCACTTTGCTCAGCAGCAGTAGTCATTGCAAGGACTCTGGCTAGCCAGTCACAGGAGCCTTCAGTAGGCTGCCAGCTGTTTTTTGAAGCAACGCGGTACCTACAGCAAGTGGCAGCTGTCTTGATTGCCCATCAAAGCCAAATCTGTAGCAACTTAATCAGCCTCCCCTTCATCCCAAGCCATGTTTTCCAGGATTTGGACCTGCAGCCTCAACATCTGGGTGGAGGATGGCCTGTGGGTTGGGATTCATGGATTTTGAGACCTAGCTGGAGAGGCTTTTGATGGTCATGTCTCTCGGTCATTCTGGGGGCCTAGAAATTCTAGAGTGGTCATTTGTCTGCTCACTCAGCAGCTGCCCTCTAAGTCCTGTGTGTTCTGGGAATGAGGGATGCAGAGATGCTGAGACATCATTATGTGGGCCATCAGCCACCGATGAAACTGGGCATTCACTTTGCTATTGGCGTTTTGTCATATATTAGTAATTTTATTTATTTATTTATTTATTTATTTATTTATTTATTTATATTTTTATTTTTGGTCTTTTTGAGACAGGGTCTCCCTGTAGCCCCAGCTGTCCTGGAACTCACTATGTAGACCAGTCTGGCCTTGAAGTTACAAAGATCCATCCACCTCTGCCTCCTGAGTGCTGGGATTAAAGGCTTGCGCCACCATGCCTGGCTCATTTGTCATTTTAATGCATATTTACTGAGCGGTTGTGGTAGCCCAGATACTGTTCTGGGTTTGGGCTGATGGAAAGCAATACAGATAAGGTTTCCTGCTCAGTTCCCTCCTCGTAGGGGGGAGATGGACCATAGTCAGCACACAGTGTAGATAAGTGGTAAAAAGAGAGGGAGTAGAGGTTTGGGTAAGGAGATGGTGGTGGGGGGGTACAGGGAGTCAGGTCCTCCAGGCCATGAGTACAGCATGGCCACTGATTTCTTGGAGTGACATAGGGATTGCTGGAGACTTGAAGCAGTCTGGGTAGCATCTGATGTAGGATTTCAGAGGTTTTCTTTGCTGTATGGAGAGAGAGCTTTGTGAGTAAGGATAGAGAGGGGAGGAAAGAGAGGGGTACAGTTAAGAGAAAGAGCCAGTTGAAGATGGTTGTGGGATGCTAGGTGAGAGAGGATGGTTGGGACCCGGGGTCCCCTGAGTGTTGGTGAGAGGAGGCTGTGCCCTGATTGTGTATGGAAACTGGAGCTAGAAGGATTTACAGTGGCATGTGGCATGAGTGCGAGCAGTAGGGGTTAGGAGGGTGGGGTGTCCAGTCCTGAGCAAGAAGCATAGAGAGCCGGGCGTGGTGGCGCACGCCTTTAATCCTAGCACTTGGGAGGCAGAGGCAGGCGGATCTTTGTGAGTTCAAGGCCAGCCTGGTCTACAGAGTGAGTTCCAGGACACTGGGTATAGGGAAACCCTGACTCAAAAAAAAAAAAAAAAAAAAAAAAGAAGCATAGAGAGCCAGCATGGGGATGGATTTGGGGAGCTGGTCAGGTATTCTGGCAAGGACATGCTGAGTGTGAGGACAGTGAAGAGGAGGCAGGAGAGGAATGTACATACCCACAGTTGGAGACTCCTGGGCTAAAAATGCATTGTGTCTCAAGCCTGAGTGAGATCCCCAAGGGAGTAAGAGTAAGTTGTCCAGGACTGAGCATGGGATCATGCAAGTGCCAGCAAAAGAGTTGGAGAAGAGCTGATGGTGGGAGATGAGGGGTGAAGAGTTGGCATCCTGGGCTGAATGGAGAGCACTTTGGAGGAGAGAGTACACATGTACTGATGGGTTGAGTGAAATGAGGGCAGTCACTTTGAAATAATCTAGTGACATTTGGGCCTCCTGGTGCATGCCTGTAATCCCAGCTACTTGGAAGGATAAGGCAAGAGGATTACAAGTTCAAGGCCAGCCTGAGGAGCTTAGTGAGATACTTTATGAAGAGTAAAATGAGAGTTGGGTTATAGCTCATTATACTACTTGCCTAGGATGCAGGAGGCCCTGGGTTCCATTTCCCGTACTGGGAAAAACAAACACACAAACACCCATCATAGCACACGACTTCCCTCTCAGAGCCCTACTGGCTTTGCTCTTTCATGGCATAACAGGTTCATGTATTCTCCTGTCAGGCCTCATGTGATCTGCTGTCAATTGCCTTTACCCCTTCTGTCTGTCATCACTCTTTTTGTTTATTGTGCTTCACCTGTACCAGCCACCTTTCTGTTACTAAGACTTGGTCTTATGCTGAAATGTGGTCCCTTCATTTCCTTTTCTATAACGTTCTTTCTGGTGCTTCTGAGATTGTTTCCTGTTGGTCACTTCTCAGATCTCAGGCCTAGTTCTCCCTGTGAAGAGCAGCTCCTAAGTGTTTCTCTGGTTTACGTTGGTGTACCAGCAGAAATTATCTCCATGTTTATTTACTCATTTGCCACCAACCAGATGTACATGCTCAGCAGGCAGCAGGCTCGAAGGCCCAGCTCCCCATTGATCTATGGCAGCCCTCTCTGTGGGGAACCTGCTGTGCTCCCCACTGGCCTAGGGCAGCTCTCTGTGGGGAACCTGCTGTGCTCCCCACTGGCCTAGGGCAGCTCTCTGTGGGGAACCTGCTGTGCTCCCCACTGGCCTAGGGCAGCCCTCTCTGTGGAGCCTGCTGTGCTCCCCATGGGACCCACAGCACTGATCCACAGTGGCTGACTGAGTAAACAAACATGATGGGACATTGGAATTGCAGAGTTTGTTTGTTCCTTTATTTATTTTAGAAATGAATTAAATAGATGGTCAGCTTGTGATGGGGTCACATCTAGATAACCCTGCTGGCCGTGGATACTACATGGTGTACTCCTGAATTATCAAACATCACAGCTTAGCAGTGTAGCACCAGTGCAGTGCTGCCTTGCCTCTCCATCTTGAGGCTGATGGGGGTTGTCATTGCTACATAGAGAGAGAACCACACTGTGTATCACTAGCATGGGAAGTACCTAAATTCAAAATTCAAAGTATGATTTCTGTTGAATGCATGCTGTTTCACCCCATCAGGAAACAAAACCAACCTATGTTAGGAGCTGTTTTTCTCTCTCTGCTTTTGTGTCTCAGGAGCTAAGAAGAGAAACTACTTCCCATCCACTCATGTCCTATGGGACTTGGAACTGTCTGGGAGTTAGTGCTCACATTAGATGTCTCCTCAGGGTTTGAAGGTACCAGGTGTGGAGAGAGTTGTTATTTTCTACCTAATATGTAATCAGACAGTATGGATGTCCACCTCCCTTGGGACATTTCCTCTTATGCCACCAGGAGGCAGGCTGGGGTTCCTGTCATCAGCTCACCCTGCAGTGGTCACACAGCTCACACAGAGCCTGTCATGCAGACAGCAGGCAGCCCAGCAGTAGACAGAGGCAGGTTCAGACCTCCAGCTTTCCGCATGACAGAAAAGTCCCTTCCTAGTCTCCCCCCCCCCCCCCCCCCCCCTCGCCCCCCCCCCCCCCCCACCTTCTGCTTCCTCCAGGGTTTCTGTGCTTTGAGTTCCTGGACATAATTGGGATCTTCAGGGAAATTGTCAAGGTAGAACATCTCCGTGGACTTTGTGAAATAGTCTCTGGGTTGCCATTTATCATCATATTGTTCCCAATATGTCAGGGTTTTTCTTACCAGGAAAAAGTGCACCAAACTTCCCAGTATAAGTAGATATGGTTTAGAATTCAGTGTGGCTGTGGTCAGTTACTCGACCCATCTGCCCTGACCTTGGGGAGGGTGGAGAGCAGCATGGGCTCTGCTGGTTTGGTGTGATGTGAGCCAAGGTGAGACTTCATTCTGCCTGCCTGTAGTTGGAAGGAGCCAAGGCAAGAGTGACCACATTCACAAGGCAAAGCATGATGCCCTAGGGAGGTAGGAGGTGAAGGCTCTTCATGAAGAATGGGGGATGGGGAAGGGCAAGAGAAGATGGGGAGGGGATGGGAGCAGGGGCTGAGAGGATGTCAAGCATGCTCATGTTGGGATGACCTGGCTAGAGAGTAGACTGTGGATGCCCTCATCACAATCACTGAAGGACAGATGAGATGTGAAGAGGGGCCTGTTAAAAACACAGATTCCTAAGCCTCAGTTGCTGGAAAGTTATAGGTCCGAGGGGAAATCTAGGAATCTGGACTTTATAAGTACTGAGGATGACTTCTATATAGTTACAGTCTGAGGAGCAGTATAAACAATGAAAAAATGTCCTTAAGGGAAAGAACCTTGGAAGTACTCCCAAGTACTTAGTACTCTCAGCACTCAGTACTACACAAGCCTTGCAGGCAAAAGCCATGAGTCACAGCTCCTAGCAAACCTGTGAAGTGTGTGACCTGAGTTAGATGGAAGCTTGGCCAGTCTACCTTGGTGTCTCGTAGGCTATCAACTGCTTTGAGATGGAGCTGAGCATCTTCCAGCCACTGACCTCTTATCAGAGTGGACAGTGAATGCAAACTTCATACTTTTTTAAAAATTTTATTTATTTTTGTATTTATGTGAATGTACTGTCTGCATGTAGGTTTGTGCACCCGTGTCGTGCAATGCCACAGAGGTCAGAAGAGGGTGTCGGATTCCCCTGGAACTGGAGTTCTCCTGGAATTGGAGTTACAGACGGTTCTTAGCCGCCATGTGGGTGCTGGGGATTGAACCCGGGTCCTCTGCAAGAGCAGTTGGCGCTCTTAACCGCTAGGCTGTCTCTTCAGCCCCGCAAACTTCATACTTTTTATGAAACAGACATGGCCAAAGGAGTTACTGCTAATGTTTTGGGTGAAAAACGAGTTGCATATTCTGCACTGGTGACAGCAATGACAATGACAGTTTTCCCCAAAGCAGGGGTTTACCCCTATGCTACTGAGTTAGGGCTCTCCTATTATACACCAAGAACACTGGAGAAAGAAAGCACAAGGCTGTTAAGGAATGCAATGGAGAGGTAAATGAGCACTCTCGACATAGTAACTGACTACTAAAGAAACATCCCTGTACTAACACAACCATCCCTTGCTACTTGTGGCCCAAGGAGCTTTCCAGTCTCTCTGAAGAAGAGGATCTCTGCTCTTTGACAGTCTCATCAGGTTGAATGGATTAGAAAATACCTAGAGATTAGTGAGGCGCAGCTCTGGGTGTGTCTGTGATGGGGTTCCCAAGACAATTAGATCATGAGAGCTCACAGGTTAATCCTTTGATGGGTTTATCACATGATGGCATTGTGGGAAGACTGTAAAAAGTAGAATGTGTGGGGATGGGAGAGATGGCTCAGTGGTTGAGTGCCAATTACTCTTGCAGAGGACCCAAGGTTGATTCCCAGCACCCACATGGCAGCTAAGAACCATCTTTAAACCCGGCATGGTGGTGCATGTCTTTAGTGCTAGCACTTGGGAGGCAGAGGCAGGTGGATGTCTGTGAATTCAAGGGCAGCCTGGTCTACAGAGTGAGTTCCAGGCCAGCTGGGGCTATAGGGAGACCCTGTATCAAAACAAACAAACAAACAAACAAACAAACAAACAAACAAACAAAAAACAGTAGAATGTGGGGCATCTTGAGGAAGCAGATCACTGAGCATGCAACTCTGGGCTGTGAGCTTTCTGCTGCGTCCTGGCCCCCATAACGTGAGCCACTCTAACCTGACCCTGTGGAGTTCTTGAGAATTCATAAGGAGGTGAGCTTTCAAAATGATTTCTTTTCTAAACTTAGCTTTTTCCCTGCCTCTTGAAGCAGTAGGGTTTGGTATGACCTTGAATTTCAAGGATATTTCTTTTTCCTGCCTGTGCTGTAGGCAACTCCATTTCTGTCTTGACACTTCTCCTTAAAGGTCTCTGGACCAGGGACAGATTTCAGAATTTCAGCACTAATCGTGTGAAGTTTCTTCACCTTTCCTCTGGTGGGTGGGTGCACCCATCTATTTCGTCTTTACTCTTGTGAGTGATTGGCCTTTGCTTCCTGTCTGGGTGTCTGGGGCTCTGGGGAAACTTTGTGCTGCTGGGTGTTACCCATAGGCTGGAAAGTGTCTTCAAAAAGTGGGTAGCCTGCCTGGAAATACTGTGCAGCAGAGGCAGCCATGTGCCTGTATATTCCAAATCTAATTGGCTATTGGCTCTCTCCTTGGAGGAATAACCCAAAATGCCACAAGCTTACATCCTCTACAGGTTAGGAGATGTTCTAAGCCACAGTAAGACCCTGTCATATTTAACAGGGGGGAAAAATGTAATTCATGGATTAACATATCATCCAAACATATGTGTCTATGCCAAAGTAACCTACCATAACTATTAGTGCTGCTTAAATACCTATATATCTAATTGCTTGTGCTTCATTAGTAGGATCGAAAGGTTACTCCTGGACAAACTGTCAGCCCATGAAAGGAAACAGCCAGAACTGACCAGAGTCCAAGTCAACAGCTCCAGAGAGAGTGGACTGTTTTACTTCTCATCTACCTGTGCCCCTTTTCTAAGCCTAGGGAACAATCTGCGGAAAAGGGGGTGTGGTAGAATGTAAAGGATGCGATTGGGGTGAATGGTGAAACTACAGCGATGTAGTCTGGACACTCATTTGATCAACTTGATTGAACAAACAACCTGTCACCCCCCACTGGATGGTGGGGCTGTGGGGGTTTGGGCACAACAGCCTGCAGATTGGTTTTGCACGAAGGATGCTTGTACTCATGGATTATCACTTATAGCTAAAAAATGAAAAAAAAAACTGAGAGAAAATGCAGGACAGTTATGGCAGAATGCATGATCTGGGATGGGGTGGGGGTGGGGGGGAAGGAAAAGGGAAATATGCCTGATCTGAATTGGAAAATGATGTATGAAATGCACAAAGCATCAATAAAAATTAAATAAAAAAAAAAACAAAAAAACAAAAAGTGGGTAGCCTGCTTTCACACAGACGGTGTCTGTGTCCTTCGCTCCTCACAGCCCTCACAGCCCTCACAGCCCTCACAGCCCTCACAGCCCTTCACCAGCTTGAAGTCCTGCCCCTTCTGGATGCATTCCAGTCTCTCTCCTCCTGCCTGCTTTTCTGGGGTCCCTGAGCTCAACCTCTGGATGGAATGACTTTCTCTGAGCTCAGGCGTGGTCACCCTAACTCTGTCTGGCTTTTTGTCTTGTTTCCTCTGGATCTTGTTTGAAAGTGATTGCAAAGGACCCAGAGAATCTTTGGTTTGGGCTGATAATGAGGAGGCTGAGGTCTGTGGAGGTGGAGTGGCTGATCACCCTTACTACACTCTCTTGGGATTTGTTGGTTATTAAATCCCCATTGACCTAGCAATTCTGTTTCTAGGAGTCCATTACATAACATTGTTCTCACTTGTGCACAGTGATGGGCAAGGCTGCAGGCTGTGGTGCTGCTAGATTTGGAATCATGAAGGACTGTGGAATAGCTCATAGTTCAAGCTGTAATGTAGCTCTGATAAAGAAGGGGCTGTGATCAGGAGGGAGCTGTGCTCTGTGTGATGGTGGGATGTGGGATGTGAGATACAAGTGTAAAGACCTGCTTTGGAGTGAAAGAGTGTGGCACAATTTGCATTTTATAGAAATCAAAATTAGCCGGGCATGGTGGCACATACCTTTAATCCTAGCACTCGGGAGGCAGGGGCAGGTGGATCTTTGTGAGTTCAAGGCCAGCCTGGTCTACAGAGTGAGTTCCAGGACAGCTGGGGCTACAGAGAGACCCTGTCTCAAAAAGACCAAAAAAATTATAATTGATAAGTGTTCATGAATTCGTGTGTGTGTGTGTGTGTGTGTGTGTGTGTGTGTGTGTGTGTGTGTTTACAAGGATATATCAACATTTTTGTGGCTACGGTGAAGAAGATGGGACTGAGGTGGTTGGGGTTGTGGAGGGGGAACTGCTCATCCTGTGCTCTCTCTGGGCTTGGCTTTTCACACTTTTAAGGTACAGTAATAATTCAGACACCAGCAAATGGACCTATTCTGAGTATACAGTTCAGTTATTTGTGTTTCAGTATTGTCTCAGAATTGTGTGAGCATCACATTGAATTACTCCAGACCGTGGTGATGACATCAGGTACTTGTTAGCACCCCTTCCTATCTCTACCCGTGGCAACCCTGAAACTGCTTAGTGTTTCTGTGGACTTACTTTTTTTTTTTAAAGGATGGTAGTGTTAGCTTTCTCCTGTGTAGACAGGGTCTAAGGGTGAAACATATCAGTGAGTCTATAGCCTACAGTGGTACCCAGCACTTAGTGAGCACCCATTGAATGTTAACTGCTGGCATACTGTGTCCTTTCTCATCACAGTTGTTCAGCTTCTTGAGTTGTATAGATTTGAGTGAGAACGTTCACTTTGACAGAATATAGCTGTCTAGAGTTATAGTCATTCATATGACTCATGGGCTAGGTTGGGGTTTATACCCTGCAACTGTAAATGCAGTAAATGATAGATAAATTGAGAGAAAGAAAAATACTTTTAGTTTTAATTTTCATTTATTTAAGACCAAGCTTCAATCTATACCCCATGCTGGCCTTCAACTTGCTGTGTAGCCCCGGGCTGTCCTCAGACTCAAGCTCTTCCTCCCCTCTGTCTACCTCCTAAACGTTGAGGTCACAGGCATGAACTACTATATAGCTGAGAAAATAAAGGTAAAGAAAATAAAACGAGAGGATAAATAGGCTTTTTAAAGAAATCGAAATAGAGATTGAAAATGCTCATTTATCCCTTGCGTATGTCATGACAAGCATCCTGTTAGTTGGACTGTGTTCCAGTAAGAGTGGCAGAAACTGTCTTTGCTGCTCACTCTGTGGGCAGCTTTCCACATGCAGGCTCTGGTTAAGTGAAGGTAGGGAACAGAGTCAGGAAGTACTGAGGACCTATACAGCCTGATCTGATTCTGTTTTGTGGATTCAGTGAAATAAACAAGAAGTCTCTGCCTGGGTAGACATCAGGGTCACAGCCCGATGGTCTGTTCATTATTGTCAGGTTGCCTCTGACAGGTGTGCTTTCTGCACTAGATACCCTGTTTAGATTCCTCTAATGTTACCTTGCCAGCTTGGTGCACTTTTCCCCTTGTGCCCATTAGGAGACTGTGCCCAGGGTACTCACGCACTTTGCAAAAAGTGGCCAAGCTGGGATTTAGGCCAGTTCAGCTCTAGCTTCTGTGCCTTCTGTATTCTTTTGACATTTGTGAGCTGCAGGATACATAAGTGCTTATGGTAGGACACAGAGTACAAGGATTGAGGCAGTTCTGGGAAATCCTCTCATGCACTTTTGAAATGCCAGGGCTCTTTTTCTTAAGGGTGGGTTATACAGTAATTTCTCACAGAAGGTCTTGCTTCCCATAGACCCAGGGTTTACACATGTACAGTTCTGTCTCTATAGGTATAGCTTTGCTCTCACAGAAGCTGTGCATGCTTATTGAACCAAATACAAACCATTCTGAGATTTAGAAAAGATAGTAAAACACTGTCTATTGCTCTCTACATTCCAGGGCAATAGGCTTAACCCGGACATGCCCTTTGTTCTTGGACTGCTGTATACACACTTAGCTGTTGTTCAATCCCCTCTGTAAAAGAACTACATGCATGTGTTTCTATTATTACACTTAGGGAACCTCCATGACTGCAGTTGGGACCTAGATTTTGTTCAGGAAACATTTTCACAGGGCCTGAATCCAGGATAAGAAACCACTGTGCCTGGCGCACATATCTGCATGCTTTATTCCAGCAAAGAAGTGGTTATTGCTGTCAAATAGGAGGATGACAAAGCATTGAAATCTCTACTTGTGCCTCTCCAGGCTGCATCACACGAGCAGGTGAAAATATGTTCGGTAAAGGGTGTGGTGACAGTCCTGACTTAATGCAGCAGTCATTCCCAGCTGTCCTGTGAGTGTGTTATATATTTAGCTGATCTCTTGGATGAGAGATGTGGTGTCTGAACAGGTGAGCATATTTCTGTGGAAAGATTAAAGGGGGTTGAATGCTCTGATGGGAAAACATGCTGTTTGGAAAGAAGGCACATGGTCATGCTGCATCTGTCTGTTTAAAAATGGCCCATCTTTTTTTTATAATTTTTTTAAATTTAATTTTATTTATTTCTGTATGTGTATGAATGTACTGTCTGCATGCAGGTTTGTGCACCCGTGTCGTGCAATGCTGCGGAGGCCAGAAGAGGGTCTCGGATTCCCCTGGAACTGGAGTTCTCCTGGAATTGGAGTTACAGATGGTTCTTAGCTGCCATGTGGGTGCTGGGGATCGAACCCATCCTCTGTAAGAGCGGTCGGTGCTCTTAACCGCTAGGCCATCTCTCCAGTCCCCTAAAAATGGCCCATTTTTAATACCTGGAGCAAGAATATGAAGTGCTTTTTATTCTTGTGTTTAGTGAAAACTAAACATCTCAGTTTTATAGATGAGGAAACTGAGGCTCTGAAAATGAAATCTTGTGTCCAAGAATTCATACTAGGCCGTGGGATGTGGGTGGAGATAAAGTCTCTGCTTCTGTGCTCACTCTACTCACAGCAATTCACTTCTGATGCCAAATGCTAGTGGTTTTCTCTAATAACAGCTGGGTGTCCTATAGTTCAGTTCTGTGACCAACCAGGATTCACATAGAGCCTAGAGATTTAGGGTTCTGTTCCACAAGTGCTCCTCATTTCAAATGCCAGCTGTACGTTTCAGGTTTGACCTGTGCTTCTGACCAGCCAGCTATAAACTGGAGAGTCCCATAAGCCCTCTTCCCCATAGTGTGGCTGTTCACTAGAGTCAATTACAAAAATAACCCACGGCTGATGCCACAAGCTTACATCCTCTAGTGGTTAGGAGATGTTATAAGCCACAGTAAGACCCTGTCATATTTTACAGGAAAAACGTAATTCATGGATTAACATACCATACAAACATCTGTGTCTATACCAAGGTAACCTATCATAACAATTAGTACTGTTAAAATACCTATATATCTAATTGCTTGTGCTTCATTAGTAGGATTGAAAGGTTATTCTTGGACAATCTGTCAGCCCATGAAAGGAAACAGCCAGAATTGACCAGAGTCCAAGACAACAGCTCCAGAGAAAGTAGACTGTTTTGCTTCTCATCCACCTGTGCCCCTTTTCTAAGCCTAGGGAACAGTCTGTGGAAGAGGGGGCGTAACAGAATGTAAGGGCTGCGATTGGGGTGAATGACGAAACTACAGCAATATAGTCTGGACACTCATCTGATCAACTTGATTGAGCATACAAGTCCCCCCAGCTGGATGGTGTGACCCATGGGCTGTGTGGGTTTGGGCACAACTGCTTGCAAATTGGTTTTACATGAAGGATGCTTATACTCATAAATGATTACTTATTGTTAAAAAATGAAAAAAAAAATAAAGAAGTAATAAAAAAAAAACAAAAATAAGTGAAGCAGTGGTAACTTAACTATCACATACTGATTACGAAACATCAACCAGAAACAGGAACAGGTGGGTGGTGGAAGATGTGCATGGGATGAGGTGTGGATAAATCACAATATGTGTATCCCCAGGCTCCCCAAACTCGGTCTTTGAGTCTTTCCAGATGCTTCATTAGGTAAGTGTGAGTGAGTACACTATTGGTCCTTGGTGATCAATCCAACTGTTGGCCTTGTTTCCCTCCCTAGAGGCTGAGGTGGCACTGGAGGTTCCAGTCCTGGAATCATAGGGTTAGTTCCTTTGGTTACCAGCCCCTATCTTGAGGCTTGCTGGGTGTTTCAGGATCCTGGTCATGACTGTAGCATGTGAAGAGCTTGTAATTTCCCTCTGGAGTCTAAGGGTTCTGTGTCCCTGGAACCTGAGGGGGGAAGAACAGATGTTTCTAATTGCACCTCATAACATCACATATCTGAACAGCCCAGATTTGAACTCAGGGACACTGAGTTCCTCTGCTTAGACTTGATCATACCTCATCAGTTCATCATACGTTATTGAGAAGAATGTTCTCAGTCATTCAGTCCTCCATTCTGTCCTGGAGGAACATGTAGTTCTACACTTGGGGTAACATTTTCTTGACTCAGGTATCACATCAAGAGGGTTTTTAAAATGTTTTTGTTTGTATATACTAATTATACATACTAATGGGCTTCATTATGATGTCTCCATCCATGCAGAGGATGTGCTTTGATCATGTTCACACCTTTCCTGGCACCCTGTCTTGTCCCCTTTCCACTCTGTCATCTCCTCTTCTCATCTTGTCCTTCTGCTTTCATTCCTTTTCCTTTTTCGTAGTTTTCTTCGTGTGTGTGTGTGTGTGTGTGTGTGTGTGTGTGTGTGTTTTTCAATGAGCTTTATTAGGGTTGCTTACTGGAGCCTAGGTGACCATTTGTTTATAGGTTATTGTGGCAGTGGCTACACTGGAAAAATAAAAACCTCTTCCCTAGCAGTTGTGGATTACCTCTAGATCCTCCCCTCTTCCATGGTGGATGCTGATGGTTCAGTCTTGTGTTCTTGTGCTTGTAATCATGGCTGCTGGTTTGAATTCAGGAGTGCACCAGAGTCATTTCCATGAGGTGGGCTTATATCATGTTGTAAAAGACTTTGGTTCTAGTCTTTTAGAGAGTTTGGATATACAGTGTTTTTGTACTGTCATTTGGCAACCAAACTGTTAGAAGTGTACTTTCCTTTGTGAGAGGATATGTCTGACAAACACTTCCTCACTGTAGACACTAGTCCTCGGTGTGTCACAGCAATAATTTGGGTACCACTGGGGGTGCTGGCTCCATGGTAGGAAGGGAGCAGTAGGAGTTGGAAAGAGCTGAGGTTTTGAAATGGGACACTCTGGGGTTTGTATTGTTGGTTGTCACTGGGAGTGTTTGCTAAAACTCCATCCCTCCATTTTCTTGTTTCTAAGATGGAGATATCATGCTATGGCATTTGAGGCCACAGGTGAGATCATGTAAATCACCTGTGCAGTGCAGGTGGGGTCATGTAAACCACCTGTGCAGTGCAGGGAGAGTTATATAAGAGGCCTGTGAAGTGCAGGTGGGTGCAGGTTGCCTGTGCAGTGCAGATGGGGTCATGTAAATTGCCCATGAAGTACTGGCTCCCAAAGGCTGGTGCAGGAGACTCTGGCAGGGTATCTTTCTCACACTGTAGGGTAGCCACTTCTTACCAGACTACCATTTCTTGGTAGGGGTTTGGATATACTGGTTAGTGGATGAATTTGACCTTGGACTTGGATCTGTCTCGTCTCAGAGCAGTCCTGCCCCAGTCCCTGTGCCTGCTGCTGGCCACAGAGGATATTACTGTTAGGAACTATTTCCTTCACTGCAGCAACCTTGGGGATCATCAGCTCACTGGGAAGAGCCATTTTGCTCTGGAAACTGGAGGTGTCCCAGACCTCCTGCCACACAGAGCCAGACCTTCTCTGACTGGGTTCAGGTGCACCTCCTTCTGTTGTCTAGAATGTTCTAGGAATTTGTCCTCGAATTTAAACCGCTTCTCAGGCCTCTTCCCAGTAGCTCCTCACAGTGTGTGCATGTGGGGTCATGCTGTGCTTGTTTAAACCCACAGCAAAGCTGAAACGGTATTAGGCTGTTTGCTGGGATATGCTCTCTGGCATTTGAAGTTTTGCTTAAAATAATTTAGGGAGAAAAACCCATGTGTTCCCCAGCACTGTTAGCGAGACCAGCAGAGGGTCTACTTATTACAGATGCCCTTAAGCAGATTCAGCAGGGTTCAGTGAGGTGGCAAACTGCAGTGTTCTCTGAGTTCAGATGACCTGCTGGTGGTGCTGAGTGACCCTCAGCTTTTTCGGAACATGAGAAATAGTTCTGTTGTAATGTCTCTGTGCTCCTACCAGCATAGTCTTGGTGTCTGACAATATGGATGTATAGGAGAGATGCGTTGTTTTTACCGGCTCATCTTTTTTTTTACATTTGCAGTCTGGCATAATGATGCCATCATGGAAATACAGGTGCAAACTGCTGACTAGAGAGAGGACAGGCAAGGAAACAGTGGACTTTTCCTGTGAGGGTTGTGGGTGCTAACAGGTGGATGTGATGCTAGTCAAACAATGTACCCATATTCCTGTTACCATGAAAATGGTCAGTGAGTTCTGTCAGGTGCCAGGGAGTTCATTCATTTGAAATGCCTTGCGAACCCCAGAGTGCTGTGTCGACTGAAGTAAGGCCATTATTTTGATTTCCTCTGACTCTGCTGAATGTGGATAAAAGTTTCACATTTGCTGAGTACATTAAGCACAGATGGCCCTTATGTACTGTCCCTTCCTCCTCAGCTCTTGACAATGTAGTCCAGGCTTTGAACCACTTACCATTTTCCTTCCTTAGCCCCCAAGTACTGGGATTGCAGCCATGCATCACCATGCCCAGCTTATTCTTGCTTTTGATCTGTCTTTATATTAGTCTTTTAAAGTGCAGCTTAAGTTTCTTACTAAAATTAGAACTATCCAACTCATAGATAAGAGCTTCTGTCTGACTTATTGGGTACCAATATCTGCACTGTTTTTCTCAGGCCTTCCCAGGGCAAAATGCAAAGCTCTGGATACTCCAAGAATAATTCACAATAAGGATTGAAATTATTATCAATTACATTTTAGGTTAAGAGTGTGTATATGTTGCCCAGTTGGGTGTGGTTGTGCACGCCTGTAATCCCAGCACTCAGGAGGCAGAAGTAGGAGGATTGAGGGAAGGTTGAGGCTAGGTTGGGCTACATGGTGAGACTCTGCCTCAGAAATGATGGAGGAGGGGGTGCGGTGGGGGGGGGTTAAGAACTTGTGTTTGTGAATTCGGAGTCAGCTCTTATTAGCATAAACAGAGAAGGCTGTGTGTTCTCCTGGGATGTTAAATCCCATTCCTTCCACTTCAAATCCAACAGATCACACTTGGGAAAGATACAGCTTACAAAGTTCTACTTTTGATCAGTCACAAATGTTTACATTTCAGTTTAGAGTTGGCATTCAGAATTTGATCACCCTCCATTCTCTCTACATTGGCCGATTTATTGGGTGGCCACAAGAATGGAGAGTTGTGGTGTGATCTGCTGTGTTCAGCCCTCAAATAACTTGACATTTTGACTTCTGTTGCACCTCCTTCTTTGAATGCTCATTTGTTCTCTCACTCCCAAGGCTAATGAAGTCATCTTGACATGAAAATAAATCAGATATTGTGCTTGTAATTTCTTGGTGGGATGAACAAATTCTGCCTTGCCACATCCCTCCTTTGGCAATAGAGAGGTGAGAGGTGCCTAGACTAATCACTTCTCACCACCATACCACCCTGAACATGCCTGGTCTCATCTGATCATGTCAAGTTTTTATATATACACAGATTAAAAGTTACTTGTTTTCTTAGCCTTTTGGTAAAAGAAATGAGATCGTTCTCTAGCTACCACACTCCCCCACTCTGATCCCCCAAATATTCTATTTGATTTTTTTGGTTTTACTGTTACTCTTAGTAGTTGGCTTAGCATCTCTGAACCAGTCTGTGACTGCCTTTTGCTTTTTTCACTTCTGGCACTGTTGATTAATCAGTATGGAAGAAGAGGAGTAACCTTTTCTGACTCCCCCAGCTATGCAAAGCACACAGTCATCAGTATTTAGTGATCATGCTGTTGTGGCTGTGAAAATGCTGAGCCATCAGGAACGTGAGCATTTTTCCTGCACAGCCATTTGTTTTCACTGGAGTTGGTACTTGCATTTGCTTTGTTTGGTGTTCTGTATACTCAAAATTATTGAAATTATTGTATTCCCCATTCCCCCTCTGTGGGGACATCCCTTCTGGTTCCTGTCATTTACATCTCAAGGCAAGCTCTCCTGGTGTCCTCTGCTGACTCCAAGGCCTAGCTGCTTTGGGGGTTTATACCATTTAGGTTTTCACTTTTAAAATGAGAGTTTTGAATTTTTTGAAAATTTTTTCTCCCCCCCCCCTTTTTTTTTTTTTTTTTTTGGCAGAGTCTACTAAATAGCCCATGCTGACCTCAAACAATTCTGCTGCCTCAGACTCTGGAGTGCTGGAATTGCAGGCATATACCACTATGTTTGGCATTGGTTTTTGAGATTTGGTTTACATTCCATGTAATTAACCCTTTCAGAGCACACAGTTTGGTGGTTCTATATTCATGAATTGATCACCCACCATCAATATGATTCTAGAATGTTCTCAGCACTTTCCCAAATCAGACTGCCTACCTGTAGGAGTAATGTTTCATCATTTTTTCCCTTGTCCCCTAGCTCAGTTTAGCCTATTCTGGAAACTTCATGTGAATGGACTCATACAACATGTGGCCTTTTGTCTCTGTCTTCTTTCACCTAGAACAATGCTTTCAAGGATTGTGTTGCAGCATGAATGAGACTCTACTTTTTCTTTGCTAAGTAATATCCCACTGTGTAGATAGATTACTTCTGTTTGTCAGTTGTTTCTACAGCTTGGATTTTTATGAACAATTCTAATGACTAAGTTTTGTGCTAGATTCCTTTTATCTTGGAATATGTGTTTTATTCTTCTATATTTCTTTCCTTTCTTTAGTGGAAGGTAGCCTCTTTGTGGGTTGTACATGTGGTGGTTCCTGGCTTTAATTTCAGCACTCAGGAGGCAGAGACAGATGGATCTCTTTGAGTTCAAGGTCAGCCTGGTCTACATAGTGAGTTCCAGGCCAGCTGGAACTACCTAGTGAGACCCTGTTTCAAAAAAAAACAAAAACAAAAAACAAAAAACAAAAAACAAAAAAAAAACCCCCAGAAAAATCCAAACAACTTCAGTCTTCCTTCTCACGTGGTTTGGCTTGGTGTAATTCTGGGTCAGAAGGAAATGTCCCCCAAGCTGTTGAAGCTGGTCCTTCATCGTTTGCTAGCCTGCCATGTTGTTTTTAAGAAACCCTGTGCAATTTCCAGTTTCCTGCCCTTTGTGAAAAATCTTCCTTTCATTCCAGGAGCCTGGAGCCTCTTTCTCCTTCTCCCCAGATTTCGAGTTTTTTTTTTTTCTCCCCCGTCTCCATTGTGCTAGCTGCTCTTTGAGTCCTTTGAAAGTTGTGTCCCTCGGTCTGGGAAATGGCTGAATTATATCTTTGAATCCTTATTTTCTGTGTTAGCCTCTCTTTTGGATGCACAGTTCTCCTTTTCCATTTTTACTTTGTCATCTTGTGCCTGAATTTTCTAGAAATTTCCCTTTTCTTTTCTCTTATATTTAGTGTTGCATTTCGTGTCATAGTTATTCTTTGAAAAGAACTGTTCTGCTGTTTGTGTGGTTTTCATCCTTCAGCCCAAATCTCTCCTTTTAAGTGTACCATGCTTCTCTGTTTTATCCAAACCATCTTCTCTTTCTCTGACTCTGTGGCTGTAACTGTAGTTTGCCTTTGACATTTTTCTTGAAAATGGTCTTTCTTTCCTCTAAGTTACCCATCTCTCTTGGTTTATCCCACATCCTAGGTGCTTTTTTCAAATGGGTGATGTCTGGCTGTGTGCTTGGTTGGGTGTGATAGTAGAAGGCTGGTTAGAAGTGCTGTGGTTATTTACTTGTGGCTTCTTGGCGGGGTTGTCTGGCTGTGCTGATCCTGGTGACAGCCCTGCAGTCTCGTCAGGTCTTTTTACCCAGGCCTCTCATATTCCCAGGAGAATCCTTTCCTGTTCTTTCCCTTGGAGGTACATGACGGCTCCCTGAAGTTCTGGGAACAAAGTGGGGTTGAGAGGAGAACAGACGGGAGAAGCCTCACCAGCCCACCTTAGATGGGCATTACCTCTTTGCTTTTAGGAATAGAGCCTGACATTTCATCTCAGCCCAGATGTACTGTTACCTTCTCTACACAATAAGCCTGTACTATTTTGACAACTGTTTCTTACACAGGGTTCTCTCCCCAGGTTGACTTTTTTTCATTTTCAATATATTTTAAATTTATTTTGGAATTTAAAAAATTATTTATTAATTTTATACCTTTATTGATGTTTTGTCTATTTCATACATCATTTTCAGTTCAATTTAGACATATTCCCTTTTCCCTGCCCCCCCACCCCACTCCAGTTCATGCATTCTGCCACACATGTTCTGTATCTTTTTCTCAGTCTTTTTAAAGATTTTCTCTGCAGAGGTTTATTGTTTGGGGCAGAATTTAACTGTATCAATCAGTTCTTTGACCTAGTCCTTATGTTGTTGTTATTCCCTCCCATTTGTATTATTCCAAAATATGCCTATATAAAGGTCACATATGTACCAGAATTATGTCCTTGAGAAATAAACTGTATTTTAATTCTGAAATATGTTTAGGAATTCACATTTTTCTCTTTAATTTTATATAAGATATGAATACATACCTTCCACCCATATATGGTAATTACAATGTCTGAAAATAAGTGGTAAGTTAATTCTAGGGCCCATTAAGAGATTCACATTATAACAGCACAATTGCTTTCAAATAAAAAGAAATATAACAATAATGATGCTCAGCTTGCCTTTCAATTGGAGGATTTGGTACTGGCATTCACAAATGAGGGAAACCATTCCCTGTTTGTTTTTTTGGGACTGTGTTACTTCACTTGCCATAATGACTTCGAGTTCCATCCATTTACCTGCAAAGTTCATGATGTCATCTTTCTTCTTTTTTATTTTTTCTTCTTTACTTTTTTCATTTTTTTTTTCACAACATTTTTTTTAATTGATGCTTTGTGCGTTTCATACATCATTTTCCAATTCAGTTCAGGCATATCTCCCCTTCCCTTCACCCCCACCCCCACCCCAACCGAGATCATGCATTCTGCCATGACTGTCCTGCATATCTCTCTCAGTTTTTTTTTCCCCATTTTTTAGCTATAAGTGATAATCCATGAGTACAAGCATCCTTCATGTATAACCAATTTGCAGGCTGTTGTGCCCAAACACCCACAGCCCCACCTTCCAGCGGGGGGTGAGGGGTTGTATGTTCAATCAGGTTAATCAAATGAGGGTCCAGACTACATTGCTGTAGTTTCACCCTTCACCCCAATCGCAGCCCTTACATTCTACCACGCCCCCTCTTCC
>VZQC01003090.1:350380-393621 GCA_009823505.1 Rhizomys pruinosus
CAGATGCCTGCCCAGGTAACTACTCCGCCCGCACCAAGGTGCAGGCCACTAGCACCGGCCCCTCTGGTCCCAGCACAAAAGAGACTAGGACCGTCCCGCCCACGGCCCCCTACCTGCGGCAGATGCGGCAGATGCCTGCCCAGGTAACTACTCCCGCCCGCACCAAGGTGCAGGCCACTAGCCTACTTTTTTCATTTTTTAACAATAAGTAATAATTTATGAGTACAAGCATCCCTCATGTAAAACCAATTTGCAAGCAGTTGCGCCCAAACCCACTCAGCCCAAGGGTCCCACCATCCAGCTGGGGGGGTGCGCTTGTATGTACAATCAAGTTGATCAAATAAGTGTCCAGTCTATATTGCTATAGTTTCACCATTCACCCCAATCGCAGCCCTTACATTGATGTCATCTTTCTTTACCACTGCATAGAACTCCATTGTGTAGATGTACCACATTTTTGTTATCCACTCGTCAGTTGAGGGGCATTTGGGTTGGTTCCGGCTTTTCACTATTGTGAAGAGGGCTGTGTAAACATAGATGTGCATGTATCTTTGCAGTAGGATGAGTCTTGGGGGTATATACCCAGGGGTGGTATTTTAAATTGAACTTTTGTGCATATCGTATAACAGTTCTTAATCAAATTTAGACTCCCTCCCCCATCCATGCCCCCACACGCCTCCTGCCCCCCACCAGACCTATACATGTTAAGTCCTATCTTGTCAAGCATTTGTACACAGATGTCCTTTGGTGCAAGTTCATCCACTGGAGTCTAGTCAGCCCATCTAGAGATTGTAAGTAAGGTCTACTCTCCCTTACCCAGTAGTAATTGTTGGGCCAGAGATTTAGAACAAAGGCCAAAGATGGTGTGGACGGGGAGGTCCTTGCCCTCCTTTTCCCATCAGGATCCCATGCTTGCAAAAGCCTGAGCAAGATACCGGACAAAGCTAACCCTTAGTTCCAGATTCCAAAGTGACCACTGGACCCAAGACCCTACAGGACCCTAAAACCACCAAATACGGCAATATCTCTGTACATTGCCAACACGTCACCCTTTCCCCTCTCTTCCCATTTAAAAATCCCCTAGCCCAGCCCAGGTGTGTGAATTCTGACCTCCTCCTGTGAGATCTGTGAGCCTGCCTGGGGGTGACCAGTCCCTATTGTCTTATTAAACTTGCTTTTATACTTTTGTTTCTGCCTAATCTGGTTTATTGTATAGGTGGAGAAACCTCACAGTAATGTGTCATAGTTCCCAGGCCAGGGCCCACCGGCTGCCCATTTCCATCACTTCCCTTGGGCCCTTGTCTGATCGAGTTGGCAGGGTTTTGTGCTCTCCGAGGTTGACTTTTGGTCTGTGTGCTTCTCTCTCATTTCCAGGGTGTGTTGGCTGGCAGTATGTTGGTGTTTTGTGAGTCATTCCACTTGAATCTGGTTGTATTTTGGTATTGTCCCCTTGTATCTAGGACTGAAATTTTCTCACTGGTTCACCTGCCCAATGCTCAGCTTCTATAATTTCTGTTCTTTTGTTTGTTTTACATCTTTCCCTTTCCTTCTGGGCCAAAAAACTGATATTTTAATAGGATTTTAAGAGGAAGTGAATGCAAATCAACATGTCCCATTAATCATCTTTTACTGGAAGTGTTTTAAATATTTCTTCTATAACTAGCTCAGGTGTTGTATGCTACTATGTCATTCCCTGCAGTAGGAGCAACAACTTAGGGTTTTGCTTAGCATTGTCTACTTGTCAACTGGGGCCTTGCTTAGTCAGCAGTTCCTGATGGAGACTTGGTCACCAGGCTGCTTGAAACCTAGCCACAGGTCATGTGATGCTCTGATGCCCCCAATGCTGCTTTTCCTTCCGCCCTGGAGGCCATTCCCTGTCATCTGGGGCTTCTTTAGGCCTAGGTTTTGCCTTGTTACAGCCCCGTTATTGTCAACATGGGCATCCAGGGCTTGAATCACACTAGAAACTGAGCATGCAGGGTTGACTCCCATTTTGAGTAGAGGCTAATCCACTTTCCTGTAGCATGTCACTGGGCCTTTGATTTACCCACTGGGGGGAGGGCGGTAAGTCCTTTCTTTTTGTTGTATTGCTTGTCTTAGGGAGACACCTGGCTCATTGCCAGTTTTTCTTTCTCTTCCATGCAAAGTGGCTACTCATGGATGTTCACTCCTGTGTACCTGGAAGCTAGTCTCCCTATAGCGAGGCCTTGTGGTGACAGTATACATATACATTGGTTTTAGAGACTTTCCTGGGCCTGCCAGGCTGTACAGATGCCAGCTTTTGATTCTAATGGGATCCTCATTACTGTTCTATAGCAGACTCTAGGCAGGTACTGCCTCCTAGGATAAGTTTTTTGTTGGAATATTATTTGGCTAATATCAAAGATGCAGGCATGGGCTTGTGTGCTGCTGAGGTGTTTCTGCTTTCCCCTGAAACTTCCAGGTCGCTCCCCAGACTACTGTGACAGCCCTTACACTTTCAGAATAGTCTATTGTCTCTCACATTATTGTACTTGTGTGAGGATTTTGTAGTGTTAAAGAATTACTAATTGTGATTATTTTTGTATAAAGAGGCTTGTTTCTGGAGAAACAATTAGAAAAGTATAGACTTGTATATACATGCATATAGTATTAACTGAGGGGAAAGTAATTTTTGATGCCTGTTAAAATACTTGACCAAGTATCTTTCTTTTCCTAAAGTTGTATCCAATCTTTGGAACGTTGATGGAGAAGTTACAGTCCCTGAACAGAAGCCTGGAGAGGTTGCTGAGGAGCTAGCGAGCACCTATGAGAGGAAGCTCATTGAGGTAAGGTGGCCTGGGTGGGTCATGTGGCTCTGTCTCCTCATGCTGGGGTTGTCCCTAATGCTGGCTGCTCTGGCGAATTTGCACGTGAGGGCCTGCCTGCTAAAACATTCAACCAATGCCGTACCCAAAAAAGACAAAACATAAAAAAGATAAATCCATAGTACTTGATAGAGAAGAGGAAAAGTTAACTGTGTGTGATGATGCATGCCTTTAATCTTAGCACTCAAGAGGAAGAAACAGGCAGATGTCTGTGAATTTGAGGGCAACCTGGTCTACATAGTAAGTGCCAGGCTGGCCAGGGCTACGTAGTGAGATCCTATCTCAAAATTTAAAAATTAAAATAAATAAAGGGTAATTTAGTTCTTTGGAAAATATTGCTTAATTGGAAACATTTGGGACTTATTACAAATAAACAGGAGAGGAGGCAATGATTATATAACATTAAAAGAAATTGGGGGGGGGGCTGGAGAGATGGCCTAGCCGTTAAGAGCGCCAACTGTTCTTGCAGAGGACCCGAGTTCGATCCCCAGCACCCACATGGTGGCTGAGAACCGTCTGTAACTCCAATTCCAGGAGAACTCCAGTTCCAGGGGAATCTGACACCCTCTTCTGACCTCCGCGGCATTGTACGACCCGGGTGCACAGACTTGCATGCAGACAGTACATTCATATAAATAAATAAATAAATAAATAAATAAATAAATTAATTAATTAATTAATTAAAAAATAAAAGAAATCAGGGCTAGAGACATGGCATGGTCAGTACAGTGGCTACCATACAAGCCGGAGGACCTCAGCTCTAGAACTCATGTAAAAAATGTTGAGTGTGTATGGCAAACTGAGCAATGTCAATGTAATCTGAAAACAACTGTGAATCCCTTAAAATATAATAAAAGAATGTTGAGTGTAGGGATGTCACATGCATGTAATCCCAGCTCTAGGGAAACAGACACTGGAGGATCCCTGTGGGTTTCTGGCCATCTGTCTAGCCTAGTTGAAGAGCTCCAGGACAGTGAGAGAACTTTGTTACAGGAGGTGGTGATGCTTCTGACGATGGCACTCCAGGTGGTCTTCTGGTTTGTGTATACACACACACACACACACACACACACACACACACACACTCTCTCTCACACACACAGAACACATGTACCTGTACACATATGGTCATACACACATATACATACACAGATAAGAGAAGTGAAAGAACTCTAATCTCAGATTTGGATAATTAAAAAGGAAAGAATTCATGTGAACCATGTGCTGGTTAATGGACTGTTGTCCCAGATGCCATTCATATTCAGTGGAAGAGGAGGCTGATTAATAGATGGGACTGAAAAACTGCAGAAGTAAAAGTACTTAAAGAAGATGTGCTTCGTGGGCGTTAGCAGCCCTACAGGCTACTGGGTGATGCCCAGGACCCACTCCAAGGGCTCCGCAAAGAGTCCTTTGCTTGTTGCATTTCCCTAAAGCATTTTACACATATCTGGGTCTTGTTTGAGGTGTGCAGTTCCCTGCAACAAAAAGCTGACAAAGAACATAAAAAAGAAAACCATATGCTTATGTCATTTAGACAGAGATACCTATGAACACCAATCAAATTCAGTCACATCTTAATGGAACAGTGCACAAAGCAACACACACCTGTAATTCCAGTGACTTGGGAGGTCCAGGCAGAAGTATCACAAATTCAAAGTCAATCATTGCAACTTAATGAGATCCTCTCTCAAAATCACAGAAGGGTTAGGCATATAGCTCAGTGATAGAGTGCTTGCCTAGTGTGTGCCAAGCTCTGGGGTCAATCGTCAGACTGTAAACAAAAGAAACAGAAACAAAGGTTAGTATTTAAAGAATGGTTTAATATTAGAGTATTCAATGTGTAAGTCACCTTAAAAGGTTAAAGGAGAAAACCAGGTAATTATCTTGATAACTATCAAAAGGTTATTTGATAACATTTAAAATCAAGAGCTGTTTTTTAAAATTTTTTAATTTTTTTA
Source organism: Rhizomys pruinosus (assembly GCA_009823505.1). Taxonomy (NCBI): domain Eukaryota; kingdom Metazoa; phylum Chordata; class Mammalia; order Rodentia; family Spalacidae; genus Rhizomys; species Rhizomys pruinosus. The sequence continues at coordinate 355,185 of VZQC01003090.1, forward strand.
TGTGGGTGGGAGGATAGATACACATGCAATCTCAGGCTCCAACCATGCATGCAATTTTAAATTATAAAATATTTTATTATTTATTATTTGTGTGTATATGTATGTAGACACATATATGGCACAGTGCAAATGCAGAGGTTAGAGTACCACTTGCTAGTCACTAGCTATCTGGGGTTTTTGTGGTTTCATACGAATTTTAGGATTTTTTTTCTATTTCTGTGAAAACTATGGAGAATTTGATTGGGATCTCATTGAATCTTTAAATTGTTAAATTGCTTTTGGTAGAATGGTCAATATTATATTTATTCTACTAATCCTTCAGCATGAAAGTTTTTTCCCATCTTGTGGTATCCTATGTATTCTCTTTCTTAAAAGACTTACAGAGATCATTGTAGAGATCTTTAACATCTTGTTAGGTTTATTCCAAGGTATTTTTTGAGGCTATTGTAGGGAGTGTTTCTATGATCTTTTTTTTTTTTTTCTGACTGCTTATTATTGTTAAACAAAAAGGGTAGTGAATTTTGTAAATTTCTGTATCTATTGAGATGACCATGTGATATATATATATATATATATATTTTTTTTTCCCCCGTCTTTGTGAGACAGGTTCTCCCTTTAGTCCCAGCTGTTCTGGAACTCACTATGTAGACCACGCTGGCCTTGAATTCACAGAGATCCACCTGGGCTCTGCCTCCCAAGTGCTGGGATTAAAGGCATGCGCCATCACGCCACTGACCATGTGATTTTTGATTTTTGTTTTTAAGCCTGTTTATATGATTTATTACATTTTCTAACTTACATATATTGAACCTGCGTCTGTGGAATAAAATCAACTTGATAATGGTGGATAATCCTTTCAACATGTGTTTGTATGTGGTTTGTAAGTATTTTATTGAGAATTTTTGTATCTGTGTTCATTAAGGATATTGGCCTGCAGTTTTGGGGTTTTTGTTTGTTTGCTTGTTTGTTTTGTCTCGTCCATTTTTGGTAGAGTAGTACTGGACTTGTAGAGGAGTTTGGAAGCTCTCCTATTTTTTTTTTTATTTTTGAATGATTTAAGCAGTATTACTTATAGTTCTTCTGTGAAGGTCTGATAAAATTTTGCTGTGAATCCATCTGGATCTGGGATTTTTGTTGTTGTTGGGAGCTTTTGTATTACTGTTTCGTTGTCCTTATTTGTTATGGATCTGTTTAAGTTGTTGACTTCTTCTTGGTTTAACTTTGATAGTTTGAGTGATTCCAGAAATTCACCCATTTCTTCTAGATTTTCTAATTTGAGAGAATATAGGTTTTTAAAGTAATTCCTTATAACATTCTGTGTTACTTTGGGGTTCATAGTATTGTTTCCCTTTTCATTTCTGATTTTGTTGATTTGGGTTTGCCCTTTTTTCCTTTGGGTAGCTGGGATAAGCCTCTGTCTATCTTGTTCATCTTTTCAAAGATGCAGCTTTTAGATTCATTAATTCTTTGTATTGTTTTCTTTATTTCTATTCATTGGCATCTGTTTTGATTTCTTCTCATCTGCTGGTTTGAGTTTGATTTGTTCTTGTTTTTCCAGATTCTTGAGTTACATTGTTAAGTCATTTATTTGTGCCCTTTTAAAAAAATTGTCAATGTAAGCACTTAGAACTCTAAAAGCAGTCCCAAAAGGGAAGTTTAATGTGTCTCAGGCTTTGTTGTATTGTGTTTTCATTTTTATTTAGTGCCAAGAATGTTTTTCTTTCTTGATTTCATCTTTGACCCATTCATCATTTAGTAGTGTGCTGTTTAATATTCATGAGTTTGTATGATGTTGATTTTAAGCTTTATCAGGGTCTGATAGACCACATGGAATTCTATTTATTTATTTATTTATTTTGAATTTTTTGAGGTTGGTTTTGGGCCCCAGTATGTATTCTATTTTAGAGAAACTTCATGGGCTGCTGAGTAGAATGTATATTCTTTGGTACTTGGGTGGACTATTCTGTAGATATGTTAGGTCCATTTGATGTATGATATCATTTAATTCAGATGTTTCTTTGTTTAGTCTTTGTCCAGATGACCTGTCTATTGAAGAAAGTGGGGTAGTAAAGTCACTTACTATTACTGAGTTGGGTTAATCTGTGTTTTAAAGTCCAGTAGTACTCTTCATATGAAATTGGGTGCACACAGTTTGGTGCATATATATTCATGATTATAATGTCCTATTGGGTGATTGTTCCGCTGATCAAAATGAAGTGACCTTCTTTATCTCTTTTGTTTAATTTTAGTTTGAAATCTATTTTGTCTGATATTAGGATAGCAATGCCTACTTGGTTCTTGATGCCATCTTCTTGGGATATTTTTCCCATTCTTTCACTCTAAGGTGGTAGAATGTCTTCTAGGCAAGAAAAAGATGGATTTTATTTCTTTATTCAGCTAGCCTGTGTCTTCTGATTGGAGAAATGGGGCAATAATTGATGCTTAAATTTATTATTAAAAGATGTGTATTGAATATTGTCATTTTATTTCCTGTTTGTGTTCTTAGTCCTATTCCCCTATAATTATAGCTTCCTTTATTTTCTTTTGGTATCCACTTGGGTATGGTTATTCCTTTCTTCTTTTTTTTTTAATAATAAGTAATAAGTAATGAATACAAGCATCCCTCATGTAAAACCAATTTGCCAGGAGCTATGCCCAAGCTTCTACAGCCCAAGGTCCCCATTGTCCAGCTGGAGGGGCTTGTATATACAAGCATGTTGATCAAATAAGAGTCCAGTCTATATTGCTGTAGTTTCACAATTCACCCCAATTGCAGTCCTTACATTCTACCACACCCTCTCTTCTGCAGATTGTTCCCTAGGCTTTAGAAAAGGGGCACAAGCCGGGCATGGTGGTGCATGCCTTTAATCCTAGCACTCAGGAGGCAGAGGCAGAGGCAGGCGGATCTTTGTGAGTTCAAGGCCAGGCTGGTCTACAGAGTGAGTTCTGGGACAGCTGGGGCTACAGGGAGACCCTGCCTCTAAAAGACAAAAAAAAAAAAAAAAAAAAAAAAGGGGGCACAAGTGGGCAAGAAGCAAAACAGTCTACTTTCTCTGGAGATGTCATTTTGGACTCTGATCAGTTCAGGCTGTTTCCTTTCATGGGTTGGCAGTTTATCCAGATATAACCTTTTAATCCTACTAATGAAGCACAAGGAATTAGATATACAGGCATTTAAACAGTACTAATTATTATGGTAGGTTACGTTGGTATAGACACAGATGTTTGGATGTTATGCTAATCCATGAACTATAGCTTTTCTGTAAAGGATGACAAGGTCTTACTGTGGCTTAAAACATCTCCTAACCACTAGAGGATGTAAGCTTGTGGCATCAGCCATGAATTATTCCTCCAAGGAGAGAGCTACTAGCCAATTAGATTTGGGATATACAGACATATGGCTGCTTCCAAGCAGGTGAGGTGTAGTGATGTTGATGGAGGAGTCTTGCTTGACTCAAGGAGACCAATGTTTGCTTTATTGATTTAGTGGCCTTTGGTAACACTCTCTGGCATTCCAGAGACCAACTGTACACTTGCAAGTGTGGTCTCAATACATCTTTTCCATGCTTACACCAGGTCTTCGACAGCAGGGCCTTACCACCTCTCTTCGTGCAGGTATCCCAGTTTACAGGCAAAAAGCCTTTACCTTTTTGGGGGCTTGGATCCCCTTCCCAACATCTCCTTGGCAGAATAATCCATTGCTGATATCAGAGCTCTCCTGTATTAATATATTTTGCTTAATTACACAGCTTATAAAGACTTTAGTATTATATTTGGCTCTGAATAGAGAATTATCCTTTCACAGTTCCTGTGTCTATCAGTCAATTAAAGAAAGCAGCTATACCACTTTTATAAGAGATTACCTCTATAACAGTCAGCTCTAATTTACAGTTAGGGAATGACTTCATTACCATCAAGTTTTCCTTTGTTTGCCACCACGCCCGGCAGTCTGCTGGTATTTCTTGGTACATCCTGCACAATGAAAGCTGTATCTTTTCTTTCTCAGCCATTAAGTTGGTGGCGTTTTGATCTGTGGGAATATGCAAATCTTTTCCCATAGTTAGTTTTAAGATTTAAATTGAAAAATTTGACAAAAGGTTTAATATATAACTGTATCCTCCTTTTTAATTTTAGGTTTTTATTTTTTGACCCATGAATCTCAAAAAGGCAGTTGTATTACACATACTTATAGGCAGGAAACCAGATGTAAATTTTCATTAAATTTACCCAAGTTGTTTATCATTGACTGTATGTTGTTAATTTGGGAAGCAAACTTAATTCCTTTAGTTAAATTATCCTACAGGTAAAAGAAAATATTACAAGATGATACTGTACAACAAAAAAATTATAGAGAACATTTGTATACATTAACCCTAAAGTTGTTACACAAATTATAAGTAAAACAAATGTGGACAACAATTTATATTTTCAATCAGCTTAAATGTATTACTATTTTATTAAAACCTTTTAACCAATGTTGTTTAATATAGACATTTTTACTTTTACTAAGTCCTAAAATAACATATAATATGTAAACAAAGTTTGGTCAAATTTGGATACCTATTAAACTCACATCAATTAAATACACATTAATCGAATATAACCCGTGTCCCCCTCCCAACCCTCCCACCCCACCAGATTCACCGTTTCAGTCAGTTCTTTGATGAAGTCTTTTCTGTTGTTGTTGTTGTTCTTTCCAATATGCATCACTTGCCACAAGAAATGTTTATAACTAGGTTATTGGTGCTAGCATCCACAGATGAGGGATTCCATTCATCGTTTGTTTTTTTGGGACTGTGTTACTTCACTTAACATAATATCTTCCACTTCCATCCATTTACCTGCAAAGTTCATGATGTTGTCTTTTTTTTTAAATTTTATTTTTGTATGTGTATGAATGTACTGTCTGCATGTAGGTTTGTGCACCCGTGTTGTGCAATACCTCGGAGGTCAGAAGAGGGTCTCGGATTCCCCTGGAACTGGAGTTCTCCTGGAACTGGAGTTACAGATGGTTCTTAGCCGCCATGTGGGTGCTGGGGATTGAACCCGGGTCCTCTGCAAGAGCAGTCAGTGCTCTTAACCACTAGGCCATCTCTCCAGCCCCGATAAACACATTTTTGAACAAACAATAGTTCATCTGTGAAATCAAAGAGGAAATTTAAAAATTCCTAGTAATAAATTATAATGAGAACACAACCTTGCAGAACTTCTGGAATACAGCCAGGACTGTCCTCACAGCAAAGTTCATAATGATCAGTGCTCACATTAAAAACATTTGAGATTTAACAAATTAACAACCTGATGCAACTCAAGGCTCTTGGACAACAAGCAAGCAGTCAACCCCAGTTCTCCACACAGCAAGAGATAATAAAGACTACCAAAGAAATTATTGAAACAGAGAGTAAAATAACAATACCTAAAATTAAACAAAGAGTTGGTTCTTTGAAAAGTAACAAAGATTGACAAACTTTTAGTCAATCTCACAAAAAGAAAGAGGGAGAGGACACAGAATTAGAGACTCATGTTGTCATTACAACAGATTCCAAAGAAAAACAGAACATTATTGGAGATTACTTTGCAAAACTATACTCTAAAAAGATGGAAAACCTAGAAGAAATAGAATTGCCATATGTATATTATATATCAAAATTAAAAACACAATACACAAATGACATGAACAAACCCGTTACAAGGTTTGCCTTTTTAATATTTTATTTTTGTATGTGTATGAATGTACGTTGCTGCATGAGGTTTGTGCACCCGTGTTGTTGCAAATACGCTCGAGGTCAGGAGGGTCTCGGATTCCCCTGAAGGAGTATTCTCCTGGAACTGGAGTTTTAGAGGTGATCTGCCGCCATGTGGGTGCTGGGATTGAACCCGGGTCCTCTGCAAGAGCAGTTTGGTCTCTTAACCGCTAGGTATCTCTCCAGCCCGATGTTGTCTTTTTTTACTGCTGCCATAGAAAACTCCAGTTGTGTACATGACCACATGTGCTCTCTGAATCATTTGATATTTCTGTATGATTTCATTGTTTCTATTTCATTGATTCTGCTCTGATTTTGTTATTTTTTTTCCTGTCTGCTGCAGTTTAGGGTTCATTTATTGGTTGTCTCAAGGTTGTAGCGCAGTGTTAGTCGTTCTCACTTGTGTTCTTCTGTAATTTTATGAACGCCAGGTAAAAAAAAAAAAATAAACTTCCCTCTTAGGACTTGCTTTTAAGATGTCCACCAAGGTGTTGTTTGTTATACTTAACATTGTCATTCAGTTTCCAGGAATGCTTTATCTTCTTCTTTTTTTTCCTCTGACCCATTCATCTATTCAGAGGAGTATTGTTTAGTCTCCATGTGTTCTTGTAGTTCGTAAGGCTTATCCTGGTATTGATATGAGCTTTATGATGTGGCACTATAGAATGCATGAAATGTATTTCAATGTTATGTGTAATTTGTTGAGTTTTTTTTTTGTGTGTCCCTAATATGTGGTAGCGTTTTAGGAGAATGTTCCATTGGGTGCTGAGTAGAAAAGTGTTTCCCTGGGGTTTTTGGTTGGAATCATTAGTAGATGTCTGGTGAGGTACATTTGGTGTATTGCATTTTAACTATGATATGGCGTTGGGGATTCTTTTCTGATATTGTCTGTTTGAGTTCTAGTGCTCTTGTATTTGTATGGGGTTTGTCTTTTTTTTAGTTTGGTGGGGAAAATTTTTCACTCATGTTATTCGTTGGAAACTGATCAAAATACTCATTCTCTTGAGATTTCTGTATCTCCTTCCTCTTTCCTATGATGCGAGAGCTTGATCTTTTCATGGTGTCCCATATTGTTCTGTTGTTCCACTTTTGTGTGTTTTGAAAATTTCCCTACAATACTTANCAGTAATACAGAAGCTGTAACCAAAACTGTCCCTTCAGCTGGGCATGGTGATACACACACCTTAATCTGAACACTTGGGAGACAGGTGAGGCTGTAAGATTGATACCAGGACCAGAGAGCTTTACCACTGAGTCCTACAAACTTTAAGGGAAGCTCTCATACCAATAGTTCCTAACTTCTTCCACAAAATAGAAAGGGATGGAACACTATCAAATTCATTATATTAATCCAATTTCTTCGACAACAAAAAGTTGGTAAAAGCCAAACAATAAAAAGAAAACTACAGACCAATTTCTTTGATGAACATAGATGAAAAAAAATCACCACAAAATACTTGCAAATCAAATTCAAGAACATATTAAGAAGATCATACAATATGACCAAATGTGTTTTGCGCCAGAAAGGTAAGTTAGTTCAACATATGTGTCCCCGCCTGCGGGGGCAGTAATCACAGGTACCCGAAGGAGACCCCAAACCTGTGAAGATGGGCGAGAGAGAAGAGCGAGACTTTGCGAAGGTTGTCAAAGTCTACTTTATGAGCACAAGCGTTGTATTTATTTTGGCAGAAGGCAAGAAATGGGGGTGGGTGGGTGAAACAGGGTCTGGCGTCAGAGGAGGGTCTGTTATTTGCGAGATCACTGGTTGAGACATTCGGCTGGAGTATCTGGTGACTTTTACTGCATGTTCCCGCACCCAGCTCTTGCGAAAGGCTGGTGGCTTTTACTGCACGTCCGCACCCAGCTCTTGGAAAAGGCTCGAGGTGACAATTCACAGAGTCAACTTCCTTGTAAGCAAGCTCAGCGTAAGCAAGCTAAAGCCTGCAGCTCCTTACATATCCCCTTCTTTACATTAAGAAGGTGGGATAAATATCCAGGTAGAGTGGCACTGTCAGCAATTATGTGACGCGTCCCTGTTTAGGTCACCCTCTACAAGATCCTCTTCCTTACCCGTCTTGACCACTCTGTTCTCATGGGTCCATGTCTTAGGTTGGTAAGAGAGAGAGGAAGTTGCCCGCTCTTTGGGTGGCCACCTGGGCTTGGTTTGGGCTAGCTCACTCTTATAAGGCCTGAGGGCGATAATTTAGAGCAAGCAAAAATTGAGCCTTTCTGGCGTGGGTGTAGGAGTGGTCTCAGTATTTTCATCATCACTGGTCGCCACTCGGTGATAATGGACCAAGACTGATGAAGCAGCAAGGGAAGAATCTATTCTGAACTTTAATAAAACGTGTTGTTGTTGGAATGCCCACGAGGCCCAAATAAAGCAATAGGAGTAGTCCCAAAAGGGGGCCCAGGATACTAGGTAATAACGGGTAGACCTAACCAAGGGGAGGTGCGGAAAACCAAATTTTATACCAGGATCCTGTTGTTCACGTTCTCTTTTTCTTTTCTAAGCTATTCCCTAAACTTTTTGTAAAAGGTATTTTCTACAATCCCGTTTTACTGCAATAAAAGCAACATTTTTTCTTTCTAAGGGGGGTGGGGCAACACACAGGCCTCCTGCTGTAAAACCAGTAGTCGAGGCCTCTTCTATTTTGAAGTACTACCTCAGAAAGAGAAGTAAGAGAATCCTTTAGGTCTTTCTAACCCTGTCTTTGAGCTCCTCTATGTCTTTATCAATCTATTGACTAAGCTGATGGTAATTTTGTTGGGAGTAACATGGAGGCTATTCCTGTGCCGCCCCTGCTGGCCCGAAAGACCCAAAATGAACAGCTTACGAAGGTAATTGTAAAGATGGGCATCCCGCTTAATTCTGTCGGGGCTGGGCACGATGTCCCCTTTCCCAGAAAATTTAAAAAGATCAAGTCATCAACTTGCAGGCGCGGGAAATAACTGGACCAGGACACAATAGTGACTTGTTATAGAACCAAGAGGTTACAATGAATGTGGTCACGACCTGTGAGCAGGCAAGCTGCGGTCATTGGTGGGCAAGAATGTGGAGAAGGTTGTATTACAACTTATGGTTCCTGACTACAAATGCTGTCCAAGGGTAAGGGAAAGGAAAAAGCATTTTTGGTTCCCCGTAAAACAAGTACCACTTCCAGATAGGTCAGTGACAGTCATTGTACTGAGACCAGGGGACAAGAATTTTGTATCATTAGTATGGGAAACATTAGCCAGGATGTGCTTTCCTTCATACAAGTGGGGCTCATGTAGAAAGCATAGCGCAGCAGCTATATTTACTATCATTTTTTTAGCATAGTAAGGACAGAGCGCGAGGCATTGAGATGGAAAAGATTAAACTCAGACAGTGGAAGGAGGGCCATTAGGTCAGAGGTTTAGGTACTGTGTCAAGGGGCACAGAGAAGAAATGGTAGGGTCTATTGGTTTGGATAGTGTCTTGACTGTTTTGGATGGTATGTGAAGTGCAATGTATTAGGCCCTTGACGCTGTATGTTTTGTGTGGTGGGGTGTTTTTGTAAACTTATTTTAATTATGTGGTCCCTATCATTCCCCCTCCATGTATATCTTAGTCCCCATGTGTTATCCTCGTCCCTCCCAATTTTTTTTTTTGTTTCCCCACATCCGTAAAGTGATATGGTGAGGGAATTACACCATTTTTTACAGGATCATTGGCACTCCGGTAAACCATGGCTCTAGTGCCAGGGTGAAAGGGTTAAGTCCTTTTGGACTGCAGATAAATAATTCAGTTTTAGGAGGAGGGTTTCCAGTAAGTAGGTTCTCCTTAGTTTCACAGCCCAGGCAGCCCCCCACAATAATAATCTGCCTCATACCACATTTGTAATTTAGCTCTTGGGGCCGATGTGTTGTTCCTGGACAGACATATAAGTATGCAGATTGTAAGACAGTACGTGTGAGTGCATTATGACAGCCAGGGTACTCACCCTGATATGTATCATCATTATTTGGTGTTTTTTGAGGGAAAGTGAGAGAGGAACGTGTCAGGCATTCCCCATTGACTATCTGTTCCCATGGCCAAAGCACAGAGGTCAACAAATAGGGGTCCCCAAGTAGGGCTACTTCCTGTGGTGGAGTATTTGAGCTTTTTAGTTGCTCTGTGTTATCTTCCAGGTCTGATATTCTTTGTTCTGCTTCCTCCATTCTATTTCTGAGGCTTTTTCCATTCCTTTCCTCTTGATTGGATGAGTGTTCTATTTCCTTTTTCATTTCATCCTGTGATTTCTTTAGTATTTCCACTTCCTTTTGGAGCTTCTCAGTCTCTTCTTGGTGCTCCTTACTTCGTTGGTTGGCTTCCTTTTTCAATGTTTCCACTTCCTTCCGGAGTTTGTCATTTTCTCCCTCCAGTTCTTTCTGGAGTTTGTCATTCTCTCCCTTTAGTTCTTTCCAAAATTTATCATGGTCTCTCTCTAGGTCCTTCTTGAGTTTTTCATTTTCTCTCCTTAGTTCTCTGACTTGTTCTTTATATTCTTTAATTTCTCTGAATAGGTCTGAAATTGTTCCTCTAAGATCTGTTTCTTGGGTCACCTCCAGGGGGATCCCACTGTAGCATTCTTCTACAGGGTTGGTAGAGCTTGGTGTGGAATTATCCTGCACCTTCCCCATGTTGTTCCTTCTTCATGCCCCTGGCATGTGGCTTTCCCTTTTTTTGACTCACAAATGCCTTTTCACTGTGTTGAAGGCTTGCTTTGCTTGCCTCGTTCAGATGTCTTTCTTGTTTTTTTTTTTTTTTCCTTCTTTATTTTTTTCTCCTTGTTTATGGAGTGTTGACTTGTCTAGGTTTCAGGCTTTCAATTTTGTTTATATATTGGAAGTCTAATTCACTCTTCCCTTTCTGTTCTGAAGGTTCTCAAAAAAAAATCCATGTGGACACTCAGTAATTCCAGTTGGGGGAGGGGGGGACGTAATACTCTGCTTCAGGTGGTCCTGGCAGGTCCCTGACCTAACCACTGTGCACTCAGGTCTCACAGTGGTGACCCTTTCTTCAGTTCTTTGTATTGCTTTGAGTATTCTTTGTAAGACCACTTTGGAGGACATGAATTCTTTTCAACCTATTTATATCATGGAAAGTTTTTCTTTCTCTGAATATGATGGTTTTGCTGGGTAAAGAAGCCTAGGTTGGCATCTGTGGTCATTTAGAACTTAGAATATACTGTTTCATAGTCTTCTGTCTTTTAAAGAGTGCATTGAGGGGGCTGGAGAGATGGCCTAGTGGTTAAGAGCACCGACCGCTCTTACAGAGGACCCGGGTTTGATCCCCAGTACCCACATGGCGGCTGAGAACCATCTGAAACTCCAATTCCAGGAGAACTCCAGTTCCAGGGGAATCCGACGCTGTCTTCTGACCTCCATGGCATTGCACGACATGGGTGCACAAACTTGCATGCAGACAGTACATTCATACACATACAGAAATAAATAAAAATTTGTTAAAAAAAAGAGAGTGCATTGAGGGAGCTGGAGAGATGGCTCAGCAGTTAAGAGCACCAACTGCTCTTGCGAGAACCTGGGTTGGTTTCCCAGCACCCACATGCCAGCTAAGAACTGTCTTTAACTCCAGTTCCAGGGGAATCCGACGCTGTCTTCTGACCTCCACAGCATTGCACAACATGGGTGCACCAACCTACATGCAGACAGTACACATAATAAATAATAAATAAATACACATAAAAATAATAAATGAAAAAAAAAAGAGTACATTGAGAAGTCAACTGTAATCCTGCTGGGGTTTCCTTTACATATAACTGTTTTCATTTTGCAGCTTTTGGTACCCTCTCTTTGTTCTGTGTATTTAGTGTTTTTGCTGTGATCTGCTGTGGGGAGTTTCTTTTCTCGTCTGCGTATTTGGTGTTCAGTGTGCTTCTTGTATCTGTATGGGTATATCTTTCCTTAATTTAGGGAAGTTTTCTTTTATAACCCTGTTGAAGATCTGTTCAATGCCATTAACCAGAGATGATTCTTTTTCCTTTATGCATATAATTTATAGATTTGGTCTTTTCATGGTGCTTACATATTCCATTCCTGTATTTAAATTATTCTTCATATTTTTTGCTTGAGGAGTCCAATTTTCAAACTTTATCAGCAAGTCTTGATATTCTGTTTTCCATTTGATTCATTTTGCTGGCAAGACTTTGTCCTGTCTTTTCTAGTTGGCTTATATGCAACAAGAGTTTTTCAGTTTTGTTTATATCTCAGCTTGGGTTTTCTTCAATATTTCTCTTTCATGAATTCCCTTTTCAAATCCTGAATTGTCTTTGCCATTTTATTCGTCAGTGTATTTGTATTTTCTTGTGATTCAGCCAATAGCTTATTACTATCCCCTGAGTTCTTTGAGTTGTTTGTGTGTTCTTTAAAGTCCTTGACTTCTTTGATCATGTTTATGCTTGTTCCTTTAAGTTCTGTGTTCTGGGGCTTCTCTGGGTAGTTCTCACTGTAGAACACTTCTATAGTACTGGTGAGATTTGCTGGTAATATATTGTCTTGGTTTTTCATAGTTGTGTTTTCGTGTTATGATCTGAGCATATGGGCATTTTTTTTTCTTTTGCTTGTGTGCCTGATAGGAAATTTTATCTGCCTTTGTTGAACAGAAGTTTCGTTCTGTTTTATTGCTATTGTAGCTTGGTTGATTTTTGATTAGGTGTGAATAGATAGTTTGCTCTTCAAGTTCCCACTTTCGATTTTTTTTTTTTTAAATTGTAGTAATGGGATGATTTCAGTCCGGTCTGGTGTGCCAGGCAGGCAGTCACACCTAGACCTGTGAGTGTGGAGACTGGGAAGGAGTGGGTAGGTGTGCCAGGCAGGCAGTCACACCTAGACCTGTGGGTGTGGAGACTGGGAAGGAGTGGGTAGATGTGCCAGGCAGGCAGTCACACCTAGACCTGTGGGTACGGAGACTGGGAAGGAGTGGGTAGGTGTGCCAGGCAGGCAGTCACACCTAGACCTGTGGGTGTGGAGACTGGGAAGGAGTGGGTGGATGTGCCAGGCAAGCAGTCACACCTAGACCTGTGGGTACGGAGACTGGGAAGGAGTGGGTAGGTGTGCCAGGCAGGCAGTCACACCTAGACCTGTGAGTGTGGAGACTGGGAAGGAGTGGGTAGATGTGCCAGGCAGGCAGTCACACCTAGACCTGTGAGTGTGGAGACTGGGAAGGAGTGGGTGGATGTGCCAGGTGGGCAGTTACACCTAGACCTGTGGGTGTGGAGACTGGGAAGGAGTGGGTGGATGTGCCAGGCAAGCAGTCACACCTAGACCTGTGGGTGTGGAGACTGGGAAGGAGTGGGTAGATGTGCCGGGCGGGCAGTCACACCTAGACCTGTGGGTGTGGAGACTGGGAAGGAGTAGGTGGATGTGCCAGGCGGGCAATCACACCTAGACCTGTGGGTTCAGAGACTGGGAAGGAGTGGGTGGATGTGCCAGGCGGGCAGTCACACCTAGACTTGTGGGTGCGGAGACTGGGAAGGAGTGGGTGGATGTGCCAGGCGGGCAGTCACACCTAGACCTGTGGGCGTGGAGACTGGGAAGGAGTGGGTGGGTTCCAGCTGGCTTACCAGGGTTTCCAGGCCACATGAGCATGGGTTCCTGTCTTAGTCCCAGAGAGGGAAGATGGCAAAGGAGTGTACAGGTTCTAACTGGCTCACCAGAAAGCAGTAACAGTGATTTTTGTCTTACTCTAGACAGGAAGGATGGTGAGGCCCTCCCTCATTTTTTTTTTTTTTAAATCAGACTCTCTCACTGGCCTGTGGCTCACTGATTTGGTGATGCTGCCTGGACAGTGAGCCCCAGAGATTCTCTTGTCTCTCTCTACCTCCACAACACTGAAATTACAGGTGTGCCCTCCCCAGACCTGATTTTTAATGTGCTTTCTGGAGACCATGCCGAGGTCCTCATGCTCAAGTGGCAAGTACTTCACAGACCGAGACATCTTCCTAGCATCTCTAGTGACATTTTCTACCCAGATGATTTTCATTCTTTGTTTAAACAGAGGCTTTCTATCTGTTCCATCATCTGTGAATGGCATTAGAATGGCATTACAGCAAGCCTTTCTTGAACCTTTGTGTTACATGAATGGAGCACTTTGTGATGCCCCTCTGTTATTTATAATGTACCCAGAGTGTAATAAACACTGATGGGAGAGTACTAGCAAGCCAAGCACATATTCTCTCTCTCTCTCTCTCTCTCTCTCTCTCTCTCTCTCTCTCTCTTCCTCTTCCCCTCTCCCTCTCTTTCCCTCCCTCCCCCTTTCTCTCATGCATATATGACAGATAGATAGATAGTAGATAGGTAGATAGATAGATGATAGATAGATAGATACAAACAAAACAAATAATTTTTTTTAATTATTCCTAGTCTTGAAGAGTCAGGATCCATTTCCATAATTCCAGCCATAANGTGTGTGTGTGTGTGTGTGTGTGTGTGTGTGTGTGTGTGTGTGTGTGTTTTGGGGGCAACTTGTGCAGCTAATGTTATCTCTTTCATTCTCAGCAGGGCAAAAAGGGCAGAAACTTTTTGTTTCAGACAGCCGGGCTATTGTAGGATCTCAAACATTGTGATTCATTCCAGTGTGAAGGGTGCTCCTGGGAATGCTGTTTCGGAGGTCTGTCTTCAAAAGCATATAGTCTGCCCCTAGAGTTGCACATCAGAAATTTGTTCTTGGTGGCCTAGAATCTGATATCTGGGCAACTCTGAGCCTCGTGAGCACTGTGACGTAATTTGCTAATAGTGGACAACCATCGAGGGCAGAGACTAGAGGCACAAAATATTGTCCTTGGCTGGGGTGTAACTTCAGTGGTAGAGTACTTGCCTCCTATGAATGAGGCCCTGGGGTCTATCTCCAGCACTGAAAACCCAACCCAACCTTAACCTTTACCCAAGCTTAATCAAGATTGTTTCTGAAACCCAGTGATAGGAACTTTGGAGACCAAATGTGATAATATTGATTGTCAACCTAACAGGATCTAGAGTCACCTAGGAGACAAATCTCTGAGTGTGTCTGTGAGGGATTGTATAGATTAGGTTGATACAGGATGGCCCCTGCTAAAGCTAAATGTGGGCAGTACCATTCCATGGCCTGGACAAAGGAGATGGAGAAATTGAGCAGAGCAGTGGCTCTGCCTCCTGACTGGATGCAGCTTGACCAGATGCTACCTCTAGTTCCTGCAGCCCTGGCTTCCCTGCTGGGGTGGACTGTGCCCTAGAGCTGTGGGCAGAATGCAAGCTTCCTTCCTTGAGTTGCTGTTGCCATGTATTCTATCAGAGTAACAAGTTGGGTAACTGACACGGAGGAAGGAAGGGAGGACTGTGGCAGGTGTAAGTCAGTTTGGCAGGAGATACACATTGGTAATGTGGCTGCCACTGTCGTCCTAGCAGCTGGGTCTCAAGAGCATGTGGTAGTCCCAGGGCATAGTTCAGGCCTTCTGTCCATGATCTGTGGCCTCAGACCTGCTGCTCAAGGGAGACCTCATGCTCTCTGGCTCATAGCTTCTCTGATAAGCTTAGTGACTTGTTAGGATTTCTCAGCCAGGAAGAAGAGCTGAATTCTTGTCACCTGACAACAGAGTACCAGATCACAAACCCATGACTTCTTCTTGTGCTCTGGGAAGCTGAGCTCACTGTTCATGTGATAGAAGAGAAGCAACAGTGACTGGTAGTGTTCTAGAGAGTGAGCAGGGCCACTGCCGGGCAACCAGCAGCGTTCAGAGTCTGTGCAGTGTCACCATGTACCATTTGACGTGGTGTCTGGAGGATGGGGGCAAACCCCCCCCATTATAGAAGAAGGCAATAGTATATGTCTCATGGTCTGACATCTGGTGTCACTTGCTTTTGTGGTGACCTGGAGTAGTCCAGGCTGGGATTCCTTGAAGTTAATGTGGACATGGCCTTTCTGGCTATGTCTTTGTCACCTATCACAGCTTCAGCACATAGTTGGAACTCCATCAATGTAATGTCCAGTGACAGTCTACTGAGCCTGTGAAGTGCTCATAGGATGTTAAATGCGGGTTCTGAAACCCCAGATTGGGAGTGATGGAGAAGTCCTAAATGTGGACACCTTAAGTAGAATACTTACTTGACTAGTGTGATTGAAACCTTGGTTTGATTCCCGGCACAACCAAATTAAATAAAAATAAATATAAAGAAGGGTCTAGGATGAAACAGGAGGTATACAGTGGAGCAGACTTTGTTCTGGCGCTCAGGCTTGGGGGATACTGAGCTTATAGAGTCTAGTGAGGATTTTGAGCAGCAGGCAGGTGGGAACAGCTTATGATGCACTGCCAGGCACCTTCTGAACACCCTGCACGGGTTTCTTTTCTCCTTGTGTGCCCTGTGAGCCTCTAATAGAGCCCACAGTTAGGAAATGATCCTGAGGCAGAGACACTCCTCTAATGGCCTTTACTTCCCTAGATTGAGTTTTCCTTCTTTCTTGGCTACAAACTGGCTTTGGTGGCAGTGCCATCAATGTCTCTGCCGTGGAGAGTGCTAACCTTTTGTTACCCTAATAGTATACTATTACAGATGCATGAGGCGGTGCCTGTCAGCAGGGGCTGCCTTGTGATCCTTGGGAAGCTGTAGGGCAAAGGTGGAGTTGTGGATTGTCTGGAGGCGTCTTTGGAGGCAACTCTGCAGTGGTTGGCACCCCACCACAGCTGCTTACATAGGCCCTCCCTCCTCTGCGATTCCAGTGATGATGCTTAGAATTTCCTTTGTAAACCTTCCCATCTCTGTTGAAGATCTGAGACATCAGAAGCCATGGGTTTGCTCTCACCAAAGGTTTTGAAGATGAAAGATGTTGGCCATATCCAAGACACATCTAAGACTTTTGCTTCTGTCCCTCTTTTTAGTACAGTTCCTTTGGTTTAGCTTCATCTCCAGAGAGTTGTCCATTCCATTCTAGTGTCTGGTTTCAAGAAAAATTCAAATATGTTTGCTGTTTGGACCTTGATCCCTTATCCTTTTGCCATTGACTTCTGAAGTTTGGTGGTGTGGGGGACACTTGATACAGCATGTCAGACAAGTCCAAGTTTACCACTTCCTGCCAGGTGTCCCTGGGCTGGCCACTGGTCTCTGTGAACTTCAGGTCCTCCACCAGTGGAATGCAGCCAGTGTACCCTAACTTGAGGGTAGCTTTGAGCATTCAGCCAGATCAGAGCCTAGTACAGACAGTGAGGGGTCCCTGTGCATCTCCTTCTCCCTGTACCATGGCCTGGTGTATTGGTGGGGTGATAATTCCAAGTGCACTGTCCTCTTTCGTGTGGATGGACATCTGACCTGAGCCAGGACAATGAGGCTTCAGGTCCTAGATGTCCATGAGTGCAGCCTTCAGTGATGAGCAGTGAGTGAGCATTGATTCACTGTTTTGTTGTTGGTCCCATGAGATGTTCCACTGAGTCATCAGAGCCGTTCTGATTGTAGCTCCTCCTCTGAGCCAGGAGGCTTCTCAAACTTTCCTAACTGCTCATAGTTAATTCTCTCTTAGCTTAGGTTGGAATCTGTACAGTAGGTACATGTGGTGGTGCATACCTGCTATCCAGGTACCTGGGAGGTTGAGGCAGGAGGATCAAGAGTTTGAGGCCAGCTTGGGGAACATATGAAGTGCTGTCTTTAAAAAGCCAACAAGGAGACAAAAATAAAAAGCCAACAAGGGATTGAGGAAACAGCTTAGTTGGTAGAGTGCTTGCTGTGCCAGTATGAAGACCTGAGTTCAATCCCCAGATTCCCATCAATGTCTCTGCCGTGGAGAGTGCTAACCTTTTGTTACCCTAATAGTATACTATTACAGATGCATGAGGCGGTGCCTGTCAGCAGGGGCTGCCTTGTGATCCTTGGGAAGCTGTAGGGCAAAGGTGGAGTTGTGGATTGTCTGGAGGCGTCTTTGGAGGCAACTCTGCAGTGGTTGGCACCCCACCACAGCTGCTTACATAGGCCCTCCCTCCTCTGCGATTCCAGTGATGATGCTTAGAATTTCCTTTGTAAACCTTCCCATCTCTGTTGAAGATCTGAGACATCAGAAGCCATGGGTTTGCTCTCACCAAAGGTTTTGAAGATGAAAGATGTTGGCCATATCCAAGACACATCTAAGACTTTTGCTTCTGTCCCTCTTTTTAGTACAGTTCCTTTGGTTTAGCTTCATCTCCAGAGAGTTGTCCATTCCATTCTAGTGTCTGGTTTCAAGAAAAATTCAAATATGTTTGCTGTTTGGACCTTGATCCCTTATCCTTTTGCCATTGACTTCTGAAGTTTGGTGGTGTGGGGGACACTTGATACAGCATGTCAGACAAGTCCAAGTTTACCACTTCCTGCCAGGTGTCCCTGGGCTGGCCACTGGTCTCTGTGAACTTCAGGTCCTCCACCAGTGGAATGCAGCCAGTGTACCCTAACTTGAGGGTAGCTTTGAGCATTCAGCCAGATCAGAGCCTAGTACAGACAGTGAGGGGTCCCTGTGCATCTCCTTCTCCCTGTACCATGGCCTGGTGTATTGGTGGGGTGATAATTCCAAGTGCACTGTCCTCTTTCGTGTGGATGGACATCTGACCTGAGCCAGGACAATGAGGCTTCAGGTCCTAGATGTCCATGAGTGCAGCCTTCAGTGATGAGCAGTGAGTGAGCATTGATTCACTGTTTTGTTGTTGGTCCCATGAGATGTTCCACTGAGTCATCAGAGCGTTCTGATTGTAGCTCCTCCTCTGAGCCAGGAGGCTTCTCAAACTTTCCTAACTGCTCATAGTTAATTCTCTCTTAGCNTTAGGTTGGAATCTGTACAGTAGGTACATGTGGTGGTGCATACCTGCTATCCAGGTACCTGGGAGGTTGAGGCAGGAGGATCAAGAGTTTGAGGCCAGCTTGGGGAACATATGAAGTGCTGTCTTTAAAAAAAAAAAAAATAAAAAAAAATAAAAAGCCAACAAGGGATTGAGGAAACAGCTTAGTTGGTAGAGTGCTTGCTGTGCCAGTATGAAGACCTGAGTTCAATCCCCAGATTCCCAGATCAAAAGCAATAACAACAAAACAAACAAGTGAGGTGGTGTATGTTTGTAATCTCAGCATTGGGGAGTCAGACAGAAGCATCCCTGAGGCTTGCTGCCCAGCCACCCTAACTTAAATGGCAAGTTCCAGGCCAGTGAGAGAGACACTGTCTCAGAAAGCAAGGTGGTTGGCTTCTGAGGAATGACATCTGAAGTTAACCTCTGGCCTCTACACACACATGCACATATGTGGATACCTAACTGTAGACACACACACACACACACACACACACACACACACACACACACACACAGAGGAATACACATATATAAGTGAATAAAAAACTTGCTGGTACCACCACAAATAACCCCAAAGCCCTGAACAGATGTTTCTGTTGTCTGCCTCCAGAGTCAGGCTCCAACTGGTAAGAAGCCTTCTGCACCTACAGAATCACTAGTGGCACTTCCGACTGCGTCCCCTTGCTGAGTGCCACCCACTCAGCTTGCTTCTGCCTGCTGACTGGCCTGCCATGCTTTGCTTGCAACCCCAGCCATGGGCATTCCCCGGGCACCTGGTACTGTGACATTGCTGTCCATCCTCTGCACACAGAACTCTTCCCTTCCTTGTTGCAGGGCTCTGGATAGATTTTCTAAATTATAGGATCCTTTACATATAAATGTATAAGTATAGTTAGTACCTGCATTTTTGCTCCTGGGTGAAATGAATGGTGCATTAATGGTATTTCTTCTCCTCATAATGGCAGAATTACTGCTAGTGGTAAAGTAAGCTAATACATGGAGCGGGAGCTGGTAACACACACATTCCTGGTCAGCTGTTGCAGATAGCCGAAGCAGCTGGGGCCTCAGGCACAGTAGTGACAATATTTGCTTCACAATTCAGCACTTATGGGTCCTGACATGTTTCATGTAGCCAGGAGTCATTTTCATACAAGAGGCACAGGCTTTCCAATAAAATCCTGGAGTCAGTGTGCAAACTCCAGAGAAGGAACTCTTAAGCTGAGATCAACATTAACCTGATGCCCCAAAAGCATGATGGGGGGCTGGAGAGATGGCCTAGCAGTTAAGAGCACCGACTGCTCTTGCAGAGGACCAGAGTTCGATCCCCAGCACCTACATGGCGGCTGAGAACCGTCTTTAACTCCAGTTCCAGGGGAATCCGACACCCTCTTCTGACCTCTGCGGCACTGCACGACATGGGTGCACAAACCTACATGCAGACAGTACATTCATACACATAAAAAAAAAAAAGAAAAGAAAAGCACAATGGGAAGGTTATAGATCGAGATTAGGATCTCATGTTATGTAAGAGCGGAAAGGGTCTGCTTACAACCAGGGCTGAGTGAATAAGTGCTCATTCTAAGGGATGAAACTGGAAAGGAGCTCACTTTTCTTTTTTAATTTTATTTTAACTTTAAAAAATTTTCATTGTTATTAAACATTTTCTGTAAGTCATACATCATTTCTCAATCGAATCTACAGTCACTTCCCTTTCCATGCCCCCAACCCCACCTGAGTCCCTGCACTCTGCCGTACATGTCCTGCATTTTTTGAGTCTTTCCAGAGTTTTTTTTTTCAGTTCTTTTGTTGTTCTCGCCAACTTGTATTGCTATAGTATATATACATATATATACATAATTATGTATATATACATAAATATGTACATACATACACATATCACTTGAATTGGAGGATTTTTTTCCCTAAAAGATGTCATATTTTCCTTAAGGAAGTGCTTGAAAGTTCCTTCTTGGCAGTGTAAAACACCATCAATCCTCACTTTTGCTCCACATTGGGGTCTTTCCCTTCCATGGTCCCCCAAATGAAGTCTAGTAAGCACGTGTCCTGTCTCGATTCCCCTGCACTTGCCTCCATGATACAGCCCAGGTAGTCCAACAATGGCAGTCTATATTCTGATGAGGCTGACATCCCCTTAGCTGTTTAGTCCACAAGCTGGGTATCCCAGTAGTCCCCGTCTGGCATTGAAGGTTTGGGGGATTCTTGGAGAGACATGAGTCCTCGGTCCATATTGGAAGGTTACAAAGCTGTGTCTCATGTCTTTGAGGAGTGCCAAAAGTGGTGGCAGCCACAGAGTAGATGCACTTGCCAGTAAGAATTGACAGGCCAAACAACTCTCTCTTTTTTCTTTTTGTCTTTTTACTAAGATCTCAAGTTTTATGTCTGCAGTACAGTTTCTCTGGTCTTATTATATTTCTGGTTGTACTTTCCTTTTGAATGCTTAAGGCCACACAGTTAGCCCAGATTAATCAAGGTTTTTGTTTTCTCAAGGTCAGTTGAGGATCTGGTCCTTAGGGGTCTCTCGGGTTTTTTTGTGGGGGAGGAGGAGGGTGGGAGCACCTTGCTCCTTTCAGAGCTCACTTTTCTACCAAGTACTTTTCCCTCTAAAGTGTGACTGACTGACTACTAGGGGTGACCCTCTAAGGAACTATTAAATATTTTTTTCTTATTTATAGAAATAGACTAGAATAATGCACCTCTGTGTACTTCTCCTCTGCCTTTATTTTAAACCTGTCCCACGCCTCTCAGGCTAGTTGAAAAAAGTTGCAGATTCCATATCAGCATGTTCTGAAGTATTTCAGAATCTGCCGTAGAAAAAAAGGCACTAGAACCACAATGTGAGGATGAAGTCTTCTGTTTTCTATTACAGGCTTGTGTGGGTCCCAGTGAACTTTCAGATGGCTATCAGGGACTTTTTTTTTTTTTTTGTCCTTTTGAGACAGGGTCTCCCTGTAGTCCTGACTGTCCTGGAACTGGCTCTGTAGACCAGGCTGGACTTGAACTCAGAGAGATCTGCCTACCTCTGCCTCCTAAGTGCTAGGATGAAAGGCATGGGCCACCATGCCCATCATCAAAGACTTCTTACAACAGAAGACCTTAGAGGGGATCTCTCCTTCTGTCCCCCTTCTCAGCTTCCTGAGGAAAGCAGCCTAGCATCCAATTCTTATAAGATGCCTGTGCCCCAAGCTTTCTGCCCCTTGGATCTGCCCTCGGCTTGGCTATATGCTATATTTGGACCCCAGTTAACACCCAGCAGTGCCTGTCAAAAGCCCAGCTATAATGGTGCGTGGGGATTGAGTGATTGAGATACATGGAGATGTGAGCACAGACTGTAGGTTTCCCCAGTGTGGAAGTCCCCAGGCCTCCACTGTGGTGGTGTTTAGGAATGACTAGTTCCCTAGGGAAGTCCTTGTGGATGACAGCTGTTTGCACATACTTCTTGTGAGTTCATTTGTGTCTGTGTGGGGGTGCATGTGTGTATGTGTGTGTGGAGCCCAGAGGTCAGCATCAGGTAGCTTCCTCTATTTCCACCTTAGTTTTGGAGGCAAGGTGTCTCACTGGCTGGATCTTCCTGTCTTTGCCTTGCTGGTGCTGGCTTTTTTTTTTACATGGGCTCTGGGGATTGACCCCAGGTCCTCATGCTTGCCTGACAAGCCCATTACTGACTAAGCTGCTTACCTAGACAGGGTCTCCCTGTAGCCCCAGCTGTCCTGGAACTTTCTACGTAGACCAGGCTGGCCTTGAACTCACAGAGAACTGCCTGCCTCTGCCTCAGACTGCTGGAGTCAAAGGTGTACACCACCACGCTGGTTTAAACATTAAAAAAAATTATAAATTCTTCAAATCCAAATGTATTTAAAAGTCAACAGGAGAGTGCACAGAGCTTCCTTGTCCCTGTCACTGACTTAACCCTTTGGCTCAGGTCCACCCTGCCCCATCCTCAGATTCTCCTATTTCCCTAGCTTTAAACAGTGTGCTGAAGGAACTCCAGTTCACAACACTGTCATTTCTAAGTATTTATAACAAAAGGGTTATATTTTCCTTTTTTCTTTTTAGATATTTCATTTATTATTATTTTATAAATTTTATTTATTTATTTGTGTGTATGAATGTACTGCATGTAGGTTTGTGCACCGTGTTGTGCAATGCCATGGAGGTCAGAAGAGNCATCAATGTCTCTGCCGTGGAGAGTGCTAACCTTTTGTTACCCTAATAGTATACTATTACAGATGCATGAGGCGGTGCCTGTCAGCAGGGGCTGCCTTGTGATCCTTGGGAAGCTGTAGGGCAAAGGTGGAGTTGTGGATTGTCTGGAGGCGTCTTTGGAGGCAACTCTGCAGTGGTTGGCACCCCACCACAGCTGCTTACATAGGCCCTCCCTCCTCTGCGATTCCAGTGATGATGCTTAGAATTTCCTTTGTAAACCTTCCCATCTCTGTTGAAGATCTGAGACATCAGAAGCCATGGGTTTGCTCTCACCAAAGGTTTTGAAGATGAAAGATGTTGGCCATATCCAAGACACATCTAAGACTTTTGCTTCTGTCCCTCTTTTTAGTACAGTTCCTTTGGTTTAGCTTCATCTCCAGAGAGTTGTCCATTCCATTCTAGTGTCTGGTTTCAAGAAAAATTCAAATATGTGTGCTGTTGGGAAAACCTTGATCCCTTATCCTTTTGCCATTGGACTTCTGAAGTTTGGTGTGTGGGGGACACTTGATACAGCATGTCAGACAAGTCCAAGTTTACCACTTCCTGCCAGGTGTCCCTGGGCTGGCCACTGGTCTCTGTGAACTTCAGGTCCTCCACCAGTGGAATGCAGCCAGTGTACCCTAACTTGAGGGTAGCTTTGAGCATTCAGCCAGATCAGAGCCTAGTACAGACAGTGAGGGGTCCCTGTGCATCTCCTTCTCCCTGTACCATGGCCTGGTGTATTGGTGGGGTGATAATTCCAAGTGCACTGTCCTCTTTCGTGTGGATGGACATCTGACCTGAGCCAGGACAATGAGGCTTCAGGTCCTAGATGTCCATGAGTGCAGCCTTCAGTGATGAGCAGTGAGTGAGCATTGATTCACTGTTTTGTTGTTGGTCCCATGAGATGTTCCACTGAGTCATCAGAGCCGTTCTGATTGTAGCTCCTCCTCTGAGCCAGGAGGCTTCTCAAACTTTCCTAACTGCTCATAGTTAATTCTCTCTTAGCTTAGGTTGGAATCTGTACAGTAGGTACATGTGGTGGTGCATACCTGCTATCCAGGTACCTGGGAGGTTGAGGCAGGAGGATCAAAGAGTTTGAGGCCACTTGGGGAACATCATGAATGCTGTCTTAAATAAAAAAACAAAAAAAGAGACAAAAAAAAAAAAAAAAAAAAAATCAAGCCGGGCGTGGTGGCGCACGCCTTTAATCCTAGCACTTGGGAGGCAGAGGCAGGCGGATCTTTGTGAGTTCAAGGCCAGCCTGGTCTACAGAGTGGAGTTCCAGGCAGCTGGGGCTACAGGGAGAACCTGTCTCGAAAAGACAAAAAAAAAAAAAAAATAAAAAAAATAAAAAGCCAACAAGGGATTGAGGAAACAGCTTAGTTGGTAGAGTGCTTGCTCGTGCCAGTATGAAGACCTGAGTTCAATCCCACATATTCCCAGATTCAAAAGCAATAACAACAAAACAAACAAGTGAGGTGGTGTATGTTGTAATCTCAGCATTGGGGAGTCAGACAGAAGCATCCCTGAGGCTTGCTGCCCAGCCACCCTAACTTAAATGGCAAGTTCCAGGCCAGTGAGAGAGACACTGTCTCAGAAAGCAAGGTGGTTGGCTTCTGAGGAATGACATCTGAAGTAACCTCTGGCCTCTGCCACACACACAGCCATATGTGGATACCTAACTGTAGGACACACAGACACACCACACCACACACACACACACACACACACACAGAGGAATAACCATATATAAGTGAATAAAAAACTTGCTGGTACCACCACAAATAACCCCAAAGCCCTGAACAGATGTTTCTGTTGTCTGCCTCCAGAGTCAGGCTCCAACTGGTAAGAAGCCTTCTGCACCTACAGAATCACTAGTGGCACTTCCGACTGCGTCCCCTTGCTGAGTGCCACCCACTCAGCTTGCTTCTGCCTGCTGACTGGCCTGCCATGCTTTGCTTGCAACCCCAGCCATGGGCATTCCCCGGGCACCTGGTACTGTGACATTGCTGTCCATCCTCTGCACACAGAACTCTTCCCTTCCTTGTTGCAGGGCTCTGGATAGATTTTCTAAATTATAGGATCCTTTACATATAAATGTATAAGTATAGTTAGTACCTGCATTTTTGCTCCTGGGTGAAATGAATGGTGCATTAATGGTATTTCTTCTCCTCATAATGGCAGAATTACTGCTAGTGGTAAAGTAAGCTAATACATGGAGCGGGAGCTGGTAACACACACATTCCTGGTCAGCTGTTGCAGATAGCCGAAGCAGCTGGGGCCTCAGGCACAGTAGTGACAATATTTGCTTCACAATTCAGCACTTATGGGTCCTGACATGTTTCATGTAGCCAGGAGTCATTTTCATACAAGAGGCACAGGCTTTCCAATAAAATCCTGGAGTCAGTGTGCAAACTCCAGAGAAGGAACTCTTAAGCTGAGATCAACATTAACCTGATGCCCCAAAAGCATGATGGGGGGCTGGAGAGATGGCACAGTTAAGAAAGACACCGACGCGCTTGCAGAGGACCAGAGTTCGATTCCCCAGCACTACATGGCGGCTAAACCGTCTTTAACTCAGTTCAGGGAATCCGACACCCTCTTCGACCTCTGCGGGCACTGCACGACATGGGTGCACAAACCTACATGCAGACAGTACATTCATACACATAAAAAAAAAAAAGAAAAGAAAGCACAATGGGAAGGTTATAGATCGAGATTAGGATCTCATGTTATGTAAGAGCGGAAAGGGTCTGCTTACAACCAGGGCTGAGTGAATAAGTGCTCATTCTAAGGGATGAAAACTGGAAAGGAGCTCACTTTTCTTTTTAATTTATTTTAACTTTAAAAAATTTCATTGTATAAACATTTTCTGTAAGTCATCCATCATTTCTCAATCGAATCTACAGTCACTTCCGCTTTCCATGCCCCCCAACCCCACCTGAGTCCCTGCACTCTGCCGTACATGTCCTGCATTTTTTGAGTCTTTCCAGATTTTTTTTTTCAGTTCTTTGGTGTTCTGCCGCCAACTTGTATTGCTATAGTATATATACTATAGATAATACTTATTATATATACATAAATATGTACATACATACACATTATCACTTGAATGGGTTTTTGTTTTTTCCCAAAGATGTCATAGTTTCCTTAAGGAAGTGCTTGAAAGTTCCTCCTTGTGCAGTGTAAACACCATCACTCCTACTTTTGCTCCACATTGGGTCTTTCCCTTCCCATGGACCCCAAATGAAGTCTAGTAAGCCGTGTCCTGTCTGCGATTCCCTGCACTTGCCTCCATGATACAGCCCAGTAGTCCAAACAATGGCAGTCTATATGTCTGATGAGGCTGGACAATCCCTCTTAGCTGTTTAGTCCACAAGCTGGGTCTATCCCAGTAGTCCCCGTCTGGCATGAAGGTTTGTGGGGATTCTTCGGAGAGACATGAGTCCTCGGTCCATATTGGAAGGTTTACAAAGCTGTGTCTCATGTCTTTGAGGAGTGCCAAAAGTGGTGGCAGCCACAGAGTAGATGCACTTGCCAGTAAGAATTGACAGGCAAACAACATACATCTCTTTTTCTTTTTGTCTTTTACTAAGATCTCAAGTTTATAGTCGCAGTACAGTTTCTCTGGTCTTATATATTCTATTGTACTTTCCTTTGAATGCTTAAGGCCACACAGTTAGCCCAGATTAATCAAGGTTTTTGTTTTCTCAAGGTCGTTGAGGATCTGGTCCTTAGGGTTCTCTCCGGGTTTTTTTGTGGGGGAGGAGGAGGGTGGGAGCACCTTGCTCCTTTCAGAGCTCACTTTTTACCAAGTACTTTTCCCTCTAAAGTGTGACTGACTGACTACTAGGGGTGACCCTCTAAGGAACTATTAAATATTTTTTTCTTATTTATAGAAATAGACTAGAATAATGCACCTCTGTGTACTTCTCCTCTGCCTTTATTTTAAACCTGTCCCACGCCTCTCAGGCTAGTTGAAAAAAGTTGCAGATTCCATATCAGCATGTTCTGAAGTATTTCAGAATCTGCCGTAGAAAAAAAGGCACTAGAACCACAATGTGAGGATGAAGTCTTCTGTTTTCTATTACAGGCTTGTGTGGGTCCCAGTGAACTTTCAGATGGCTATCAGGGACTTTTTTTTTTTTTTTGTCCTTTTGAGACAGGGTCTCCCTGTAGTCCTGACTGTCCTGGAACTGGCTCTGTAGACCAGGCTGGACTTGAAACTCAGAGAGACTCTCCTAATCTGCCTCCTAAGTGCTAGGATGAAAGGCATGGGGCCACCATGCCCATCATCAAAGACTTCTTACAACAGAAGACCTTAGAGGGGATCTCTCCTTCTGTCCCCCTTCTCAGCTTCCTGAGGAAAGCAGCCTAGCATCCAATTCTTATAAGATGCCTGTGCCCCAAGCTTTCTGCCCCTTGGATCTGCCCTCGGCTTGGCTATATGCTATATTTGGACCCCAGTTAACACCCAGCAGTGCCTGTCAAAAGCCCAGCTATAATGGTGCGTGGGGATTGAGTGATTGAGATACATGGAGATGTGAGCACAGACTGTAGGTTTCCCCAGTGTGGAAGTCCCCAGGCCTCCACTGTGGTGGTGTTTAGGAATGACTAGTTCCCTAGGGAAGTCCTTGTGGATGACAGCTGTTTGCACATACTTCTTGTGAGTTCATTTGTGTCTGTGTGGGGTGCATGTGTGGATGTGTGTGTGGAGCCCAGAGGTCAGCATCAGGTAGCTTCCTCTATTTCCATCCTTAGTTTTGGAGGCAAGGTGTCTCACTGCTGGATCTTCCTGTCTTTGGCCTTGCTGGTGCTGGCTTTTTTTTTTTTTTTTTTTTGTCTTTTGAGACGGGTCTCCCTGTAGCCCCAGCTTTCCTGGAACTCACTCTGAGGACCAGGCTGGCCTTGAACTCACAAAGATCCTCCTGCCTCTGCCTCCCAAGTGCTAGGATTAAAGGCGTGTGCCACCACGCCGGCTTTTTTTTTTTTAATGTGGGCTCTGGGGATTGACCCCAGGTCCTCATTCTTGCATGGCAAGCCCATTACTTACTAAGCTGTTTACCTAGCCTTCCCCCATCAGACTCTTAAACATTTTTGTTTTGTCTTTTTGAGACAGGGTCTCCCTGTAGCCCCAGTTGTCCTGCAACTCTCTATGTAGACCAGGCTGGCCGTGAACTCACAGAACTGCCTGCCTCTGCCTCCTGACTGCTGGAGTCAAAGGTGTGCACCACCATGCCTGGTTTAAACATTTTTTTTTTAAATTATAAATTCTTCAATTCCAAATGTATTTAAAAGTCAACAGGAGCGGGGCGTGGTGGTGCACGCCTTTAATCCTAGCACTTGGGAGGCAGAGCAGGTGGATCTTTGTGAGTCAAGGCCAGCCTGGTCTACAGAGTGAGTTCAGGACAGCTTGAACCTACCGGAGACTCTGCTCTCGAAAACACACACACACACACACACACACACACACACACACACACACACAAGTCAACAGGATAGTGCACAGAACTTCCTTCTCCCTGTCACTGACTTAACCCTTCAGCTCAGGCCCCCCCCTGCCCCATCCTCAGATTCTCCTATTTCCCTAGCTTTAAACAGTGTGCTGAAGGAACTCCAGTTCACAACACTGTCATTTCTAAGTATTTATTTATGTTTTGTTTTTTTCGAGACAGGGTCTCCCTGTAGTTCCAGCTGTTCTGGAACTACAGGGAGACAGCCTGGTCTGTAGACCAGGCTGGCCTTGAACTCACAAAGATCCACCTGCCTCTGCCTCCCAAGTGCTAGGATTAAAGGCGTGCACCACCACGCCCGGCCCATTTCTAAGTATTTATAACAAAAGGGTTATATTTTATTTTTTTCTTCTTAAATATTTTATTTATTATTTTATGTA
Organism: Rhizomys pruinosus; assembly: GCA_009823505.1. Classification (NCBI taxonomy): domain Eukaryota; kingdom Metazoa; phylum Chordata; class Mammalia; order Rodentia; family Spalacidae; genus Rhizomys; species Rhizomys pruinosus. Next base: position 383,822 of record VZQC01003090.1, read on the forward strand.
TATGAATGTACTGCCTACAATGTCAGAAGGTGTCAGATCCCCTGGAACTGGGGTTAGGGACAGTTGTTAGCTGCCACGTGGGTGCTGGGAATGGAACCCTGGTCCTCTGCAAGGGCAGCTGGTGCTCCTAACCCCTGAGCCATCTCTCCAGACCCACAAAGTGTTACATTTTAAAATAAATAAAAGGAAAAAGCCTCTGATAAGTTCATAATTTGTAATAGTTCCTTAATCTCTTATCAAATCCTTAGTGAGTGTTCAATAGCTATTATTTGAATAAGAATCCAAATTAAAGCCCTGTCTTTAGTTTGCTTTTTGTTCCTTGGGGAAGAATGGGTTTATTTCAGTATAATGCGCCTCTGTGTACTTCACCTCAGTCTTAATCTTCAACCTGTCCTATGCCTCTCAGGCTAGTTGAAGAAAGTTGCAGATTCCACATCAGCATGTTCCTTAAAAAAAAACCCAAAAAAACCCCACATTGTGATGTGACGATACATACATCCCACCATATACAACTCCCAGGTCACAGTCCGTCTCTGAGGGAATTCAGGGCTGGAACTCAAGCAGGAACCTGGACGCAGGAACTGAAGCAGAGACCATGGAAGAATGGTGCTTGCTGTCTAGCTCTGCCATCATCCTTACACAGCCCAGGCCCACCTGCCCAGGGATGGTACCTCCCACAGTTGGCCGGGTCCTCCTACATCATTTAGCAATCAAGAAAATGCCCCACAGACACGTACACAGGTCAGCCTAACGGTGAAAATTCCTCAGTTGAGGATCCCCCTTACAAAAGTTTTCTTAGTTTGTGTCAAGTTGACAAAAACTAGCCAGTACAGGCCTGCACATGCACAACACTGGTGGATCTCTTCAATTTTCTTTAGTCTGTAGGCTTCTCCATCTGTCTCTGCCACCATCCTTTAAAAATCTGATCCATTAGTTGAGGAACTAGGGTGGTTCATCCTAGAGAATTGCTTCCTGCATTGCTTTCTGAGGGTCTGGTATATAGGGTACCTTTGGGTAGCATTAATGAATATAGCTATAAATCCTGATAATAGTCCTGATAGTGTGTTTCTAGACATGTGTTTATTACAGGGTGTGAATCGTCTTAATGCTCACAGCATCCTTCTAGACAAATGAGGGTACAGGTGTCTGGAGAGGACAAAACACTTGTCCACAGTTACAGGCATGCTAGTATGTGTGGAGCCAGGATTCGATGCCAGCTGCCTGACTGCAGAGCCTGTGCCCCTGCCCCATACTGTGGAGCTGTCTCTTCCTGGATCCCAAAGAGGAACTGGGCCTTCCTTGTTGCATGGTTCTAGCTTCAGATTCTAATGGAACTCAGAGCAATGTGAGCAGTCACAAACATTGATGATTAGACTGTCAAGCTCAAGGGAGCAACAGAGGGGTGAGGACAGAGAGTAGAGACAGATTGTAGCTGGCAGACAGTTCCTGATGTAAACACCCATTGACATAAACGAAGACCACATGCTTGCTCTGGCACAAGGCCTGTGTTGGAGTTAGGCCCGTCACTTGTCCTCAGTCTGTTCCTGTGTGCTCAGGTGGCCTGTCCAGTGTCAGCAGAAGGAAGTAGATCTACTTTGTCAGGGGCCCTTCTCACTGGCCCTTCTTAGTCTCTTCATCTTCCTGGGCTTCAGCTCCCCTTCCGTGCTCAGCTACTGCTGACAGTTGTGTTCTGACTCCAGGATGCCGGTCTTTGTGGACCTTGCCTCCTTTCTCCACTAGGTCTTTGGTTACTTGGTTTCCGGCTTCACAGGATGCGGTTGCTCAGTGGAGGCATGCTCTTCCTTCTCTGCTGGGCTTGGCTTCCATTTGGGTGGAGGCCTCATCTCATCTCATCTCATCTCTGGGGCTGCCTCTGGTCTGGGAGTCTGGAGTACTTGAGAATGAACAGATGAACTTGATAAAGAAACACTTGGAAGATGATCCAATACTCCTTTTTGGGGAACAGATAAAAATACTTGTAATTATAGTGGCTGGTTTTCAGCTTCTCAGCCCCACACTATTTTAGGCCTGTTGTAAATTTGCTTTCTTTAAGCAAGGAAGTAGCTTTCTGAAGCAACTTCTGGACCTCCCAGGAGGATTCATCTGGCCTTGATGGAAGGGGATCAGGAGATACCATCCTGTCCTGTCAGGTCGGATGTGCCTGGAGAAGATGACATGGCTGTCCCTAAGACCGGATGATCTGAGCCTGCTCCTACCAAAAGAGCCTGTAGCTTACAGTGCAGAACTGTACAAACTACAGGGGAAACAGGCAGCTGACGGGGCTGGTGGAGGTCACGGTTTGCCGGCAGAACAACCAACGTCTGTCCTGGTTGGTCTGCTTAGAGCATGTTTCAGCTTGAAACTGCAGTGACTCACTGTGCCCAAGAGTCATCTGAAAGCCATGAGTTTGTATCTTTTATTTTTATTAAAAAATTCTTTTTCATTTATTATTTTTCAAGTATCACAATGTTTATTGATAGATACAAGTATATAAAATCAGGGCATGAACATGATTTGATAAATTAAGTAGACTTAATTTCAATACTATTTTAATAAGGGAACAATTCAAATTCTCACCATTTGTTTCACACCCACACAAAACACTTCAAGGGCATTAACAATCTCTCAAATCTGATCAGTTTTGTGCAAGTAAACCATGTTTCTTTTTAAAAAGGCTTGTGCACTTGCCCAGGCTCAAGGATATTGAAATCTAGCACATAAAGCCCATTACTAGAGGTAGAAATACAGGCAATATACTATTACGGCAACAACCATCAATTAAGGATTTTCTGTAACAACCAAATGGATAATCTAATATTGCAACAACTCAAGCATTACTGAACGAAGTACATTTCTACAGTATCCAGTGTTGCTATTCAGTTTTCTAACTTTAAACAGCCTATGATAACTGGCAGCAAAGAAGGTCCTTGAAATAGATTGCCTCTGCTTGAGAACTTATGATGTAATTGTTGCATGCTGCTAATATACTATCTAAACATTAAAGATACTCCTAAAATATTTGATGGTAGACTATGATTAATACATTACACTACAAAAAAACCTTATGCAGAAGGAAACCCTTACTGATGTGCTTCTGCTTTAAATATATAGTGCCCCCAAATGAAGTTCAGTAAGCACACATCCTGTCTTGACCGCCCCCCACCCCCGCACTGGCTTCCATGATTACCTCCTGCCGAGGTAATCCAACAATGTCAGTCCATATTCTGAGGAGGCTGAATTCCCATTAGCTGCTTAGTTTACAAACTGGGTATCTCAGCAGTCCTCAGTCCACATTGGAAGGCTAAAAAGTAAAAAAGCTGTTATATTAGTCACTTTTCTGTTGCTGTGATAAAGCCACCATGACCAAGTGAACTTATAAAAGGAAGAGTTTATTTAAGCTTACCATTGATGGTTCCAAGGAATTAGAATCCATTGTGGTGGGAAGCATGGTGGCCGGGGCTGGAGCAGCAAGCCGAGGGTCACATCTGGCAATGAGCATAGGAAGCAGAGAGAGAGAGAGAGACTGGAGATCACAAGGCTTGTTAAACTCACTAAGCCTGCCCCCAATGACGTACTTCCTCCTCCAAGAACAGTGCCACCAACTGGAGATAAAATGTCTGAAGACTTAAAGTCCATGAGGGACACTCATTCAAACCACCACATTCCACTCCCTGGCCCCCATAGGCTCCTGACCATATAAGATGTAAAATGCATTTAGTCCAGTCTTAAAAGTCCCCACAGTCTTTACCAGTCTCAATTCTATTCAAAAGTCTATAGTCTAAAATCTCTTCTGAGACACAGGCCAATCTCCTAAACTGTAAGCTCCTGTAAAATCAAAAGGCAAATTACATACTCCCAGCATACAGTGGAACTGAATACACATTCCCATTCCAAAAGGGAGGAATAGAGGCGTAGTGAAGAAATACTGGACCAAAACAAGACCGAAAACCAGCAGGGCAAACACCAAGTCTAGTAGCTCCATGTGCAACTTCTGGGAATTTACTTCCAAAGGGCTTAGGTGGCTCAGCTCTTCCATGATTGAGTGCAACATGAATCTCTTCCTTAGGCTGGTATCACTCCCTGTATGCAGCTCTCCTTGGCAAATATCTCACGGGTCTGGCATCTTGAATGTCTTCTTGGGGTCTCCGCTGCCAACCAGGCTTCACATTCACAGCTTCACGCAGTGGCCTATCAGGGCCTTCTTTATTCAGGGACCCCCCTGCTGCACTCTGCCTGGTCTCTGTGGCTCTCTGAAACCGAGGTGGAAGAACTGATAACCCCTTCACTCTTGCATCCTTTGTGCCTCTAAAGCCAGCACCATGTGAATGAAATTGCCAAATTTGGCTGCAAGTTCGGGATTGGACTCTCTCCTGCTTTAACCACATTTGCAAATTTTCTCTGCTCTGGACTTGTTGGAGTAGAAAACGCTTTCAGTATCTTCCTTTCAAAAATTGGAGGCTTAGCTGGGTGTGGTCTTGCCCTGAAGGTACTGTTTCTGTTGTTTACTTGTAAATCTCGAGGCCTCTCCTTAATTACTTTAATTTCACTTTTTCTGTTGTTTACTTGTAAATAGCTAGGCCTCTCCTTAATCACTTTAGTCTCCTTATCAAAAGGAACCTCTCTTTCACTTGCCTTGGCCCCACCTTTAATCTTCCTAGTGCAATTTTTTCAGATCCAAACAGTACATTCTGCAGTTCTTTCTGCCCCATCTGCTCTTCTTCACTGTAGATCTGCACAATATTCCCCATTAATAGCCACGCCACCATTTCTACATTCGGCTGCCTTGAAATATCCTCCACCAAAGACATTAGTCCATTGCTTTTCTTTTTTTAAAATTTTTATTTATTTTTGTATGTGTATGAATGTACTGTCTGCATGTAGGTTTGTGCACCCGTGTCATGCAGTACAGCAGAGGTCAGAATAGGGTGTCGGATTCCCCTGGAACTGGAGTTCTCCTGGAATTGGAGTTATAGAAGGTTCTTAGCCACCATGTGGGTGCTGGGGATCGAACCTGGATCCTCTGCAAGAGCAGTCGGTGCTCTTAACTGCTAGGTTGTCTCTCCAGCCCCAGTCCATTGCTTTTCATCTTAGCATCAGGCAAGCATTTGGGCTTCGGGCAGACTGCTGCCAGACTCATTATCAAAATATCCCAATTGCTGCCTAAGTCTTTATTTTCCTCTGGAACTACATTTTTTGCAGCAATGCTTTCTTCCAGGCTTCTACTAGAATGGCCCATTAAGCTCTGTTTACAGTAGTCAACAGCTTTTCTAGCCCAAAGTTCCAAAGTCTTCCACATTTCTCCAAACATCCACATGGTCAGGTTCTTCACAGCCAACAGTCCACTCTCTGGTACCAAATAACTGTATTAGTCACTTTTCCATTGCTGTGATACCACCACCATGATCAGGGAACTTATAAAAGGAAGAGTTTATTTGAGCTTACGATTGACGGTCCCAGGGAATTAGAGTCCATTGTGGTGGGAGGCATGGTGGCCGGGGCTGGAGCAGCAGCAAGCCGAGGGTCACATCTCATAATGAGCACAGGAGAGAGAGAGAGAGAGAGAGAGAGAGAGAGAGAGAGANTAGATAGATAGAGATATATAGATAGACTAGCCCGTGTCATGCAGTACAGCAGAGGTCAGAATAGGGGTGTCGGATTCCTGGAATTCTGAGAGTTCTCCTGGAATTGGCAGTTTTAGAAGGTTCTTAGCCACCATGTGGGTGCTGGGGATCGGAACTGGATCCTCTGCAAAGACAGCGGTGCTCTTAACTGCTGGTTGTCTCTCCAGCCCCAGTCCATTGCTTTTCACTTACATCAGGCAAGCTTTGGGCTTCTGGGCAAACTGCGTGCCAGACTCATTATCCAAAATACCCCATTGCTGCTCTAGGTCTTTATTTTCCTCTGGAACTACATTTTTTGCAGCATGCTTTCTTCCAGGCTTCTACTAGAATGGCCCTTTAAGCTCTGTTTACAGTAGTCAACAGCTTTTCTTAGCCCAAAGTTCCAAAGTCTTCCACATTTCTCCAAACATACCACCTGGTCAGGTTCTTCACAGCCAACGAGTCCATCTCTGGTACAAATATACTGTATTAGTCACTTTTTCCCATTGCGCTGTGATAACCACCATGACTAGGGAACTTATAAAAGGAAGAGTTTATTTGAGCTTACGATTGACGGTTCCAGGGAATTAGAGTCCATTGTGGTGGGGGCATGGTGGCCGGGGCTGGAGCAGCAGCAAGCCGAGGGTCACATCTCATTAATGGAGCACAGGAGAGACGAGAGAGAGATGAGAGCGTTAGAGAAAGAGAGAGAGAGAGGAAGAGGGGAGGGAGGGAGGAGAGGAGGGAGGAGGGAGGGAGGAGAGGGACAGGGGGAGTGTACTGCAAGGCTTGTTAACTCAACTAAGCCTGCCCCTAATGACGTACTTCCTCCAGCATGAGCACACCTTCTTAAGACTTCAAGAACAGTGCCACAAACGTGGAGACAAAATGTCTGAATACTTAAAGCCTATGGGGGACACTACATTCAAACACCAACGCCACAGGAATCTAAGAATCGTAAAAATCCATTCTCATGAATTGATTTGTTAAGCATTGTAAGTGCCAATAGCAGTCACAATTCCCACACGAGCACATGCTGCCCTGCCTGGTAAAGAATTAAGAAAGACAGGCCTTTTGTAAGAAAGGAATGTAACCATCATATAACATAGTTGTCTTCAATTTACAGTTGAGAATGACCAATATCATAATCTCCTTGTTCTATGGGGAGTGACGGCAAGAAAGTCCTCATATTGAACCTTTGGGGCCCTTGAAGGTAAGTGTTAGGATATAAATAGTTGTTACAAGTAGGATCACAGGGGGTTTGATGTTTGTGGCAATCTGGAGGCTTTTTCGCTTTCAATGTTCAGACTCAGCTCAATATAGTCTTGGACATTCATTTGATCAACTTGATTGAACATACAAGGCGGCCCCCCCCCCCCCCCCCCCCCGCTGGATGGTGGGACTTGGGCTGTGGGGGTTTGGGGGCACAATTGCCTGCAAATTGGTTTTACATGAGGATGCCTGTACTCATAATTATCACTTATTGCTAAAAAATGAAAAAAAAAACTGAAGAAAGATGCAGACATGTTATGACCCAGAATGCATGACTCTGGCGCGCATGTGGGCTGATGGTGGGGGGGAAGGGAAATATGCCTGAACTGAGTTGGAAAATGATGTATGAAATACACAAAGCATCAATAAAAATAAAAAAGAAAAAAAAAAAAAGAATTGAAGACAGGCCACACAATGGTGCTCTTTTTTTTCTTTTTGTCTTTTTACTAAGATCTCAAGTTTCGTGTCTGCATTACAGTTTCTCTGGTCTTATTATTTATTTCTGGTTGTACTTTCCTTCTGGATGCTTAAGGCCATACAGGTAGCCCAGATTAACTAAGGTTTTGTTTTGTTGAGGTCAGTTGAGGATCTGGTCCTCAGGGGTCTCTCAGGTGTTTTGGGGTGGGGCGGGGTGGGCTGGGAGCCCCTTCCTCCTTTCAGCTCCTCATCCCCTAGTTCCATCCACATGAGGACAAAATCAGGTCTTGCTAGACCAGGCTTCCTTTTCTGAAGGATGAGCAGACTTTCTTCTTTACAGACTGGACACTGGCTGAAGTCCCCTTAGTGGCTCTCCAAGACCTCTCTGAACAGGAAGAATGGTGACCCACCTCTGCATGACTTTTCAAGAGATGCCCCCATGTATAATTCCCTAAGACTTGGTTGACCTCTGAAGACAAGGAACAAAGTTGTCCCCCAGGTCCCTCAGCCAAATTGGTAGGCACCCAGAAAGGCTAAGTTGCACCAGCCTGTTACATTGCACCTATATTAACATTGTATCATTTGGAAACAAACTGTATGTTATTTCCATAGCATATTTCTTGATTCACATCTTTCCATTTTAATCCCATATTACTCTAAAAGATGCACACATACCCTCCAGCATATACTAAAAGTCCAAGGTCTGAAAATACGTGTTAGCACAGTTGTCTTTAGATTGTGAGGAATATAATATTAACGTTGCTTATTTTGTCTTACACGTAGGTACTTGGTACTAGCATCCACAGATGAGGGATACCTTGTATCTTTCTGAACAGTTTGAGTAATAATGGTTGTAAGTCCTCTTTAAATATTTTATAGAATTCTGCTATGAAACCATCTGGGCCTGGGCTTTTTCTATTTGGGAGGTGTCTCGTTACATTTTCAATTTCTTCATATATTATAGGTCTGTTTAAGCTGTCAGTTTCTTCTTTGTTTAGTTTTGGTGATTCCCTGGATTGCAGATATTCATCCATTTCTCTTAGGTTTTCAAATTTGGTAGAGTATAAGTTTTTGAAGTACTCCCGTATGATTGTCTGGATCTTTTCTTGTCTGTTGTGATATTTCCCCTTTCATCACGAATTCTATTGATTTGGAGTTGCTCTTTCTTTGTTTTGGTTAACTGGGCTAGAGGTCTGTCTATTTTGTTTATTCTCTCAAAGACTCAACCTTTGGATTCATTGATTTTGTATCTTAAGCTCTTCACAATGTGGCTTTTGCCGTCTTCTGCCATATTTGTCATCTTGCTCTGAGCTTGTTTCAGTTTTCCAAATGCATACCTTTGTACAGGGTGACTTTTATGGCTGGTACTCCTTATTCCTTTTTTCCTTATTTTCTCTCTTTATTTTCCCTCATTGACTTCTTTTTCCCCCTTAAGATCTCATCCTGAAGATGGGTGTTGTGGTACATGCCTATAATCCCAGTATCTAGGAGGCTGAGGCAGGAGGGTTGGAAGTTTTGAGTCTAGCCTCATCCAATGAGACCTAGTCTAAACAACAACAGCAACAACAACAACAACAACAACAATGAGGTGTTGGGGGGAGCTGCCGGAGAGATAGCTCAGTGGTGAAGATCACTGGATACTCTTGCAAAGGACCTGGGTTCAGTTCCCAGAACCCACATTGTGGCTAAGGAACATATAACTCTAGTTCCAATGCCCTCTTCTGGCTTCTGTAGGCACTGCATGACATGGGTACACATGGGTACATGCAGGCATAACACTCATACACATAAAGTATGTATAAATAAATAAATAAATAAATAAATAAATAAATCATCCTGGAATATTTCTTTCTTGACTCCTCTATGCCATAAGCTCAACAGTGGCTGTGGAGTGGCCGGCACTCTCTCCCAGCATCCAGAAGGACCCCGGCGTCTGGCTCATGCACATACCATTTAGCAGCCTTTTTGTTGCCGGCCTCAGCAAAGTTGGTTCAAACTGGCTGTGGTAGATACAATGCATTTATTATTAAGCCCCATCTTATTTTTTCTCTTCCTAGACAGATAGGGGAGGTGCATTTCCTGGTGTCCTTTGTACATCAATTGGGATCATGTGATTATTTCTGGCCAGAGAGCTGTAAAAAATGATGTAATCAGCTACCAGTTGTTCTTTGGCTAGGGTTGAGGCTTGGTGCCCATTTCCTTCATTCTATGTTGGGTTTTTGTCTGATTGGGTCAGCAGGGGTCTTGTGCATGCTGTGCTTGTCTCTCTTTTTTTTAATTTTATTTATTTATTTATTTATTTATTTATTTATTTATTTATTTATTTTATGTGTATGAATGTACTGTCTGCATGTAGGTTTGTGCACCTGTGTCGTGCAATGCCGTGGAGGTCAGAAGAGGGCGTCGGATTCCCCTGGAACTGGAGTTCTCCTGGAATTGGAGTTATGGACGGTTCTCAGCCGCCATGTGGGTGCTGGGGATCAAACCCAGGTCCTCTGCAAGAGCAGTTTG
>VZQC01003090.1:393684-406643 GCA_009823505.1 Rhizomys pruinosus
CCCCCCCCCCCCGCCCTGGCTGGATGGTGGGACCCTTGGACTGTGTGGGTTTGGGCACAACTGCTTGCAAGTTAGTTTTACGTGAAGGATTCTTGTACTCATAACTTATTACTTATTGTTAAAAATGAAAAAGAAATAAAGAGGTAATAGAAAAAAAAAAGAAAGATTTTATACTTCAAATTTTCCATTTCTTTCCGACCCAAATCCAATGTTTGTGAGGTATGAAGCAGAGTGTAAGTTGACAGATTCATGTGAGGGTTAGCATGTTTTAGGGGTCACAAGCCAGATCACAAGACTTCCTTGTTTATGATCCACATGTGACAGTATGAAGGTCTGGGATTGGCTGGTAGGAAGTGATGTCTCACTGTCTGTCTCCACTCTATATAAACCAGTTGCCCTGCAAGAATAAATAGAATTCCTACAAGTTGTGCCACCTGACAAGATCTCTGGGTTGTGGGTTGTTATTATGCGTATTTTCCTTATCCAGATGGAACTATTAGTCTTACTGCTAGCTCTCCAGTTTGTCCCTGTAGGGCTGGCTTCTGCAACTGTTTGGGTAGTCAGGAAGGCTAACAACCTCTGGCTACAGAAACCAACAGCTTCCTGGCCGGGTGTAGCTGAGGAGTTACCAACTCCCCAGCAGTGGTTTTCCCAGAAGGCCTTCAGCTTCATTGGTGCAGGTGGACTGCAAGGGGGCTATCAGACTAGACACTGATACTGGGTCATCAACCTTATGACTGCCCAAAGACCAACAGCCTTCTGGACATTCGGCACTCAGGACAAGGGGAATATATGATATTTAAGACAGATTCAGATAAAAATTAAACTTTTTTTCTTTTTTTACTTTTACCCTTTTTTTGGTATTTTTGAGGCAGGGTCTCCCTTTTAGTAGCAGGTGTCCTGGAGCTCACTCTGTAGACCAGGCGGGCCTTGAACCCACAGAGATCCACCTACCTCTGCCTCCCGAGTGCTGGGATTAAAGGCGTGCGCCACCACGCCCTGCTGAAGGCGTGTTTTCTTAAGATGCTCTCTCCTGAGGGGTAAGGGGGAAGACTTTCAGCTGGAATGGTTGGCCGCTGTTTGGCTTGGGAATTGTGTTGCCTCAAGGTGCCTGTCACTTTAGAAATGGCCCTTGTTGGGGCTGGAGAGATGGCCTAGCAGTTAAGAGCGCCAACTTCTCTTGCAGAGAGGCCCAGCACCCACTTGGCGGCTGAGAACCGTCTTTAACTCCAGTTCCAGGGGAATCTGACACCCTCTTCTGACCTCTGAGGCATTGTATGACACGGGTGCACAAACCTGCATGCAGACAGTACATTCATACATATTATAAATAAATAAATAAATAAAAATTTAAAAAATGTTAAAAAGAAATGGCCCTTGTTATGTGATCAGCAGATTTGGGAGTTGTCTTCTAATAGTGTGATGCTCCATTTGCTTTATTTGAAAGGTAGAAGACCTTTCATCATCCGCCTATTCCCTTCCATCATTAGACTGACAAAAACAGGGTGGTTCTGGGGTTAGGTTTGTAAATTGCAGATGTTTGGCTAACTTACCCCTTTTATGTGTGAGTAACAAGTAATTTGCAGGCTCACGCACCTACGAATCAATGAAAAGCTAACACAATTGAGATCATCTACTAAGCTCGGGCGACACTGGGCCTGCCATTTCATCTTCAGATCCACCTTGCAAGTGATGGAAACAGAGGCTTAGGAGGGCTGAGTGGATGAACCCAGTTGCATAGCCAGGCAGTGGTGAGATGGCACCTTGACTCAGTTCTGATGATGCATTGCTGGGCTTCACCTTCGCCTCCCTCTTCATCTGTTCAGTTGCTTTGAGAAGCTGTCACCATGAGATGTGATGGCTGTCCTTGGAGGTCAGGCTTACTATTTCTGCTTCCAGAAATGTTTTGTGATTGTCTTCCTGCCAAAGACTTTTCTGAAGCTTGCAAAAAATTCAGAATTAGACTGGGAGTGACTTCTTTCAATTCATCACAGGGCAAACTAAGCAAATGAACTATGTAGCTCAGCTCATAACTTGCTTGGATCCAATAGCTCTTTAGAGAGAACAAATTGAACATTTTTTTATTTAATCCACTTTGGAGACTTGTTGAAGTGGATTAAAAGAAAAGCAGAAAGAATCCCTTTTAGCTGGGTGTGGTAGGAGACACCTTTAATCTCAGCACTTGGGAGACAGAGGCAGGTGGATCTCTGAGTTGGAGCTCAGGCTTGTCTACATGTGAGTTCCAGGCCAAGCAGAATTACATAGTGAGACCCTGTCTCAAAACAAAAGCAAAATTTCCCAAAGGTTTTTCCTTTTTTTTTTTTTTTTAATTTTATTTATTTTCTATGTGCATGAATGTACTATCTGCATGCGGGTTTGTGCACCCGTGTCATGCAATGCCATGGAGGTCAGAAGAGGGTGTCGGATTCTCCTGGAACTGGAGTTCTCCTGGAATTGGAGATAAAGACGGTTCTCAGCCACCATGTGGGTGCTGGGGATCGAACCCGGGTCCTCTGCAAGAGCAGTCGGTGCTCTTAACTGCCAGGCCATCTCTCCAGCCTCAGGTTTTTCCTTTTTGTTTACTAATCCTGAGCCTCGTTCTGCTTTTGGGGGAAGCTGCACTTACCTTTCTGAGTAATTCCAAGGTCCCTGTCAGGGCAGTTGGTATAGTTACCCAGTGCTTACTTGGTGTCAGATATGTTTTTGAGGGCATCTTGTATCCTGTTTGTTCATTATAGCCATCCTCTGCAGTTCCAGTCCTTTTTTACAGGAGAGAAAACTGAGGCAAGATCACCTGTGTTAAGGACGGACGAGATTTCAGACCTGAAGCTCATAGCCACTCTGTACCGGAAACAATCTTGAATCCAAATTGCAGACAATGATGGCCTGTTTCCATGTTGATCAAGGTGTGAGGATCCATGCAGTGCTCTGGATGTATGTCCCGGCCCTGTCACTACAGCTCTGCGAGTCCCGGGAACCCTCAGTTATAGCTTGAGAATAATCCTTTCTCTCTTTTGACAGGGTCTCATGTAGCTTAGGCTTGAACTGTGTAACCAAGGATGACCTTGAACTTCTGATCTTCCTGGATCTGCTTCCCAAGTGCTAAGATTACAGGCATGTGCAGCACCACAGAGACTGAGCCCAGAGCTTCTTGTACACTAGGCAAGCACTCTAGGTGACCCACATTTGTAGCCCCAAGGCGTAATCATTTTTAACTCTTCACTTATAGATCAAGCAAGGCATCATGTGCAGCATCCCCCTTTCTCTGTGGATGGGCTGCACGTTGCGGAAGCACCCCCTCTTGTCTTACTGCCTCCTGGAGGAGCTTCATTGTGACTCCTGGGGTGATTAGTCCTGAGCTCTGTCATGCACTGAGCAGCCTGGGTGAACTGTTCCTTGTCTCCCTTTTCTGGTGGGCTCAGGATAGCCTGGCTGTTCACTCAGGAGGATGAGCCAGCCCTGGTTTCTGAGGATCCCTCTTTCTCTGAGGCAGGGGAGCCCCACCATCATTCCTACTCCTCTCCCCTTTTCTCTTGCCCCCACCCTCTGTATGGGGATCTGGTGGCTCTGGGCTATGCCTGAGTAAAGTGCTGTCCTTTGTTGCTGGTGCATGTCCTGGCTGCCTGCATGCTGGGCTGATGCATAGTTCTGAGTCCTTTCCATCACAGCCCATACCTGCCTGTGTCTCTGGGTTTGGCTCCTGCTTCTCTTCTTCTGTGGCTTACTCTCACATGGCTGATGACAGCCTCTGCCCCATCATGAGCATGGCTCCGGCCCTCTCTGAGTCTTTGAATCTGGGCCTTGCACCCCGGGCTGCAGGAGAAGGTGCTTTCCTTCCCAGCCCTGTTCTCCACTTCTTCCCTGGAGTCCACGAGGCCCCCTGCTTTACTCCTTACCCACTGTCGGGCTTGGCCCAGATCCTGGACTTGTCATATTTGTCTCCAGACTTGGAGAGGATGCCAGAATTCCTGAACAGCTCTCCCCTTCCTGCCAGCCCGAGAACTTCAGCTTGCCAAGTTGCCTGCAACTTTCTTACTTTTGTTTTTCAGAAAACAACTGTCTCTCAAACAACCGTCTCTCACGACGTCTTCCGTGGCTATTTTTTTTCCCACAGCTTCCTGCCTTTTCTGTAGCTTCTGTTGATGAAGGTAAATTTTACCTCTGGAACTGGTGAAGGAAGCAGATGAATGCACCTTTTTCTCAGTCTTCCTGGCATGACGCACAGGCTGTTTCCAGCATGAAAGCTCAGCCTTGCCAGGGCAAATTGTCAGCTGCTCCTTTGCATTGACAGGTGCTTTTGGAAGTTCCTCTTCCTTTTCATGGCGCCTTTAACGGACCTTAAACCTTTCACTTCACACAGGAAACTCCATCCTGCTTTGGGCAAGGACACCATTTCTTCGGCAAAGGAGGTTGAAATTGGGTTCTATTGATTTCTTTTCCCTCCAGGTGGCTAAAAATTTTATCTTTTCCTTAAAGCCTTCTCCCCTTCTCTCTGTAGTAAGTCAGCTTTGTGTGTTTCCCTCAATTGCTGTCAGCCTTATGTTTTATTAGTCTTGCTTGCTGGCCTGGGACTCTGTGATTCAGCTCTGCTGGCTGGCCAGTGAACCCAGGGAGTCTCCTCTCTCTACCTTTCCAGCATTGGGATTGCAGATCTGTATCACCACACCATGTCCTGGATATTTTGTGGGTGTTGGGGAGTGAACTCAGGTCCTCATGTTTATGTAGCATCTTCTTAGGCCCCAAATTCCAATTTTCAAGGCAGGCAAGGAAGAACATTCTTAGAAAAGCTTGACTGTGTTTTGACAAAGAGCAAACAGTCAAAGGGAAGCCTCTACTTCCCTTCCTGGGGGCTGAGATGGCACTTAGAAAGGGGGTCTTCACACCTCTTTTCTCTGAAGGAAGGACCAGTTCTCTTTATATGGAAAACGGGGTTGAAATGCTAAAATGTTACCTTTCTGTTTTCTTGCTAATAAAAAGCAAGTTTTTTTTTTTTGTTTTTTTTTTTTTTTGTTTTTTTTTTTTGAGACAGGGTCTCCCTATAGCCCCAGCTAGCCTAGAGTTCTTTGTAGACCAGGCTGGCCTTGAACTCACAGAGATTCACCTGCCTCTACCTCCTGAGTGAGTGCTGGGATTAAAGGCGCATGCCACCACATCCAGCTAATAAAAAGCTTTTAAACTTGAGGGAATTCCCTTCCCTTGCCTGTGACTGGAGAGGAGAGCAGAGGTATCAGTTTTTCTGGAAAAAAGCTACCAGCTGCGTCCCAGTGTATGAAGTTTGAGCCGCTACCACATCAGGTACTTTGAAGCAAAGTGGTGGTCAATTTTGGTGAAAAGTGATAAAATTGAATGGATTGAATCAGCTTTCAGCTCTTAGAATGCCATTTTGTGCTGAAATTATGTCAGCAGCCCTTATATATATATAGGAAAAGAAATGTAGAATTCCTATAGTTTTTTTTGACACACTGGAATTATAACCATTTTCTTTTCTATGGCACTTCACAGGTTCTAGATAATGTCTGGCCAGTAACCGTCTTCTTTCCTTCAGCTCCTTCTCTGCTTCTCTCTCCCTCTGAGCTCTTTCTATCTCCCTCCCTCTTTCCTCTCTCCTGTCCCCTCCCTCCCATCTCCTAACAAAACACATGTGAACTCACAGGTATTTCCAAGATATATTTAGAATTTTGAAGTTAAGAATTTACTTTGTTGTAGTATGTATACAATTTTTCACATGCTGAATTTTTTTTTTTTACCTTGTAATGTTTTTATTTTTTGAGCAAAGCAAAACTGTTTTATATAGTATTGTACTAATTTACGTTCTCACCAACAATGTGAAAGAATTTCTTTTTTAATGCTGAACATTTTTTAATGGTAGAAATTTTTAAAAAGTCTTGTGATCTCTACTGCGCATGGTGGTGCACACCTTTAATCCCAGCCCTCAGGAGGTGGATCTCTTATGAGATCAAGGTCAGCCTGGTCCATATAGTAACTTCCAGGCTGGCTGGGAATGAGGAGATCTTGTAAAAAAAAAAATTCCTATTCTGATAATTGGGTAATGCATATAGTTTAAATACTTTTCTGATTACGAGGACACCTTTCTTGAAACCTTCCCCTCTTCACACTTTCCTCCACCCCGTTTTCCTCCATGTCCCTGTGTTACCCGAGTCACTTGCGTTTTGTCGTCGCCATCAGCTCGAGGGTTTCTCCGGCTCTATCGGCTCTTACCGTGTGCACTCTGGATGTCCTTCCTTGCTCCTCTTCTTTCTTCCTATTGCTCATCATTGAATTTGGCCCGACTGAGAATTTCTGAAAGAGCCAATGCTTTTAACAGTTTTCACTTGGCTTCATTAACCTCAGGCTCTTAGTAAATCTCATAAAAGGGTGCCTCTCTCAACACAGTACCTAAAAATACTATAGGAAGATAGTAGCAATGTAAGAAAAATAAGCCATGGAGAAAGCCAAGCACAGCCTTAGCTCTGGCTTCTCTGAATTCCAGACATATTTACCCAGCTACTTTATTTTTCTCCCTTGTGCTGGGGATAAAGGTCAGAGCCCAGGATGCTTGGCAGGGTTCACCTGCTGAGCCCCACCCCAATCCTCCATTCAGGTCTAAAGCTGTTCATCAGGTTTGGGTTCTTCGACATTGCCAGTTGGGTACTTCTTTGCTGGGAGAGGCTGCTCTGTCACTGTAGGATTTTGAGTGACATCTGCCCACTGGCCTTTGCCTGATGGATGCCTGTAGTATCCCTCTCTCCCCATTGTGATGACCACAAAGCATCTGACTGAGCAAGGCTGCTGCTGCTTCTTGTTTTTTTCTTCCAGCCCATCCTTCCTATAGCTTTCTCCACTCCTGTGGCTGGTGTCATCTTCTACTCAGCTAGAGTTAATCCTCATCCTGTCACCCATTTCCCTCTTTTCTTCCCTCTCTACCTTTAATTACTCAGTGGGTTATATTGACTCCTTTCTGAAATACTTATACAGGCAGCCAGTTTTCTCCTGGAGTGCTGCTGGCAGATTCCCGCATGGGCTCCTGGCTGACCCTAGATCTGTCCCTGCCTTTGTTTCTGCCTCCCCTGCACTTCTCACCTGCCACAGCTCCTTGTCCTCCTCAGCTCCAGGAGCTTGTTCCTAGAAAACTCCACGTTTATTCCACTGGCAGAGCCTGTGTGATTCCCCTCCCTCCTCTCTCCAGTCTCTGCATGCTCAGCCATGTCCTCCATGCTTCAGCTTCATGTCACCACCTTAGGGAGTCCTTCTCCAGTTGTCTATCTTTCCATCTGGTGTTGACCTGTCCCTTTCCTTGTTTTTGTTTTCTGAACCACCTCCAGCCACCTACTTTGCATCTTCATTGCACCCTCCACCCCAATGCTTGGGGGTGGCCACCTCCTTCACCTGCACAATCCAGAGCTCCAGGAATATACTCAAGGGGATGGTGCTCAGTCACTGTGGGCAC
Source organism: Rhizomys pruinosus (assembly GCA_009823505.1). Lineage (NCBI taxonomy): Eukaryota > Metazoa > Chordata > Mammalia > Rodentia > Spalacidae > Rhizomys > Rhizomys pruinosus. The sequence goes on from VZQC01003090.1 coordinate 401,132, forward strand.
ATGAATGTGACGTTCTTGTTTTTTTCTGGGAGTTGAGTTTAATGTGACCTTGACCTACCCACAGAAAGGTTTCCATCTTTCTCATAGTCAACACACTTTTACATACATCTTGAGTTGGCTTGATAGTTGACACTGTTGCTGTTCTTCCTCCTCTCTACCCTACACAAAGGATTTTCATCAGGGATTAAATTCTGATCACAGAGAAAAGAAAGACAATTTGCTTAGAACCTGGCTCAAAATCCATGATGTAGGGCCATTTCTAGTGTGCACAGTGCCCTCTTTGTGGGAATCTCAGTGCATGACACCTGGTTGACTGAATAGGGATAGGTGGGGAGAGCAGAGCACTGGAGGACAAGAGACAGGACAGGAAAGCTTTTCCCGAAGGCCAGGGCAGTGGCACTGTAGGCTCTGCAGCTGGTACCACTGCAGACCACTCACCTCTGCCAGAGGAGCAGGAGGCAGCTGAGTGTAGACCAGCAGGCCAGGAGTGCTCCAGTACAGCTTTAGCCATGAAGCCAATTTCTAAAAAATGGAAGTCAGTGTCTGTGGCTGACACAGGCATACTTCCTATATTTTTTATTGAGCTACTGCAGCTATACTTCTTAGTTTACCTTGTCAACTTGCTATAGCCTAGAATTGCCTAGTGGGAAGAGTATTAATGAGGAACTAACTAGATCAGGTTAGCCTGTGGGCTTGTCTGTGGCCTGTTCTCCTGATTGATAATTGAAATGGGAAAGCCACCCCAAATGTGGGTGGCACCATTTCATGGGCTGGGCCCTGACTCTGGGAGTAACAAATGCTAGCTGAGCATTAGGAGAGCGGGCAGGCCAGAGTTCATTCTTTCCGTCTGCTTTTGGCTGTGGATGCACTGCTTGAGTTCCTGCCTTGAATTCCCCTCAGTGAAGGAGGCCCGTTCCTCCCTTGTGTTACTTTTTGGCAGGATATTTGTCATAGCAACAAAAAGGAATCTAGGATAATAGTTTTCACTTAGTATTAATGTGTCATCTACTATTATCAAAATACCATGAACTAGTTGGTGTGGAAACAACAGAAATTGATTTCCCATAGTTCTGGAGGTTGGGGAGATCATGATACAGGTAGATTTGGTCTCATATGAACCCCTTTCTGGTTTACCGAGGTGCCTTCTCACAGTATTTTCATATGGGACAGAAAGAAGTGACTTTTTGAAGCCTCCTTTATTAAAGATCTCATTCATGAGGTATTGAGAACAGAGTGCTGAAAGGGCCAATTTCTGTTTGGAGAACAACATGGCCCTGATATGGATATTTGGCCTGGGTTAGGGTGGCTGATGCTGGACATCCATGGACACGAGTCACTACAAAATGGCTGGTACCAGATGTCTGGAGAATCCAAAAGTACATAGTAAGGTAACTTGTTGTATAATCATTTTTGACAGAATGCTACTTTTGTGTGATTCTTTTTTTTTAATTTTTAAAATTTATTTCTGTACGTGTATGAATGTACTGTCTGCATGCAATTTTGTGCACCCGTGTCGTGCAGTGCCGCGGAGGTCAGAAGAGGGTCTCGGATTCCCCTGGAACTGGAGTTCTCCTGGAATTGGAGTTTCAGACGGTTCTCAGCCTCCGTGTGGGTGCTGGGGATCGAACCCGGGTCCTCCGTAAGAGCGGTCGGTGCTCTTAACCGCTAGGCCATCTCTCCAGTCCTTGTGTGATTCTTTATACATTCGGCCTTGAGGTCAGAGGTTAGAGCCTTTGCCTGAGCCTGAGTTTTTACCAGCTAGCCTGTGTATGTCTATCTGTAGGCCTGTGTGTGGCCTGTATGTGCCCGCATATGCCCAGGTGCCTGCCAGTGACTGCCTACTAGCAGCCTTTGCTTGGAATGAATGAAGCATATCTTATCTGCCTGTAACTCCTTGCATCTTCTTCAGCATCCTGGCCTCTCATGACCCCCCTCTTTTCCTGGCATTAGAACATGGACCTCACAGGAAGGTCCTGCCTTCATGACCTAATTATCTCCAAAGCCTCAATCTTCTTAAACCATTAATTTGGGGGTTAGAATCAACCCATCTTTTCTGTCTCTCCTTCTATCTCAGAAATTAGAAATTTGGGGGACCTGTGGATATGCAGATCGTAACATCATGTATTCTTTTTGCTTGGAAAATTTGTTAGGCGATACTTTTTAAGGAAACTTACTATTTGTGTGTATATGCATGATGTATGAGTGTGGGCACACATATACTATAGCATGTGTGAAAATCAGAGGACAACTTTTGGGAGTGGGTTCCAAGGATCTAACTTGGGGTGTAAGGCTTGCAGGGTGTGATGGGCAGTTTTAATTGTCAGCGTGATATAATATAGAATCACCTGGGAAGGAAGTCTCCATGAGGGATTGTCTGGATCAGGTTGGTCTATGGACATGTCTGCCTGTAGGGATTGTCTTGATTTTCTTAACTGATGTGAGAAGACACAGCCCATTGTGGGCAGCACCATTCTCTGGGTGGGTTCTGAACTGTATAAGACTGGAGCTGAGCTGAGCAGTAAGCATGCATGCACTCATTCTCTCTGCACTTGATCGTGGTTGTCATTAGCTACTTCAAGTCCCTGCCATCTTGACCTCTCCATAATGTCGGATTGTAACCTGGAATTGTGAGCTAAAATAAAGCCCCCCCCCCATTGCTTTTGGCAGGATGCTTTATCACAATAGAGACTAAGACATGTGGCAACCACTTTTACCCTCTGAGACATCCTGCCAGCCCTAGGTAATACGTATGTTTAAAGTATTGTGGAGTTTCTTGGAACCAAAATATGGTTAATGACATAAATGTAATCTCAACAGTATACATTGTCTAAAGGCATATTCAGTTCAAGAGGAGGGCTCATCCCAGGGAGACATTCTCAAGCATGCCAGAAGGTTCTGTGTGTTCATGGAGGCATGGGGTCCACAGGTGTGTTTCATTGCTCTCACTCATTTCCTGTGTAGGTATTTGGTGTTTGGTATTTTACATGTTTGAAAAATACTTTGCAGTTAAAAATTATCTGGGCCGGGCATGGTGGCACACACCTTTAATCCCAGCACTCTGGAGGCAGAGGCAGGTGGATCTCTGTGAGTTCAAGGCCAGCCTGTTCTACAGAGTGAGTTCCAAGCCAGCTGGGGCTACAGGGAGACCCTGTCTCAAAAGGACCAAAAAAAAAATTATTTGGAAGCACTGAGCTCCTATTTCCATACAACAGTAGTTGCCTGGAGCCAAGTCACAGACGTGTCCTTCAGATTTGACATGTGCCTTCTGGTTTACCACACTGCCCCCATTAGAAGTCTCAACTTCTGGTTTACCATACTGCCCACTGCCCCCATTAGAAGTCTCAACTTCTGGCCTTTCTGAAGTGTTAGGAGATAGAGGTACAAGTATAAGTAAAAGCATACACACCCACATATGCACAGAGCATGAATACATACATATATACATATCTCGTACTGAAAATCATTGTTTTCTTCTCTCCCTTCCCTTCCCTTTTTTTATAACCCCTGAGCTGGAGGGAGGGGCAGAGAGTGGGTCAATTCTACCCCCAAAATGTTCTGAGAAGAGGGGGGCTTTGGGGAGTGTTTAGGTCATGAGGGCCCAGCCCTCATGTGAGGTCTCAGTCCTCCTCTCATGCTGGAGATGGAAGCCGGGCCTTGTACCTATTAGGCAAGTGCTCTACCACTGAGCTATAGCTGAAGCCCTTGTTTTTATTTTTATTTTTTTATTAATTAATTTGATTTATTTCTGAATGTGTATGAATGTACTGTCTGCATGCAAGTTTGTGCATCCGTCTCGTGCAATGCCGAGGAGGTCAGAGGAGGGTGTCGGATTCCCCTGGAACTGGAGTTCTCCTGGAATTGGAGTTTCAGACGGTTCTCAGCCGCCATGTGGGTGCTGGGGATCGAACCCGGGTCCTCTGCAAGAGCGGTTGGCGCTCTTAACCGCTAGGCCATCTCTTCAGCCCCGAAGCCCTTGTTTTTTTAAGGCATAATCTTGCTATGTACCCTAGGATTGCCTCAGACTTGCCACTTTCCTGCCTCTGCTGCCAAAGCCAACATTGTTTTCTCTGGGTGTGTTTGTATGGCTGCTGTCGAGGTACAAAGGCCAGGAAGGATGCACTTGATCAAGTAGTCATGTCTGGAACATGGGAATTTTACTACTGATCATATCATCTTGTTTGCCCTGGCTTCTGGGAAGCTCATCAGAACTGTAGGTTCTTTAGTAAAAGTGGAGACCTCGTGGTGTATAATTTGTTTCCTACCTTTTGTTACCTTCATCTATTTTCCTGCCTCTCTTCCTTGCTTTATGTCCTCTTAAATGGACACTATACTCTGTAATTCAGCTGTTGATAAATAGCCATATTCATTTTAGGAAATAGCTTAAATTTTATGCTCATTCACCTAAAGTACCAGTGTAGTTTTCTGAGAACATTCTGGAAATCTGAGCTTTATACAGAATGTTTCATTCACAAAACTGCCTAGATCATCTATTTTAGCCACATGAGCTACTAATTTTCCAAGAATGAGAATATAATTAAAATACATTTAACGATAAAATGCAACTGAACATAATTTGATCTTTGATAATTTAGAAGGCAGTTAAGGAACTTGCCATGCCTCAGGACCGTAATTATGAACATCAGTTATCTTAGTGTGACACTATAAAAAATCTGGTTATATCAGCTTTCTGATTATTTGAAATATGTGGGAATTAGAATTTCTAGTCTATGTGTGCAGTGTATATCTATAGGTCTTTTAAGTCTCCATGTAAGTGGTTCATATATGATTTCATTTCTGGTAAGTGTCAAAATTGGGAGGCAGGTGGAAAGAGTTCAGTTCTTCAAACATCCATCAGTGCCTGCTGTGTCTGGAGTGTTTGGAAGAATCAGCTCTGTCTTTGGTTCAGTGCAAAATAGAGAGATGTAAATAAGTCTACTTTTTAAAAGCGGTGAATGTTTGGGAGCCATCAAAGGGTCTTTTCTCTTAGCCTGAAGGAACTTAGGAAACAGTCACTATGCCAAGAAATAATATCTCTTGGGAAGGTAGAATGAAGGCATCTTAGAGTGAGGAAAGATCCAGGGTCTGAAACAGCCTGGGTTAAGGGGTATGTCTCTCTTTACATCCTTATCCTCATGGTGGTGTAGGAAACAGTGGTGATAGAATTGGTGGAGCAGGAGGTGATGGAGGAGGAAGTGATGAAGATAATGGAGGTGGAGTTGATAAAGATGATGGAAGAAAGGGTGATGGAGGTGGTAGGAGCGATAGAGGAAAGGATGAGAGTAATGGAGGTGGTGATACAAATGATAATGAAAAGGGGGTGGGGTTAGAGGTTATGGAGGAAGGGTTAGTGGGAATGATAGTGAGAGGGGGTGGGGTAGAGGTTATGGAGGAAGGGTTGGTGGGAATGATAGTGAGAGGGGGCCGGGTAGAGGTTATGGAGGAAGGGTTGGTGGGAATGATAGTGAGAGGGGTGGGGTAGAGGTTATGGAGGAAGGGTTGGTGGGAATGATAG
>VZQC01003090.1:407652-652938 GCA_009823505.1 Rhizomys pruinosus
GGGGTGGGGTAGAGGTTATGGAGGAAGGGTTGGTGGAAATGATAGTGAGAGGGGTGGGGTAGAGGTTATGGAGGAAGGGTTGGTGGGAATGATAGTGAGAGGGGGTGGAGTAGAGGTTATGGAGGAAGGGTTGGTGGGAATGATAGTGAGAGGGGGTGGGGTAGAGGTTATGGAGGAAGGGTTGGTGGGAATGATAGTAGGGGGTGGAGTAGAGGTTATGGAGGAAGGGTTGGTGGGAATGATGGTTAGAGGGGTGGGGTAGAGGTTATGGAGGAAGGGTTGGTGGAAATGATAGTGAGAGGGGTGGGGTAGAGGTTATGGAGGAAGGGTTGGTGGGAATGATAGTGAGAGGGGTGGGGTAGAGGTTATGGAGGAAGGGTTGGTGGGAATGATAGTGAGAGGGGGTGGGGTAGAGGTTATGGAGGAAGGGTTGGTGGGAATGATAGTGAGAGGGGGTGGGGTAGAGGTTATGGAGGAAGGGTTGGTGGGAATGATAGTAGGGGGTGGAGTAGAGGTTATGGAGGAAGGGTTGGTGGGAATGATGGTTAGAGGGGTGGGGTAGAGGTTATGGAGGAAGGGTTGGTGGAAATGATAGTGAGAGGGGTGGGGTAGAGGTTATGGAGGAAGGGTTGGTGGAAATGATAGTGAGAGGGGTGGGGTAGAAGTTATGGAGGAAGGGTTGGTGGGAATGATAGTGAGAGGGGGTGGGGTAGAGGTTATGGAGGAAGGGTTGGTGGGAATGATAGTGAGACGGGGTGGGGTAGAGGTTATGGAGGAAGGGTTGGTGGGAATGATAGATTTGATGGTGGCAGAGGAAGAGGTGAGGAGGAAGTGGAGGATGAAATGATCGGGAGGATAGTGAGAGGATAAGGAAGAAATGGATGATGGAGGTGATGATGATGGGGTAATAGAGAAAAAGATGATGGAGGAGGAGGGGATGGAGATAACCGGATGAGGAGATGATGGAGATGTGATAGGGTTGATGCTGAAGGAGGCAGTAAAGGTAGTGGTTCTGGTTTGGGAATTTCTTTGGAGACAGAGTTTCCCTGTAGCCCCAGCTGGCCTGGAACTCATTATCGTTGACCAAGCTGGCCTCCATTTCACAGACATCCGCCTTCCTCTGCCTTCTGAGTGCTGGTATTAAAGGTGTGTATCACTACACCTGGTTGTTTGAACATATTTTAAGTATCTCTGTGCCAAGCATTCTGCTAAGCAGTTTCATGTATTACCTGACTTGATCTTCATGCCAACCCAATCAGAGTGTGAATTGTTTAATGATTGCCATTTTTACAGATGAGGAATGCTAAGCATGAATATGGTGTCCTAGTTTGCTTTTTGTTGCTATGATAAACACATTTCCATATCATAGTTCATCATTAAGGAAAGCCAAGACATGGGGACTGAAGTGTAGACCACGGAGGTTCGCTACCTACTGGCTTGCTCAGGCCTACGGGCTTCCTCTGGCTTGCTCAGCTAACTTCCCCAGGCCCGCCTGCCTAGGGGTGACACCCCTCACAGTGGACTGAGCCCTCCCATATCAATTATCTCTAAAGAAAATGCCCCACAGACGTGCCCACTGATGGCCAGTCTGATGCAGGAAATTCCTGAGTTGAGGCCCCTTCTTCCCAGGAGTGACAAGTTGAGATCTGAAGCAAACTGTGACAGAGGGGAGTGGGGTCTGGGGAGGCGGCTCATGGGTAAAGTACCTGCTGCACAAACACGAGGACCTGAGTTAGGTCCCCAGCACCCAGGGAAAAGCTGAGTGGCAGCATGTGTCTGCAGCCCCAGCATTGGCGGCAGTGGATGGGCAGAGACTAGTGGACATCTTACCTTCGTATTCAGCCAGCCTTGCTGAACTGATGTGCTCCAGTTCACTGAGAGGTCTAACCTCAGAAAAGCAAGGTGGAGAGTCACAGAAGACACCCGGCATGGACCTTTGACCTCCACATGCATGCTGATACACACACACACACACACACACACACACACACACACACACACACACGTACAGTGAACATACATCCAAGATGGGAGCGATAGGGTGCCTCAGGCTTGATTTGGGGCTCATTCCTTTATCTCTGGATTCTTTGCCTTGATGGTCCCTCTTTCCACACTTCCCAGCAACCATGCTTCATGCTTGTGTCCAGCACTGTCCCACCCTCTTCCCTGTGTTGCTTTCCAGTGGTTACTGTTTAATGTGCTGTGCATTTCATTTGCTTTGGCGTCATGTGTCCCCACTGGAAAGGAAGTCTCATGGGTTCTGGCGTGTGGCTGCTCATGTTCACTGTACCCCAGCACTTTGAATGTACTTCATGCAGTGAGCCCAGGGGACCGCCCAGAGAGCATGCATCTCCTCGTCCCTTGCCCTGCTGGTCTCTGCTGCGGTAGCGGGAATACTGCCTTGAAAACTTTTCTTTGTTAAGAAGCAACCCCCCTTCAATTTAATTGTGAAATGTTGGCAAACTGATTTTAATTCAGAAAAAATAGCCCTGGAATTCAAACACAATTTGTTCACTTGCTGAATTCATTTTGCTGGCTGACCATTTGCTCCTTCATGTGGGTCTGGAAGAAACACCTGGCAGTCTAAGCAAAGGGGAGACAAGATGAGGTTGCATGCAGTGAAGATCACCTTGGACTGGACCTGTGTGGCAGTGGGACCGGAGTGGGTGATACTGCTGCTGTAAGCCCTGCCTTGTGGGGCTGGGACCTAGGAGCACTGGGCCAGGACCTAGGAGCACCAGGGTCTCAGCCCCAGAAGCTGTAGTCAGAAGTGGCCCTGCAGCATTTGGAAGTCACTTTATTTTCTCAGTGTTCTTCGCCATCCCAAGGAAGAACAGCAATATGGTCCGGGCCCAAGACAGGAGGGACTTAGTAAAATGACCCTCCCTGCCTCACTCAGACTTTGAGTTACTGTGACAAATATATGAAACAGTTCAGGAGAGATTTATTCTGGATTATGGTTTCAGAGGTTTCACACGCATGGTTGGGAGGTCACGGTGGTGCAGAGTGGTTCACATCCTGATGGCTGGCAGGGTGGGGGGGGAGAAACACTTTCAATTTGTTCTTCTTCTTTCCCCCTTTGATTCTGTCTAGGTCCTACACTGTTAGATGGTGCCTCCTTCCATTCAGGGCTGGGGTGGGGGTGGGGCTTTCCTCTTTAGTTAATTTTCTGGAAATGTCCTTCCAGAAACACACAGAAGTGTGCCTCTTTCATCTCTTAGGGGTCTCTGAATCCAGCACATTGACAATTGAGCTTAATTATTCCATTTTATTTAAAAGTCTGCTATTTTGTTCTTCATAGATTTTGGGGCCTTGATTTTTTTTTGGGGGGGGGCTTGATTTTTAAAGTACTATATGAAATGTTTCCTTCACCTCTGGGCTTTTTGCCATCCCTCTTCATGTCACACCAAGGTGAGTGCCTCATTTGCCTGACCCCGTCTTGACACAGGATCCATCTGCTCGCTGAGACCCTCTGGCATGATGCTACCACAGCTTCTTCATTACTGCCCTGGGTTTCGGATAGGAAGGGACAGCACTCCCAGTTAGACTTTGGTCAAATCATTTGTCCTTTTCATATGTCATGGCAGAGGACCCAGCAACTGTAATCTGTTCAAATCTGAAACAGTCTTTTAAATGTATTTCACAATTTGTGGAACTAGCAGAATGCAGGACTGGAGAATTAGGGTTATTACCTAGGCTTTGAAATCCTCGTCCTGTTCTGGCCAAGGCTGAGTGTTGAAATGTCTCTGAGGGCCTGCCTTGCCATCTCCACATCCATTTCCCTCCAGCAGAAATTGAAGGCAACTTGTGAACATAAAGATTGGGTGATTGCTTGCTGTTAGGCCGCTGCTGATGGCAGAGCTCCAGCCACAGAGGCATGGGCTTTGGGGAGAACTACAAGGGATCCATATGTCTTCCTGAGTACTTTGCCTGAGGCCCAACAGACAGAAAAGGGGACTTGGTGGGTGGCTGACCCACTGAACACACTGCAGGTAACAGCCCCAGCAGGAACAAGTCATTGGCTCTGTGTTCTTCAAAGGTTTGAGTCAAAAGAGAAATAGAGGCTCAGGCAATAGCTCTGAGGGTCATGTGTACCTTCAGAAGGAAGTAGAGTGGTGTCAGAGGGTATAGCCTGCTACTGTGTGAGACCCAGACTGGATTCTCAGGTCTACGCTTAGAGTCAGACCGATCTCCTTTCTTGAATCTCTGCTTCTCCTTGAGCAACTTATGATCAGTCTCTTCTGGGAATGTGTTTCAAGGGAGAATCCTGTCATCTGTGAGGGATTTCATAATGGAAAGGTGTGGGCTTCAATTCCGGGCACACTCTGCCACTCCAGGTCTAAATCTTCTCCTTCAAGTAGCATACTGCCATAGGGTGTGATGCCAGCTACCAGCTGAATGCTTATCTACACCAGGTGTCTGGCAGGTGAGAGTGTGGGGAAGTTGATAGTGTGGAGGAGGACAGGGTTGTGTCCTTTAGTATAACACCAGCATATGATGTATGTCGTCCAAGAGGTGACATCATGGCTGTTTTAAGGAGCAGTGGGAGTCTTGCCACATGTTTTGTGGATGTTGAATGGAGAATGGCTCTATGAGGGGCTTGCTTCATGATGACTTGTTTGGGTCTGTTTCATCAGCACTTGGCCTTGTGCCTGCTATAAAGTCAGCAAGTTTGTAGGTATAAAAGTTACTATGTGAACATCTAAGTCAAGAAGGGGTGAAGCCTTTGTGAGTGGTAGAGTGTGTGAAGGTTACACAGGTACCTGGTACATCTTGTAGGCTGTCTGGGCTCTGCAGATGTCTTGCTGTCAGTCTACACAGTACTGTCTTCCCAGCAGCCTCCTGTCAGAGCATGGGTGCAGTTGGTATGTGCTGACATAGCCATGCTGGTCATTGAAGTGGTGACACTGTGCCTCATCAGCCAGCAAAGTGCTGCCACCCTGAGATTCTTTAGTGTTAATCTTTACTTCCTCAGTGACCTTCACCTTCTGGACTCCTGGCCCATCAGCCACCTCTGCTTTGAGTGTTGTTCTTTTGGTTTTACAACTTGCAGCAGAGATGGTACCTCACCATGCTATGATACCCTGCAGGCTAATGCCTGTTACTTCTCTGTCCCCATCAGCTTCTACCAAACCCTCCCTGATCATGGCTTCTGTGACCTGTATTGCTGTACATCGTTATGGTTGTTCAGTGTTCGGAATGCTTCCCTCTAGGGGCATAGGGGATTCTTGGGTTCAATCCAAGCTTAAGGTTGTGTGTAATCCCTCTTACAGGGCAGGGATCAGGCCTGAAGTAGCTCTAGTGGGCTGGGGAATTACTGCAGTCCAGCATGCACTGGGCCACTTTAATCTTCAGAGTAGTCATGCTGGGTGGTGACGCCATCATCTCTACCTCATGTTGTTGGCTTGCTCTGTGATGCTTAGTGAGTGTTCGCTGTGTGCTAGACACTGCTCCGGGTTCCTGGCATAAACAGTGGACAAAACAGGAAAACAGGCTGACCTCTCAGGGAGAAGGCATTTGCCACAGTACCTGTGTGGTAATCACTGCTGTGGTTTGCACAGAATGTTGTTTCTGGATGAGCGCAAGTTAAAGGCAAGTCCATCACTTTCTCAGCTGGAGAGTCTTGACAACACACCAAGATTTATTTATTTATCTAATGAGCAAAAGCAAAGGATGCCAGGGCAGTATGGGCTTGTGAGATTACACAAGCAGTCTGTTGTGTCAAAATCCATTAGAAGACCATTGAGCCTGCTGTATATAGAAAGAGAGTGAGTCAGGGAGACATAGGTCATGACCTTCTAGGGTCATAGGACAGGCATGAGCAGCTCATGAGACTAGTTAAACAACCTTGACTTGATGGGGAGGTGACAGAAAAGTGTCCCTTAGTACTACTAGCAAAGACAGAAGATGATTTAACATAAGGTTACCCACGCAGCTAGCTTTATTTGTACTAGACTCAAATTGGAAAAACCTAAGTGGTTCAAGGAGTAAATCTGATATGTCTATACAGTGGAACACTACTCAGCAATAAAGAGCAATGGGCCACTAGCACACATAACAGCAAGGATGAATTGCTGAGTAATTACACTGCTGCTGAGGCAGGCCCAAGTCAGTATATGCTGAATGGTTCCATTGATAGAAAACTCTGGAAAATACAAACTACTCTCTAGAGTCAGAAAGAACATCACCGGTTACCTGGGCTGCATCTTGGGAGGGCAAGATTATCAAAAAGGCCTTGAGAAAACTTAGAGGGTATCACCCTCTAAGTTTTGTTCACTATCTCATTGGTGCCAGTGGTTTCCAAAGTATAGACACATCAAAATGGGTCCCTTTCAGTATGTGAGGTTTGTTGTGTGCCTGTTATATATCAATAAGGCTATTTTCAAAAAGTCTGGTGAGGCCGGAGCTACCAGGGCATCCTGGGGTGTTCAGCAGCAGTGCTCCATGACAGGAGAGACTCACTGGAATCCATCAGTTCAAGGAAAAAATAATTGTGAGCAAGCAGTGTGTGCTCCATTGGGGAAGTTTGTTCTTTTCTAAATAACTACTGTGGAACGCAAGGGGGAGGCAGGTAATGAGATGAGGAGTCCCCAGGAGGCCATAACCCAGTTATAATTTGTAGTTGAGCAAAGTAAATAGGGCTTCCTTTGAAAAGAAAGTTAGAAGTAAAGGCCTGTCATTTATACTCAAGGCTGCAGGGTAGGCTGCACAGCTAAAACCAAGCTTTTCATTTGAAACTCCACTGAGACTCAGCAGCTGCTTCTGGTTTTCTGTTCTTCTGGGCATGGGAGCCTTTCCACCCCTTCCGTTGCTAAGCCTTCTGCTATCAGGTTCCATTATTAGAGGGATAGGAATGGAAGGCCAAAAAGGTCCTGCGCTATTGCTTATCTTCCCTTGTCTGAAATGTACTCTCCTATCCTATGCACTTCTGTGTGCGTGTCTATGTGTCTGTGTGCATGCACATGCATGCGTAAGTGTCCTCCCCCATCTGTGTACATGTGGAGGCTAGAGGCCAATGTTGGGTGGCTTCCTCTGCCATTTTCCACTTTATTTTTGGGGACAGGGTCTCTCAGCTCAGTATGCACTATTTCAGCTAACCTGGGTGACCAGCGTGTTCCCAGGATGCACCTGTCTCTGGGTTCCCAACCCTGAGATTACAGTGCACACTACCACTCCTGGCTTTTACATGGGTGCTGGGGACTGGAACTCGGGTCCTCATGCTTGTGTATGTAGCAAGCTCTTTATCCACAGAGCCATCTCCCTAGCCCAGGCTTTCCTTCTTATCTCCTTCCTTTGGTCCTTAGATGGCTTTCCCCTGGCTGCCTTCTATCCTGAACAGTCCTAAGGGCTGTGGGCTTGAAGTTTTGTGGGCCTGGAACACTCTTCCCAAGGCTGCTGGCTCCTTAGTCTTCAGGTCTGGGCTCTTAGAAACTTGAGAAGGTGTTGCAGACCACACAAACTCACTTAGGTTTGTCTCTAACCTGTCACAGTGCTTACTCATTCAGAGCAATCAAATCCCCATATCCTTGGGTGTTGTTTCTCTCCAGTCAGAATGTGAGGTCTGTAGAGAAAGGAACTAGCTATCACTGCTGTGTCACTGGTATCAGGACAGGAGCCAGACAAGCCGTTAGGTTTATTTCAGTCAGTGTTAGTTTAATTTAACACGGTTTATCATTGAATTAAGCAAAATATGAGAACTATTTCTGTCTTTACATAAAACTTTCAAGAAGTGTAGGTAAGAGGGTGAGTGGCTCTTCTCTATGAATCCCTGAGGTCCTGCGACCAAGATTCCTTTGTTTCATTGCTTTGCAGAACTATGGGAAGGGTGTCTGACCAAGAAGTTGAATATATAATTATCTTTCACATTTTACTGGGTGAAGCTTACTCAGATGGCTACACAGCTGCAAGGGAAGTTGGGAAATGTAGTTTTTATTTGTTAGAGGTATGTCCAACTCTAACTTACTGGGTCTTACTACTCTAAAGTAAGTGTATGTGTGTTGGGGGGGACTTATCAGTCTCAGTTGAAGAGCTTATTCAGTATTTATGAATGAATGCCCCCGTCCCACCCTCTGTCTTGTCTTTTAGTACAGCATTTAGTGCATGATTAATTCCAGCCCCATTCATCTTAATTCCTAATGCTTAGCAGGGGCTGGCATAGAATAGATGGTAGCTGCTGAGAGGGGCAAAGTCCCATACTTGAAAGAGCCTATCTTTGCCCCTCTCAGCAGCCATCATTCCTTCCTCATGTCTATGTTGGGATTTTTATTTCTGGTTTGAGTTTACATGGAGTTTGTACATGCTTTCTCGCCAATTGCATGAGATCATATAGTAACTGACCAGCTGTCTGGAAAGCTCTATTTCCTTGTGGTCATCCACCACCTCTGGCTCTTACAGTCTTACAACCCCCTTTTTCACAATGAACCTTGAGCCTTGGGAGGCAGAAGTTTGGTATAGGTGACCTATTCAGGGGTAGGTACTCTGTAGCTTCTTGTTCTCTGCATGCTGCCCAGTAGTGGGTTTCCATGATAATCACCATCTGTTGCATAAGGAAACTTCTTTGGTAAGATTTTCATTAATCTTTGGGTATAAGAATAAGTCATTAACAGCCAGTTTAATATGAATAACTATTTAGTAGAAAACTAGTATTATGTTCTCTCCCATGTCCTATGACCTGTTTAGCCACAGGTTCCTAAGCCTGATATCATTGTCAGGTTTGGGCTCCATCCTATGAAGCCAGCTTTAAATAGAATTAACCAGCATTGGTTACTCCCATAAATTTGTGCCACTATTGCACTTGTAGTGTCAGGCCAGTTGTTATTGTAGTTCACAGGATTCATAGCTGGGTATTGGTCATTTGCTTTTAATTGCTGTGACCAAACACTCTGACCAATGCCAACTTGGGGAGAAAGGGGTTTATTCTGCTTGCATCTTGCATCTCCCAGGTCACAGTTAATCACTTAAGAAGCCCAAGGTAGGAACTTGGGGCAGGAACCTGGAGGCAGGAGCTGAAGCACAGGCCATGGAGGAGTGCTGCTGATCTGATTTCTTCCCTCGGCCCATGATCAGCCTACTTTCTTTTTTTTTTTGGTCTTTTCGAGACAGAATCTCTCTGTAGCCCCAGCTGTCCTGGAACTCACTTTGTAGACCAGGCTGGCCTTGAACTCACAAAGACCCGCCTGCCTCTGCCTTCCAAGTGCTAGGATTAAAGACGTGCACCACCACACCCGGCCAGCCTGCTTTCTTATATAATACAAGACCACCTGTGACATTACAATCATTGCACGACACTGGTGCACAAACCTGCATGCAGACAGTACATTCATACACATACAGAAATAAATAAAATTAAATAAAAAATTAAAAAAAAAGATGTTCTGTATGAAATACACAAAAATCTAATAAAAAGTGGCCCCTCATAGGTCAACCACACTCCAGTAGATGGCTACACATCCAAGAGTATGTGGGCAGCACACCCTGGACTCAATGGGCTCAAACCAGACAAAGAATTGGGCAGGTAGGGAAGGGGGTGTGGCCCAGGGAAGAATTGGGAGAGGGAGTAAATATCAAAATACATTACATGAAATTCTCAAAGAACTAATAAAAAATGAAGGAAAAAAGATGAGGGTGATTGTTGCACCTCCCTTAGCATGTCACGAGGATTAGGTGGCTCTGTCAGTGTGAAGAGATGAGGAGCAGCACTGGTGATCATGGAGGATGGTTGTCAGTTTGCGGTGGGGCCACTTAGCAGGTAAAGGTGAGTTTGATCTCTGGTATCTTCCATGTGATACCAGAGAGATGACGGACTCCTGCAGGTTGTCTCCCGTCCTCCTGTTCATGAATGCATGCACATATACAGATACATACACACACTAAAGTGAATAAACAAACAAACAAACAAATAGAAGTGAGAAGTAGCACTGGTTATCATGGAAGGTGACCATTGGTTTGTTGGACAGATTGATTGAATGACTTGATGGATGTGAAAGGATGGGGAAGCAGTGCTAGTGCAAGAAGCACTGCTGAAATCTGTGTTTAAAAGTCCAAATGGGCCAGGTGTGGTGGCGCACGCCTTTAATCCTAGTACTTGGGAGGCAGAGGCAGGTAGATCTTTGTGAGTTCAAGGCCAGCATGGTCTACATAGCAAGTTCCAGGACAGCCGGAGCTACAGAGGAGACCCTGTCTCAAAAAGACCAAAAAAAAAAAAAAAAATTCCAAATGGTTGGGCTGGAGAGATGGCCTAGCAGTTAAGAGCCCTGACTGCTCTTGCAGAGGACCTGGGTTTGATCCCCAGCACCCACATGGTGGCTGAGAACTGTCTTTAACTCCAGTTCCAGGGGAATCTGACGCCCTCTATGCAATGCATGCATTGCACGACACGGGTGCACAAACCTACATGCAGACAGTACATTCAAACACACAAAAAAATAAATAAAATTTAAAAAAATTAAAAAAATCCAAATGGAGCTGGGCATGGTGGCTCATGCCTTTAATTCCAGTGCTCAGGAGGCAGAGAAAGATGGATCTCTGAGAGGCCAGCCTAGTCTACACAGTAAGTTCCAGGTCAGCTGGTGATACAGGGGGATCCTGTCTCAAAAACAAAACAAAACAACAAAACAAAAATCTGAGTAGGAATTAGAGAGATAGCCCGGCAGCCGAGCGCACTGGCTGTTCTTGCAGAGCACTCACATGGCAGGTCCTGTCTGTGACTCTGGTTCCAGGGGATCTGATGCCATATTCTCACCTCCAGGAGTACTGCATACACGTGCATGCAGGCAAAACACTCATACACATAAAATTTAATTAATTAGTTACTTAATTGATTAATTTATTTTAAAACTGGAACCAGTTCTTCACCTTCTCCTTTCCTGTGAGCTTTTGAAACTGGAATTATTTTTTTATTATCTCTTTATTTATTTTCATTTTATATGTATGAGTGTATTGCCTGCATGTACGTAAGTGCACTTGAGTGGTGCAATGTCCACAGAGGTCAGAAGAAGGCATCAGATGCTCTGGAACTGGAGCTACAGACAGTTGTTAGTGGCCTTGTGGTTGCTGTGATTTGAACCCAGGTCTTTTGCAAGAGCAACCAGTGCTCTTAACAGTTGAGCCATCTCTCTAGTCCCTGAAATTCTTTTTTGAAAATATCTTTATTACTTTGATGTATATGAATGTATTGCCTGAATGTATGTAAGTGCAGCAGTGTCATGTAGTACCTGTGGAAGCACAGTGTAGGTGTTGGGAATTGAACCCAGTTCCTCTGCAAAAGCATCCAGTGCTCTTAGCTGCTATACCATCTCTCCAGCCTCAAGACAAATTCTTTGATTCTAATTGAAATCGTGGTTGAGGAAAAAGCAAAAGCAAAGGTGAATAAAAGCCAGTGGTATCGTTGCCCATATCAGATGTCAGTGGGAAAAACCTGAGACACAAGGCCCCATTCTGTGTCATACCAGACGGCCGGTGACACCAAACTCCAGTCTTCTGAGTCATCCCTACGTGGCCTCTGAATTGTTTATACCCATGGCATTAATGTGTTCTGTTTAACTGCTTTATGGCTGGAGACTGATAGGTGGTTCTGTTCCTAATTTCCTACGTGTATCTTAATTATGGCTTTGAGGGCCTGTACTTTCTAATCTCTGCTTTTCTACTCTGGCCTCCCTGGAAGCCTGGCTAGTTGTCTCAAGGTCCACTAACGCTACTAATGATTGTGGGGCTTCCATGGGGCCTCCTGGTGGAGAGGCACTGTAAAAGTAGGAGTTATTGTGATTCATTAAAACACAGTTGGAGCTTGGCTTCAGACCAGGGTGTTCACGTTGCAGGACTGGAGAGAGCACTCTTCTGGCTCTCAAGATCTGATGGTCTCTCTCACAAGCACCCATCTTTGCTGTCCTGAATTGAAACAATAAGCAAAGCTGTGTTGTGTGATAAATTGTGTCCCCTCAAGAATTCACATGTTGAACTCCCTAATGGGACTACATTTGGGATAGGGTTTTAAGGAGGTTAAGTGTCTTCAGGGTGTGTCTCTAAACTACTATGGCTGGTGGTGGCCTTGTAAGAGGGAAGACATGGCATGCCAGTGTGCAGAGAAAAGGCCACGTCAGGGTACAGCAGAAACATGGCCCCCTGCAAGCCCTGGAGAGAGTCCTCAGTAGAAACCAACTCTGCCCTACCTTGATCTTGGACATCCAGCTGCAGGAACTATAAGAGATGGATTTCTGGTACTTTGTTATAGTAGCCCAACCAGAGTAATACTGTTCCAATAAGGCTTTATTGAAAAGATAGTTGGGCAGGGTTGGTCAATGCCTTATGCTTTGTAGAGTCCTACTCTAGAAGTCTATAAGAATTAAAGTATATTGGTCAATAGTTTTTTTTTTTTTTTTTGGTAAGATTTGTATTGAATTTTCATGTATTTCATACAGAATATCTTAATCATCTTTATACTCCCTTCCCCATTGGTACCCTCCCATAGCCATCCCCCTGGAATTCATATACTCTGTCATTTGTGTTGAGGCCTGTTGTGTCAGCTATAATGCCAAGTGAATGTCTCTAGATGTCTTGGGTCTCAGAATGAAGCCCAAACTCTTGAACTTGTGATCCTCCTGCATCAGCCTCCTAAGTACTGGGAATATAGGTGTGTGCCATCCTGCTTTGTTGTTAGAACTTTTTTTTTTTTTTGAGACAGGGTCTCCTTATAGTCCCAGCTGGCCTGGAACTCACTCTGTAGACCAGGCTGGCCTTGAACTTACAGAGATCCGCCTGCTTCTGCCTCCTGAGTGCTAGGATTAAAGGTGTGTGCCACCATGCCCAACTTAAAGACAGTTCTTAGCTGCCATGTGGGTGCTGGGAATCGAACCCGGGTCCTCTGCAAGAGCAGTCAGTGCTCTTAACTGCTGAACCATCTTTCCAGTCCTGGTGTTAGAACTTTTAAAACACCTTTCTAGGCCAGGTGCTGGGGATAGAAGAGGGTGAAGTAGGCCCCAGACCTATGGCTCTAAGGAAGTTACATGCTGGTGGGGAAGGACAGTGGGCAAGTGCACAGCTCTGCAGACAGCAGGGCTGACTTCATGGGGGAGCCAAGTGCTCTGAGGCAGCAGGGGCTTTGAGGAGGGAATGGTTCCTCTGAAGTGGCAATGAGGTACTAAGTGGGGTTTCAACTTGGGTGTTTTCAGCATAGGATGGGATTGTGGTATCTAACCCCACTGTAAGTGAGGGGTCATCTGTATGTGAGAGTGGTGTGTGATCCCTCACTCTTTTCTTCTAGAATATTCTGAAGCAACTACTGTATGTTGGTCACTGAGGTGCTATATAAACTGAAAACTATTTCTTCATAACACCCATTTCAAGAATCTCAGCCTAGAAAAGTACACTGATATAAAAAAATCACCTTAAAGAATGGTTCTTTCCACATTCTTATATCAAATTCTTGGTCTAAGAAGGAATATGTCTAATTTCTTTAAGTACAAAGACAGTTGGAGTTTTTGGAAAACCTGGTGACCTCAGCTACAGCAGGTGCACACAGAGGCCAGTGACTGTGGTTCAATCTTTATAGTTGAGAACAGGAAAAGCAACACTTTTTATTCTTGCACATCTGTCCCTCTACCATGTCAGGAGCAAGGAGTCAAGACCTCAGGAGGGCCGTATTCAGAATTCTCAGCTTTCTTGTCTAAATGCTATCAGGAAGCTCAGGTAGCTCACGGCAATATGGGATAACCCCTGCTTCATTTGTCCTTCAAGGATCAGCTTCACAGTGACTTCTAAGTCCATTCTGTCACCTGCCACACCACAGCCCAGGTTCAACACATCACTGTGTTTACCAGGCCCATGGAAGCTTTGTCCTTGGCAGTTTGGAAGAAGATAGCATCCATTCCTTTCTTCTCCAGCATCTCTAGCATATATTTTCAGGTCAGGGTCACCCCATCAGTTTCTTCTTTGTACAATGAAGGACAAACCTCCTAAATCCAGTCTGACCAGGCTGGAGAGAAACAGCCCAGTAAGTCACTCAAGTTGTGGGAACCTGGCACTTTTTACTTGTTAGAATTATGCTGTTACCAGGCCAAACCTGGTTGGAGGGGAGTCACATCTCTGAGGCATGTTGGCTTCTTTTAGAGTTACTGTATTCTTAATAAAAAATTACTTATTTTTATTTATGTGTATGAGTGTATTGCCTGCATGTATCTAAGTGCACTCATGTCATGTAATGCCTGCAGAGGTCAGAAGAGGGCATTGGATCCCCTGTAACTGTTAGCTACCGTGTGAGTCCTGGGAATTGAACCTGGGTCCTCTGCAAGAGCAGCTAGTGCTCTTAACTGTTGAGCCATCTCCCCAGCCTTGATTGTGTTCTTTTGTAGATCATTGTTATTGAGCCTTCAGAAAGCTGGTGAGTAGTGATTAGTTCTTTTGGGAGGTAAGCAGGAGTGCTCCTGAGAACAGATGGGGATGAATGAGTAGGTGGGCCACAGAAAATGGAAGCATTTGGACTCGAGCTGATTTAGTGTCTCCAAGTCATAGATAGATGTCCCTGTCAGGAGACAGATACACACACTTTGATGGGAGTCAGGGGCATCATTGCCATGCCATGGAGGTGGGTCAGGCTGAGCCTTACAATTTGTGCTGGTTACAGCCCTGACTAGAGACAACAAGCTTCTAGGAATGTATGTATGTGTGTGTGTGTGTGGGGGGGGGGTTGGGAGGGTCCAGGGGCTTTTCAGGAGACTCCAGTGTGCACCAGAGTCCTGAGATGTTTCTCTGTCTCCCAGCTCTGGTTTTCTTTCCATGAGACTTTGTTCTTAGCCTGAGCTCTTCAGCAAGTCAAAATTGGGCTCCAATATGGCTGAGCTTCTCCATATCTAGAGGGTGGGAATAAGTGTTAGTCTTGGTATTCTCAATAGGGAACCTTAAAAGGAGTCTGTGTAAGCCCAGAAGTAGGGGCAGATTTCCTGACACATCTGAGGTATGTCCCATGTTCTTTCTCAGAGCTAGGCAAGGAGTCCACATGACTAGCACTGCCCGAAATCCCAATGGATATCAGGCATCTCACAAGGGAGGTAGAGTGGACCCGGGAGGGTCCACTGGAGGAACCGCTGATAAGGCCATGTTCCCTCCAGATCTCCCGTGACTGTCCCCCATATCACAGTGCAGGGAGTCCAGCTGTGAATTGCCAGACTTCTCAGATGGCACTGTATATTAGATGAGAAATGTCCCCCACAGGCTCATGTGTTTCAATGCTTGGCTCCTAGCAGCTGATAATGTTTGGGGGTTGGGAAAAGGTTTGTGAGGTGGGGACAGGCTAGAAGAAGTAGATTGCTGGGACGAGAGTTTGAGGTTTAAGGACCACCCTGTTTTTGGTCTTCACTTCCTAATCTACTAAGATATGAGTAGTTCCAGTCACACACACCTGCTGCCGTGCCTTCTGCCATATGATGGATTGGCCTGTCAAACTGAGGCAAAATAATCCTTCCTCAAGTTGCTTCTGTCCAGGTATTTTTCCACAGTGACAAAAATGTAACCAATACAGTTGTCTGTCCCAGCCAAGAACATCTGTAATCCACTCTGCAAAACATAGTCTCCATAATGGGCAATTTCCCCCGGACTTAGGGATGATGAATGATAATCCACCTTTCCTTGGGTGTCCCGCTCGCTGCTCTGGGAGCCGTCGTTGGTCATCCACATGTCAGTCATGCTGTGCTGCATACAGCCTTTTAATGTTTCTGCCTTAAGTTGAGTCATTCTGAATCTGTGGTCATGATTCTGACTCTATCTTCTCAACACTACTGACTTCGTAATTTTGTCTCCCATTTTTTAGCCTGAAATAAATTTGTGAAAAAGCCAATTTGCCATCTGAAAATGTATGACAGATAGCAGTTGTTTGCAGCCAGAAACTTACTTGTCTGAAGGAAAAGAAAAGGGAGGCAGGTAGAGGCAGGAAGACAAAGGCGGATGCACATCAGACCTAGACTTCCTTCTTAAATCTCCAGAAACACCAAGACTGTGCTAGAAAGGCCAGTGTACTCACTTTGGGACTTTGGTTTTGTCTATGGTCAGCACACTGGCTAATGACCCCAAAAGAGGTAATCTATTTTTTTTTTTTTTTTTTAATTTCTTAGCCCATGGCGTCTGTTTGGGGCATTGTTGCTTCATTATAGGAGTCCATTTAAGCTCTTTTTATATATTGTATTTGTATATATTTTAGGAAGCTTCTACCTTCTGTGGTAGGTTTACATATGCCTGTTTTTTTTTTCTTTTCTTTTCTTCTCTTTTCTTCTTTTCCTCTCTTTTCTTCCTCTCCTCTCCTCTCCCTCTCCTCTCTTCTCCTCCCTTCCCCTCCCCTCTCTTCTCTCTCTTTTTTTTTTTTTTGAGACAGGGTCTCCCAATAGCCCTGGCTGACCTAGAACTTGCTTTGTAGATCAGGCTGGCTTCAGTCTCACAGAGATCTGTCTGGCTGTGGCTTTTCAAGTGCTGGGAGTAAAGGCATGCACCACCACACTTGACTACATAGGACTTTTTGAAAAGGTCTTTAATATTAACCATCCATCCCTGTAGCCCCTTCTCTGCCTGTCTTCCCATTCCCACCTCCATTTAGCTCTTCCTGTTCTATCATTCCCTTTTCCCCATTTATATTGCTGTATTGCCCCTCCAAATGAAGCCCCCCTCCCCTCTGGTCCCTTACAAGTTTCTTGACCTCTGCGGATATTTCCAATTAAAACACACATATGTAACGATTCAAAGCTATTGACTACTAATGTGAGACAACATGTGACGTTTGTCTTTCTGGGTCTGGGTTACCTCACTCAGGATTATTGTTTCCAGTTCCATCCATTTACCTGTGAATTTAATAATTTAATTTTTCTTAGCAGCTGAATAGTACTCCATTGTGTAAATGTAACATACTTTCATTGTCTGTTCATCAGTTGGGCAACTAGGTTGTTTCTGTTTCCTGGATATTGTGACTAGAGCAGCAATAAACATGGATGATGGATGCATAGGTATCTCTGTAGTAGGGTGTAGAGTCCTTTGTATATATGCCCAAGAGTGGTGTGGCTGGATCTTACCGTAGAGTGATTTCCAGCTCTTTGAGGAACTTCCACACTGATTTTCATAATGGCTACACCAGTTTTCACTCCCACCAGCAGTGAATAAGTGTCCCCCATTTCCCCACATTCATACCAGGATTTGTTGTCATTTGTTTATTTAATCATAATCATTCTGGTTGGGCTAAGATGAAATCTCAAAGTAATTTAGATTGCACTCCCTTCTGGCTAAGCAGCTTGTTGCCACACTGACTTCTGGATGCTGCAGGGCAGTGGCACTGAGTGGGTAGAAGTGAAGTCCAGCCTGATGGCATGAGGGATTCGTGAGGGACAGAGTCCACAGAATGATGGGGAGCAAGACAGGAGCTTCCACTGAGGATGGCCTTGACTCAGTGCTGTCGTTCTGCTGTGGAATACTCTTGGTGTTTGGACATGGGCATTTGGCTCTTGCCTTCTTTAAGTCATAGTGGCTTGTTTGTAGCTTCTGACCTCAGCCTACTTGTTCCTTTTTCCTCTCTTGCCCCCTACATTGTTGATCTCAATGGTCTAGTCTGAGTGCTTTGGCCATCTCATAATCTTGTAGATGATAACTAGTGCTGTGAATGTAATCCAGAGCCGACAGATGGTCCTCCTGACCAAGTAGTCCACCTAGGAGGGAAATTCCTGAGACCTCCCAAGCTGCCTAAACATCTGCTGCTACAATCTCAACACCACCATCAGGTAACAGACAGCATCTAGGGAAATTAGAACAGCAGTAATGAATACCTGAAGTCTCAGTCAGGATACAGACTCAGGCTTTTCTCTCCCTCTGGCCCTTTATGTAATCTGCCATACTGGTAGGTAATTGCAAAACAGTTCCCCTTTGAGAGATACACGGAACACACAGGCCTCTGAAACTTTTCCTGATTCTTCTGTGCGGCATGTTATGCTTCAGTGGCAGTCTGTCCCAGTTTGTAGTTCTGTAGGCCCACCTTCATGGAAAAGGGGATAAGAACCTCAATGTATAAATTTTGGCTCTAGCCATGCCAGCTTGTGCCTTTGCATCCCCAAAGGGCATATTAAAAGACAAGCAGCCATGCTAAGATGTCAGAAGGCATTTCCTTGCCTGGTATCAGAACTGTTTGGATTCAACAGAGAAACTGCTTAAGAGGAGTGATTGGAAAGCCAATACAAGGTGATCTAGAAAGGTTCGCTTGGCAATAATTAGTTAAATGAATTCTGACAGCTCTTCTTTGAAGGTTAATTCTGATACTGACTGTTAGAGAAAACCTAATTAATAATAACAGAAAACAGTTGCATTTAAGTAATACTAAGGTTGTGACAAGCACTGTATAAAACCAAGCATTCAACGTGAAGATTTAGACCTGATCTTCCAACCTGTGGCCCATTGTTCCCAGGTGCTGAAGCAGATAAAATACATTAATTAAATATTTGGAAGAACTTTGCTGGTTCTTCTTATTTATTATCTTATATGAAGTTGACATCTTGGCTATTTCTGAGAACAAAAGATTTAGATTTGCTTTTTTAATAGTGGGATTGTATTTAAATTTAATTTGTCTTTTTTTTTTTCTTTTGTCCTTCTCTTCTGTCTGGGTATAAGGGGCAATCAGGGCAGGGGGTCTGGGAAGGGTTGGGGAAGAAGGTCATGGTTCATGTGTGTGTCTAATTTCAGGACTCAGGAGACTGGGATAGAAAGATCTAGAGTTCAAGGCCAGCCTGGAGTACATTATGAGATCGTGTTCTAAAAAAAACCCCAAACTGGGTGTGGTGGCATGTGCCTTCATTCCCAGTACTTGGAAGGCAGAAGCAGGTGAATCTCTGTGATACTGAGGCTGGTCTGGTCTACAGAGAAAATTCTAGGCCATCTGGGTGACAGGGAAACCCTGTCTCAATAAAACAAAACAAATACACACACACACACACACACACACACACACACACACACACACATCCCAAACAAAAAACTCCAAATAAACAAACCACCCTAAATCCAAAATTTATTTTTATTCCTTTCCTTACTAAATTTTATTATTTCTTTATTTATTATTTATTTCTGTATGTGCACAAATATGCATGCCATAGTATGAGTATAGAAGTCAGAGAACAACTTGCCCGAGTCATTTCTCTCCTCTACCACGTGGCTTCCAGGGACCAAACTTGGGCCATCAGGGTTTGGTGGCAAGCACCATTAGCTGCTGAGCCATCTTACTGGCCACCCTGAAGCCTTTCTTGAATAAGTGTGGTCATCCTGTTCTTTGGGCACCCTCTGTCTCTGAGTAAACTTAGAACTAAAGTTCCATCACAGCTAATTCTTGTATTTCATTCACGTGTCTCCCTCTTTTGGTTGGACTTCTTACCATTTTTAGAAACTTCGTAAAATGATTAAAGCAAAAGGTGGTCAGCCCATATGGCATGCAGTTCTGGGCATACTGGCTTTCGCTCCAGCTCAATGCTAAAATGATGCATGAGTCAGACATTGTCCCTGCTTCTCTCAGCTCTTCTTTCCTGTCTGGGCTTCCTTCTTAGCAGGCTGTTTACCTGTGGTGGCCAACAGCACCTACAGGCTTCCCTCCTAGAAATTCAGCAACTCCATCCACAGGACTGTGATGGCATCTAAGTAAAATACTTAAGACAGGCAAACTTCAAAAAGAACAAAAAATTTGTTTAGCTCATAGTTTTCTTGCAGTTTCTGGCAAGGGTCCCTCCTGCCGGAAACCCCCAAGAGAGGAAAGAACTCACAGCAAAGTTGGGAGCCAGAGGTTTATTCAGTGCTGAGATGCCTCTTGTAACAACCAGTTTTCATAGAGCTCTGGGGTTTCAGGGGAGCTACCTTAATCCTAGCTGATGGAAGTTCCCAGTGATCTGAAGACTCACCCCTGAGAGGTTCCACACTGCCTCCCCACACTGCCACACTTCCTCACCGTTGGGAGGTCAAACCATGGCAGAATCTCAATGGGCTCATGAGCTGGGGCGTACCCTGGAGGCTGGGAGCTCCAGGTAGACTGGCCCTGGGACTGTACACACTGGAGGGAAATAATCGGCATTCCCAAAAGTCTTTGTGCTGATTAGTTTTTTTTTTTTTTAAATTTTTCTTCATCAGATTAGTTTTCTTTTTTTTTTTTTCTTTTTTTGTGCTGGTTAGTTTTAACTGTTAACTTGGCACAACCTAGAATCACCTGGAAAGAAAGTATGACTAAAGAATTATCTTGGTCAAGTTGGCCTGTGGGCAGAATGCTGTTGTGAGCATTTAGGTAATTTATAGCTGAAGTGTTCATCCACTGTTGTTATTGTAGGAAGTATCATAATGTGACATGGAGTTGACTTGGTGACTGATACTGAGATGGTGGTCATGAAATACTGGCCTTGTGTGGCCTGGAGTAGTAACTAACCCCTGCAAGCTCAGTTGCCTCACCTTTGAAATGGGTTGAAGCTTATAGATAATATGGCAGGACGTCTGGAAGCCACATTTGCAGATTGGGGCTGGTGCCATCATTTTCCTGAATATGGAAACTGAGTCACAGAGAGCTTAAAATAGTAGCCCAAGGAGACATTCTGGCAGGTAGTGGAGCTGCCCGTCTATTACAGAGCCCTGGTTCTTGCCCAGGACGTGGTCCAAGTGTCTCAGAGCCAGCACCTATTGCAGGCTGCCGGCAGCAGCTCCTTCAGGAAGTCACCCGGACTGTTTTAGCTGTGGATTCTGTTATCTAGCAGAAGTGTGGTCCAGCTGCAGGTGAGTTCAGGGGCAGCTTCATATCCAGTGGGAAGTATGTCTTACCTGTCCTTGTTTCCCCATGTCCTTGGAACTGAACCCGAGTACAGAGCATGGCTGTGCTCCATGTATACTGGCCCATTTACGCCTGGGCTTCTAAGGGTTTTCTTAGTTACACGAGGCAGCAGATAAGTTCCTAATCTGTTTTAGCCTTGGGAAACTGTCTTAGGTTTGGTTTTCTGTTGCTGTGGTAAAATGCTGACCAAAATGAGCTTGGAGACCAAAGGGCTTTTTCAGCTTTCCCTTTATAGTCTGTCACTGAGGGAAGCCAAGGCAGGAACTCAAGGCAGGACTGGAAGGTGGGAACTGAAGGAGACCGTGGGAGAATGCTGGTACTGGGCTGTTTGTCTTGGCTTGCTCAGCAAGCTTCCTTCTACAGCCCAGGCCCACCTGCCTGAGGAAGGCACTGCCCACAGTGTGTCTTCTAGTATCATTCAGCAATCAAGCAAGCACTACACAAACATGCTCACAGGCAGTCTGATGGAGGAAATTCCTTAGTTGAGATTGCCACTTCCTGGGAATATCTACATTTGTGTCAAGTTGACAAAAACTGTGACAGAGCTGTGACAGACCAGAACTCCAAGCAACAAAGCCGGTACTTATGTTTGGCAGAGGATGTGGCCTCACCCCCCATTCCTATCCTCAACGCTGGGCCAGAATGAGCTTGGCAGAATGGAGGTCAGATGCTCAGGCACACCTGTGGCACAGAGGCCAGGAGGCTACAGGGTAGAGGAAGCCTGAGCCTTCCTGTATCTTCCAAGTGGCCCACAGCTATGAATTGTCTGGACCCAGCCCTGCCAAAGGAAGATACAGAGGCTGCCCAGCTTTGGTTTCAATTTTAAGTATTTATATTCTCTTTTGTTCCCAAAAGCACCCAAAGCAGCGAGCCCTACAGGAAAGTGGGTGTAAAGACACCCTTGTCACCCATGAGCACCTTCCTTAGCAGCTCTGAGCTTCAGTTTCCCTGTTTGTGAAATGGTGACAACAGAAAACCTGTGGCAGAATATTGCGTGAGAATGAAATATGGAGAAGTTGGGGGTGAGGATGAATGCATTAAAAATACACCACAGCCCTATTTTAAAAAAGAATGAAATACAAAAGAAACTGGGTGAGCTGATGTGTCTGCAGTGCCCACTACTTGGTGAGGCTGAGGAGGAGGAGGATCACTTAAGTCTAGGAGTCCAAAGCTAGTCTAGACAATACAGAAAGACCTATTTAAAAAAGAAATTAAATACAGAGGGTCCCCCCCTTAGTCCATGGTTTCATTTTCCTTAGTTTCAGTTACCTGTGCTTAGCCATGGAAAAATTCTAGAATAATAACTTTAATAAGAATTGTAGCTAGGCATGGTGGCACAAACCTTTAATCTCAATACTCAGAAGGCAAAGGCAGGTGGACCTCTGTGAGATGGAGGCCAGCCTGGTCTACACAGTGAG
Organism: Rhizomys pruinosus; assembly: GCA_009823505.1. Lineage (NCBI taxonomy): Eukaryota > Metazoa > Chordata > Mammalia > Rodentia > Spalacidae > Rhizomys > Rhizomys pruinosus. The sequence goes on from VZQC01003090.1 coordinate 429,880, forward strand.
TTCCAGGCCAGCTGAGGCTATAGGGAGACCCTGTCTCCAACAGACAAAGAAACAAAATTCTAAAATAATTTTTGTTGAAATATGTTTTAAAATTGTTCTATTATTAACTACTGGTAATCTCTTTATAAATGAACCTTTATCATAGCTGTATATTTGCAGAGTACAAAGAGTATATTCAGGGTTCAGTTCTATCCTTTGTTTCAGACACCTATGGAAGTACAGTGTAAGCATTAATCACACTTTTTTCTTTGGTTGTTGTTGATAAAGTCCAGGGAATATGTGGTGCGTGCGTGCGTGTGTGCATGTGTGTGTGTGTGTGTGCATATTCCCATATGTGTCTCTGTGTGACTATGTACATGCATGTATGCACACCCTCAGCTATTGACAGGTAGCTGCATCTGGCTGGGCTCTGCATGAAGCTTGGTCATGTGTCCTGGATCCTGAGTAAATTACCATTCACATTTGGCTGGGATAATTCATTTCATAGTCATATTTGTTAGGAAAGTCCTATTAAAGTAGTTTTATGCGTGATGCATAAAAAAATGAGTTACTCTCTGTCATTTTTTTGCTCGTTAAAGGGATGGTTTTAGATCCTCCTCTGTCCTGATGGTACTTAGGGCCTTGATCAGAAAGCTTAGGAAGGCCTCAGGGTATGGAGGGATGGTTTGGGGTTGTCCAGGTCCTTCTGACCCTTGAGAAGCCCATCTTGAGGGGCTCCTGCCAGGTTCTCCTGCAGCCCTCCAGCTGTCTTCAGCAGGCTCACCTCATCATCCTCCCAGCCTGAACTCTAATTTGCATTCTCGTCCGTTGTTCTTCTGTAGTCTTTGGTGCCCTGGTTTGTTCTCTTGATCTTGTTTGTTCTGTCAGGCTCTCCTTGGTTTTCTTCTGCTCTCTTCCTAATTCTTTCTCTGCAGCTCTTCCAGCCTTACCTCCATCTCCACTCCTCTCCTGCACAACTTTGCTCATGTGGCTAGTGTACGTTTATGGAAGTTCACTGGCAGTATTTCAGATGACAGGAAATGAAGGAGAGAGAGACAGAGACAGAGACACAGAGAGAGAGACAGAGACAGACAGAGAGAGAACTCTCCAGCACTTGTAGTGTGTTAGCCCTGCTGCCTTTACAACCCTGAGTATGGAGTTGTTCCAGTGAGAAGAGAAACCTGAGGCTCAAGACAGGTCAGATGACTTGATTCCTGAAATTTTGTCAGAGATCAATATGGGAATGCTGAGTTCGGTGTTCACTTTCTTGTTCCCCAGCAGTGTTTTGTCAGGCCTGTGGAATGGGCCTGATGCTGGTGGGTTGGTGGCTGAACAGAGGCTATGAACAGAAGGCGGCTGTGGTGACACGTCCCTCTTCCCCAGGGATCCCCAGGGACTCTGCGGTCTTGTCATAGTTATGTTGCTTTGATGAGACTCCCTTCCCAAGCAGACACCAAGTTTCCTGGGACCATTTTCCATGCCTCTTTCAGAGGCCTATGTCCCGGGGACTGGATGGCAGGGGCTCTCCAGTGCAGACTGGCTGATTGAGGTTATTTAGAAAAGAGCACATTTAGCCAAGTCTTCTCTCTTTGTTTTCAGGGATGCAGTTGACAGTGACGAGCGCAGCTGCCAAATTGGACCTAACTAGCCTTTGTGTATTTTCTTTGTTGTTTCACAAATGCCCCCTCTTGTGGGTCTGCCGTTGCTTCTGTAGCTGGCTGGTCTGTTCATGAAACACTGGGGCTGTCTAATTCTTGGATAGCCTTGTAGGGAAGGAGGAAGATGGCTCGCCCCTTTAGCTCAAAGGAAACAAGGAGGGAACCACTGACTTCAAAAGTTGCCCTTCTGAAGCCTCGTAATCCAGGATTCTCCAGCCATCTGGAGCTGGGTTCCATGGGATGTTTTAGGACAGAGCACAGCACAGATAAACTCAGCCGGGGCAATGGCAGCTGCCACTTGCTGAAATGTTGAGACAAGGATCCTGGGCTTGGCTTTGTGAAGCTCTTTCTGTGTACTTGGGGCTCATTTCATGGGACACAGTCACAGAAGGCCACACTGAGAAGTTCCTGTAGGACAGGCACAGAATCACCTACCCATAAGGATCATCCCAGTCCCAATTTGTGAAGTAGTTAGGTGAAGGGGAGACTTGTACCAAACTAGGCCCTGTCTAGCCCGTGAACCTGCTTCATTTAGGTAATGTAGTTTTTAATATTAAATTTGTTCCTACCATTGAACAATTAAGATATTTCCCATTAAGTTGACCATTTATAATTTCTCTCCAAAAGGTAGCCAGCTCTGACTGAGGTGGGTCTGTGTCCATCTGGGGCTGAATACTGGCAGCTGTATTTCTGGAAGGCTGGGTCTCCCATATCTCTGCCTGACAACTACCTGACCTGCTTCTCTTTCTTGTTTTTCCTACCATGGCCCTGAAGGCATTGCTTTCCCTGATGCTGCACATTATTGCCTCCCTAGTTGTTTCATGGCCACAGGATCTCAGATTTGATGTCATAAGGAAGCATTTGTATCTGCCATCCATTCAGTGTCCATTCAGAATGAAACCTCCCATGATGGTTAGTGTTGTCAGCTCGACACAATCTAGAATCACCTAGAAGAAGGGCCCCTGAGACTGTCTGCAAGGATCATCTTGATTAATTGATGTGGGAAGGAAGACCCATCTTAATTGTGGGTGGGACCTGGGCTATATAAGGGAGAGAGTGAGATGAGCTCATGGATGCATGTACTAATGCACTACTCTCTGCTCTCAACCATGAATGTGATGTGACTAGCTGCTTCAAGTTCCTGCTGTCTTGACTTCTACAGTGGTGGCTTATAACTTGAAATCGTGAGCCAAATGAACTCTTTCTCCTTAAAAATGTTTATTTTTTTTGTGTATGAGTGTATTGACTACATGTATGCACTTGTGTTGTGCATTGCCTATAGAGCTCAGAAGAGGGTGTCAGAGTCCCCTGGAACTGGAGTTATGAATGGTTGTTAGCTACCATGTGGGTGCTGGGAATTGAATCGAGATCTTCTGAAAGAGTGGTCAGTGCTCTTAACTGCTGAACCAATTTCCAAACCCAAGCTCTTTCTCCTTTAAGTTGCCTTTGTCAAGATATTTTATCACAGCAACAGCAAACAAATCTGAGACACCTACCCAATAGTATTTACCAAGGGACACTGACAGTTGATGCCCTACTTTTCATGTAGGAAATAACTTAAATTTTTTCTGGCAACAGGCAGGCACACACACTCAGCAGTACTTCCCAAGCGATAGTCTATGAAATCCTGGATTCTTTGGAAGTTTTCAGAAAGGCTGGCCATCATTTTGCTGTCCTTTTAGATAACTGGGTGACAGATCTTTAAAGATCTTTGACCTAGGGCAAGAGGGTGCCTGGGATCTTCCAGATTTGGAAAAGAAATTATTATTGCTGCATGAAGTACCAGCTCATCACATCTTCAAAAGGACTGTAATCATGGATGTCCAATGATGATGGGGATGGGGATGGAAATGGTGGTGGGGGCTTGCGATCCCCTCTCTGTTCCTTATCCACTTGACTGTGGCCAGTTTCTTATGATAGCTCTCTAACATGGGTGCCCCACCTATTCACGACTCATCGGCAAAGACAAAAATCCTACAGGCTCAGTACTTTCTTGAGCCCATGGAGCTAGGAACTAGTGGAACCAGCACTTAAATCCCGTGCTGCTGCGGCAGAGGCCCACAAAGGCAGTCTGTAGACTCTGTGTGCAACAGCAGGGTGGCACCAGATGTTTTTAAGAAACCATTATCAATTGAAGAAATACGAATGCCATCTAGAGAGGCAGAAAACCATAATATTTACATTCTGAATGAAATCAAATTAGGCCATCTCCACAGACCCCAGGCAACACTTGCTCTCAGAGTAGCTAGCAGGAGGTTGAAATTGTTTCAGTTTTCTCTGAGAAAGTGTTTTTTTGTTTTGTATAAGCTGCATCAGAGACAACCGAAGATGAAAAAAACTACCATCTCCATATAAACTAATTTGTGCTATGCACCAACAAGAACTTGCTTTAAATTTCCATGCCAGTTTACAACCCCCAAACTGTACCAGGCAAGGTTAGTGGCTATTAAAGATACCACCAGGACAGGGCTATCTAAAGACACATTCTGCAGTATGTTAACTGTACAAAAAAGGACACTTTACAGTTTATTTTTTTTACCTTTTTTTTTTATTGATGCTTTGTGCATTTCATACATCATTTTCCAATTCAGTTCAGGCATATTTCCCTTTCCCTTCCCCCCCACCCCCACCCCATCCCAGATCATGCATTCTGCCATAACTGTCCTGCATCTTTCTCTCAGTTTTTTTTTTCATTTTTTTGGCTATAAGTGATAATCCATGAGTACAAGCATTCTTCATGTAAAACCAATTTGCAGGCTGTTGTGCCCAAACCCCCACAGCCCCACCATCCAGTGGGGGGTGAGGGGTTGTATGTTCAATCAAGTTGATCAAATGAGTGTCCAGACTACATTGCTGTAGTTTCACCATTCACCCCAATCGCAGCCCTTACATTCTACCATGCCCCCTCTTCCTCAGATTGTTTCCTAGGCTTAGAAAAGGGGCACAGGAGCTGTTGTCTTGGACTCTGGTCAATTCTGGCTGTTTCCTTTCATGGGTTGACAGTTTGTCCAGGAATAACCTTTCGATCCTACTAATGAAGCACAATCAATTAGATATATAGGTATTTAAACAGCACTAATAGTTATGGTAGGTTACTTTGGTATAGAAACATATGTTTGGATGTTATGTTAATCCATGAATTATATTTTTTCCTGTTAAATATGACAGGGTCTTACTGTGGCTTATAACATCTCCTAACCTGGAGAGGATGTAAGCGTGTGGCATCAGCCATGGGTTATTCCTCCAAGGAGAGAGCCAATAGCCAATTAGGTTTGGGATATACAGCCATAACAAATCTTACACAGCCTTACATTTCAATTTTTTCTTTAAAAGGAGTTGTTTACAGGAGGGTTAAATGCTTTATAGACAAGAAAAAAACTGTGCCAGCACAATCTTGTTCATCATCATCTTCATCTTCTTCATCCTCCTCTTCAGATTCTTCATCCTCTTCTTCCTTCTTTTCTTGCTCTTTTCAGCCTTCACAGCTCCCTTTTTTTGCAGAATCGGGTTTTCCTTTAGCTCTGTAGGCGGCAATATCCTCTTCGTATTTCTCCTTCAGCTCAGGTCCTTCTTCTTGGAAGGCTGATCGTCATCTGCAGCAGTGCTGCTCCACATCTCTCCCAGTTTCTTTGCAACATCACCAATAGATAAGACAGGATGCTCTCCTTTGATTTGGGGGGGCAATACTCAGAGCAGAAGAAAACTGAAGGAGGCCTCAGGTGCATTGGGATCTTTGAACTTCCTTTTTGTTTCCCCTTTGGGAGGGATATAGGTTTTAACTTCTCTTTCATAATGAGCTTGTCCACCTTTGCCATGTCTTCAAACTTTCCTTTTTCTTTAGCAGACAGGCAGGGTCTTCCATCTGTCTGAGCACTTCTTAGAAAACTCTGAGAAGCTGATCGAAGCATCAGGGCGCCTCTTGTGCTCCTCCTGGTAAGTTTGCCCGAAGAATGCACATGATGACATTTTGCCTCTCGGCTTCTTAGGATTGCCTTTGCCCATGTTTAGTTGTTTTTCCTCAGTGAGGCACAGAGTTGCCCAGTGCCTGTCCGGCTCTCACTTGCCCCAGCGCTGTCTCTATGGAACCCACTGTACTGCAATAGCTGTGAGAGCATGAGCCAGACACCGAGAAAGTTTTAGGGTGGAGTTCACTATGACAGAGGCAAAGCCAAGGTATTGAAAATAGAGCCTCCACAGGCTTTTTCTGACTGCCGGGAGCCGGAAATAAATGCAACTGCGGAGCACTTCTTGGCTGGGATTGAAAAGAAAAAGCCCTGTAGCAGGTGACAGCGAACCATTGACACTGCCATGAGTCTATATTGTTGCGGCTGGCTTGGACTGCTGGCCAGTTCCCACTGGAGGCCTTTTGTGTTGTTATAACTCCAGTGCCTTAAAATCTTGTCCCCTCAGTGAGCAGTAATTGGAATACTATGCTACCTCTTCAAGGTTACTGTTTAAACTGGTGATATTTATGCCTCTTTGGATGTCCCTAAGGGATGGCAAGGTACAAATCATTGATTTTCCCATCTTAGAGAGGAAAATCCAAGGTACAAGAAAGCAATGCTCTATGTATGTTGTTGCTTCCAAAAGCCAATGCTGAGGGGATCTCGGAGAGCAGAAGGGAGCTACAGGGTGCTTAATACCAACAGAGGCCAGATCCAACTTTACCTTTTCTTTTTCTTTTCTTTCTTTCTTTCTTTTTTTTTTTTTTTTTTTTTTTGTGGTATTTTTGAGACAGGGTCTCCCTTTAGTCCCAGCTGGCCTGGAGCTCACTATGTAGACCAGGCTGGATTTGAACTCACAGAGATTCACCTGCCTCTGACTCCAGAGTGCTGGGGTTAAAGGCCTGCACCACCATGCCCAGCAACTTTACCTTTTTAACTCTCTTGGGCAACAGGTCGTGGTAGACCCTTAACCATGCGAGGATGGAGGATATGCTCATTGTGTCCCCTGTTTGGGATCACCTAGCTAGTGGGTGGTGGATCTGAGATGCAAAATAAGGTTTGTCTCCCCTTCAAAAAACCATTCATGTCACACCGGCACATTGACCCCAAAGTTGTTGCATGTTGTTCTTTGAAGAAGACAATTTTCTACCTGTATTGAGGGGTAATGGATAAATGATAATTGTAACTTTTAACTTTTCAGCTCAATTGAGGTATAAAAGGTAAAAATCACATCTTTTAGCTGGAGAGTATAATGTTTAGATATACATTTGTACTGTAATTTGGTAATTTGTCACCATTACCTCACCTAGTGTGTGTGTGTGTGTGTGTCTGTGTGTTTGTGTGTCTGTGTGTGTCTGTATGTATCTGTGTGTGTGTGTCTGTCTGTGACATTTAAGATCTCAACATATTTGAAGCATATAGTATATGTAACTAACTGACTACTACCCTGAGCATTGCATCTCTAGAACTTATTTATGTAAGGAGAATTTCTAGGGGTTGGAGAGATGGCCTAGCAGTTAAGAGCGCCGACTGCTTTTGCAGAGGACCCGGGTTCGATCCCCAGCACCCACATGGCGGCTTAGAACCATCTGTAACTCCAGTTCCAGGGGAATCCGACACCCTCTTCTGACCTCCACGGCATTGCACGACACGGGTGCACTACATGCAGACAGTACATTCATACACATAAAAAGAAGAAAAAAAGAATTTCTGGACATTTTCCCACTTCTTTGGCACCTGGAGTAAATATGTTGATGAATTCACCTTTCCCAAATGGATTAGCTTTGCTTTACTAGAACAGAATCCTGACATGCAGGTGAGGATATAAGCAGATGTTCACCAGGCCACAATCTTGGGTGTTTCAGGGCATGGTGCCTGTAGCATTCAGCTCTGGTGAGGCTTTCTCACCTGGGTGGTAATGACAAGACCATATAACTCTATCCAGGAAGCCAGAGACTGGACGAGGCTCAGCCTAGGCTTTTATAGCCTTATAAAGGCTTTTTTATACCCTTTTTGTTTGTTTGTGGAGACAGGGTCTCATGTCACCTAGACTGGCAGTGAATACCCTCTGTAGTCAAGGATGACCTTGAACTTCTTATCCTTTTTCCTCCACCTCTAAAGTGCTGGGATTACAGCCATGAGTCACTATGCCATCCATGAGTCACTATGCCTGACTTAGCAGTCCTCTTTAGAAGCAGGGACCCATGAAAAATACCCTATTCTCTTTCAAGGTCATGCTTCCAATTGACCCAACACCCCACTTGGCTTCACCTCTTAAAGGTATCTTCACTGTTCATTACTGCCCCTTAGGGATAACTCTCCCAACATATGAACCCTTAGAGGACAAAGCACATCAAAATCATAGCACTCAATCTGAGATCTCCTGAGCCCAGTGGAAGGAAGAGCAGGAGACAGGTAGGAACTGGGTGCCTCAGCAGAGCTGATTGTTGATCCCTTGGTCCACCTGTCTTTGGCTTGATTGGCGTTTGTGGCTGTGGGAGCGGAGTTATCCTCCCAGCTGGGATTAAAGGTGCAGTCTTTGGCTTGATTGGATTTTGTGGCTGAAGGGGCGGAGTTATCCTCCCAGCCAGTATTAAAGGTAGGCTTGTGTGACTCTTGAGATCTGAGATCTCCTGAGTCCAGCAGAAGGAAGAGCAGGAGATAGGTAGGAACTGGGTGCCTTTGGCTTGACTGGCGTTTGTGGCTTTGAGGTCGGAGTTATCCTCCCAGCTGGGATTAAAGGTGTGGTCTTTGGCTTGATTGGATTTTGTGGCTGTGGGGGCGAAGTTATCCTCCCAGCCGGTATTAAAGGTAGGCTTGTGTGACTCTTGAGATCTGAGATCTCCTGAGATCTCCAGCAGAAGGAAGAGCAGGAGACAGGTAGGAACTGGGTGCCTCAGCAGAGCTGATTGTTGATCCCTTGGTCCACCTGTCTTTGGCTTGACTGGCGTTTGTGGCTGTGGGGTCGGAGTTATCCTCCCAGATGGGATTAAAGGTGCAGTCTTTGGCTTGATTGGATTTTGTGGCTGAAGGGGCGGAGTTATCCTCCTTCCTTCCTCCAGCAGAAGGAAGAGCAGGAGACAGGTAGGAACTGGGTGCCTCAGCAGAGCTGATTGTTGATCCCTTGGTCCACCTGTCTTTGGCTTGACTGGCGTTTGTGGCTGTGGGGTCGGACTTATCCTCCCAGATGGGATTAAAGGTGCAGTCTTTGGCTTGATTGGATTTTGTGGCTGAAGGGGCGGAGTTATCCTCCCAGCCATATTAAAGGTAGGCTTGTGTGACTCTTGAGATCTGAGATCTCCTGAGCCCAGTGGAAGGTACCGGGGCGCAGGCTGAAGAGCCCCCCCTTCCCCCCTCCCCCCGCCAACTGGGATTAGGAAGAGGCATCTGAAGGAGGCAAGCAAAGCAAGCCTTCAACACAGTGAAGAGGCATTTAGAACTCACATTGGAATACAGGCAAGGAGAAGCCCATATGCCAGGATCACGAAGAAGAGACAACACTGGAAAGGGCAGGATACTCCTGTGCCAAGCTTTACCAACCCTATGGAAGACTCTTGCAGTGGGATCCCTCTGGGGATGCCCCAGGACACAGACATCAGAAACACAATTGGGAACATATTTAAAGAACTACTTACATGGCAGGGGAGATACCATGATCATGAAGGTGGTTTTCCCAGGGTGAGGCTTATCCATTGCACTCCGGATGTGCTGACCCCTGCGATTTCCCCAAATGCGGGAAACTTGACTGCATAATTTGTGGTAGTGGGGGACTGCGTTCGCGCTCTCCCCTGAAAAAAAAAAAAAAGAAAAGAGAATGAGGAACTCAAGAAAGACCTAGAGAGAGAGAGAATGATAAGCTCCGGAAGGAAGTAGAAACACTGAAAAGATCCCATGCTGAAAAAGATAAAGAAACCAACCAGCGAACCAAAGAGCTACAAAAAGAGAGCTTGTAACCTCTTCAGAGCTTGTAGCCTCTTCGGAGCTTGTAGCCTCTACAGTCCTAGTCTCTCCATGTAGAGTTCAGCCAGGGCCCCACTTTCACAGGCTCTGATATGCCTGTCCCTGAATGAAGCCGTGGGCTTGGGATGGTGGATTAGGTTAGGAACTAGGGGTGATCCATCCTGCCAAACCCCTATGACAGAGGACAGGGGAGCTTCTCTCCCTTGGTTGACTTATGAGAGCTCTTTGTTGGTGCTAGGCAGGTTTGCCTGTTGCAGGTCCAGTACAAGGTAGAGGTCCTGGTCACTGTTTTAGACTTCTTGGGCTTTGGCTGAGGTTCAGTGGGTAGAATGCTGGCCTAGTTCACAAAGCCTTGGTTTCAGTCCTCGGCACCTCACAAACCATGTGTGGTAGTGCATACCTGTAATCCCGGAACACAGAAGGTAGAAACATCAGGATCAGAAGTTGAAGGCAATGCTTGGCTGTATAGTGAGTTTGAGGCCAGCCTGTTGCAAAACAAAACAAAATAAAACAAAACCCAAAACCTTCTCTCTCTGTATTTAAAATTTTTCAATTTCCATGTCACATTCCTTTTAGCACAGGGATATCTCATTGTGTAAGTGTGGCCCACACAGACGCCTAATGTACTACTCATGGAATGTGACAAGGAGGCCCCTGCCAGGGGCAGAATATGACACAGCATTGAGGAGCTGGGGCAGGAACTTCCTCCTCTCTGCACACATGTGTTTCCGCTGCCTTGTCGGAGTCCACTCAGATGTACCAAGTCAGGATAACGTGAGTAGAAGTCTCAAGATCATGAGTACAGAGCACCAAATCCTAGTGCAGAGCCTGCCGCTCTGGCTGAGGAACCCTGTGTGACTGGGCTGTCCACAGGCCTGTGAAACCATGCCTGTCCTAGCGAGTCTGTTCGTGGTTGTTTTCCATGTTGAAGTTTTAATTTTTTATATAGTTAAATATGCACATCTTTTATTTTGGTTTCTGAGTCTTCAGACCTGTCAAATCCAAGAGTGGGTTCCATTGTAGGAGGGAGGAAGTGCTGTAGTGCCACTGTAGGAAGATATGTGGGAGGTGTGTGTGTATGTGTGTATGTGTGTATGTGTGTGTGTGTGTGTGTGTGTGTGTATGTGTGTGTGTGTGCACATGCACATGTGTGCATGTTTGCAGGTGGTAGTGGTGGTGGCATGGTAAGAAGTAGGCAAGGGATATGGGGATATGTATATAGCAGAGCTTTCAGTGGTCTCTCCATGCTGTAAACCTAGAGCTGCTATTAGCTGGTTGACCAGCATCCCCCCAGGCCTGTGCTTGACCTAGAGCCACTCCCCCCAGGTCCTCACTCACTTCCAGGAGCTCCTTGCCTTTGCCGCTCAGAAGATGCATTGCCCATCTGGCTCTGCACCTTCCCCAGTGACATATCTGCTCTTCATTCAAAGTGAAGGTTGAAAGTGAGGGCAAGTGTCCCCTGTCCCCCACAGCCCCTGCTCAGCCTTCCCTCAGCACTGGGGCCTGAGGGAGGGTGAGACCTTTTCTAGCCATGTCCCCTGTCCCCCACAGCCCCTGCTCAGCCTTCCCTCAGTACCAGGGCCTGGGGGAGGGCGAGACCTTCTCCAGCCACGCTCCATCTCTACCCACCCCTACCCAGAACTCAGCTTCTTTTTTAACATCTGAAACCAGAATGCTAAGTATGAAAGTTTAGCACTTGCTTAAAAGGCCTGTTTTATTGTGACTCTGGCTAAATTTGCAAAGCAGCATATGTGTATATTAGTCTGTCAGTACTGAGTCATGTGCCAGTTCTGTCCCCCAAATAGCCTGCTCAGGAGAGGGACATCTGCACAACGGTTCTGACCCTGGCCAGTGTGTGCACATAGGTGGTCATCTCCAGCTCAGCTTGGGTGGTGAGAGGCTACCAAGTTCAAGAGGCAGATGGATCTACTTTTCAGTCTGACCAGCTGTTTGGTTCTAGCCTGTCACATCAGTTCTCTGGGGCTCAGTTTTCTCACGTATAAGATGAGGAAGAGCTGATCTACCTGGTCAACTGTGAGAGGATTAGGTGGGACAGCTCACAGAAAGCCCTTGGCACAGTTTGTACAGGTCAGCCCATGCAAGTCATAGCCAGGCTCGACCCTGCTTAGATTCTGAGAGCAGATGAGATTGGGTGTGTCAGAGTGTGATAAGTCATGGGCTGGGGTATGGCTCAGTGGCAGAAGGCTTGCCTAGCATGTGTGAGGCCCTGGGTTCTATCCTCAGCACTGAATGCTCTTAACTGTCAGCTGTTCTTACTGGCTAGCAGCTTATGACAGCTTCTCTCTAGTATATGAAAACCCACTGAGGAGCCTTCTAGGGAGATTGCCCCAGAAATGCTTTCCAGGTATGGCTGACTTTGCTGAGCAATAATGTTAGAGGGAGGTGGGAAGCAAAGACATCCTGACCCAACCTACTGGCTCTGCCACTGTTATTTTTTTATTTCAGAAGTTAAGTATATGGTGCCTCTGTCAAGGTTTTGTGTGTGTGTGTATGTGTGTGTGTGTATGTGTGTGCATATGAATCAAATATGGCCTTGTCTTTGTAGAGCTTATGTTTGGGTAAAAGAAAGGCACTTAAACATAACATCTACAAGTAAGTTAGTCAGATTGCATTAGTTACTGATTTCTGTTTAAGAAATGCTGTGGTTTCAGACAGCATCTTGTCACATTGTTTGTGGCAGAATTGATCAACTGGTATGCATATAGATTGGTCTGGCAGAAAGGAGGAGTCTCGTGCTAGTTCTCTCTAGATCTCAGTTCCTTGCTGGCTACTGGCGCCCGGCTCCTTGACACGGGACAGCTCACAGTGCACCAGCTGGTTTTGTCATGGGGAGCAAGTGAGTAGAGTCCGAGAGCAAGAAGACGAGGGAGGTCCATCTCTCACAATCTAATCTATGCAGGGGTGTCCAGGCGCCTTTGCCATTTCCCCTAGGTTAGGGGCTGGGTGTAAGTCTCCTTACCCCTGGGAGCATTGCTGGGGGCATGCACACCCGAAGGTGGGGTAGCTGGCAGCTTCAGGTGCTTGCCCCACAGGCAGGAAGATGCTAGGAGGGGAACACAGCCTGGTGCCCGAGAGTCTTGCCCGCCTGCTCAGGGTTTTCTAGGGAGGATTTTCTATAGAAGACACACAGTCTGGGGCCTGAGTAAGGAGAAGAAAGCAGAGAGATGTGAGCAAATGGAATAGAATGTGAAGATTCAGGGGCCCTGAAGGAATGGGAGGAGGGCACTGTGAAAATAGGCCCAAAAGGTTGGCAGGGCTCAGCCTGTGTCCAGGAGCCTGTGGCAATGGGGAACCCACCATATTATACAGGCCTATCCTGTCGAGGGCTGAGTGGGAGTTTTGTTTTTGTTTAATTTTGATTTTAATTTTTGTGAGACTGGGTCTCGGAGTGTAGACCAGGCTGCAGTGGAACTCTTTGTTTTCTTGCTTTAGCCTCCTGAGTTGCTAGGATTACAGGTGTGTGCTACCATGCCTGGCTTGGGAATTCTCTTTCATGTTGAGCTGGAGCTAGTTGTGCATTGACCTAGGAGTTATGAACCTGGACTCAGGGCAGGACTGTTGTATGCAGTGTGAGAGGCTGTGTGTCCTGGGGTTTACCTTGAGACAAGGTAAACCCCTTGTCTCAGGAGGCTTGTCTCAGGAGGCTTAGAGGGCAAAGAGCAGGGCACAGCACAAGGCATAGATGGTAGAGGCTAGTCTGCAGCAGATGCATAGTCCACGGGAGCAGAGGGCAGACTGCTTGTGTTCACTTGGAGGAGAGGTAGCACACTCTCACTTGGAGGAGATGGTGTTAAAGGTGACAAGTGCTCCCTGGGGTGCTGAGAGAGGCCCTGTCTATTAAAAGCAGAAAACCTCAGGAAGATAGAAAAGCAGGCTCTTCGCCTCCATTACAGAGAAGGGTGGAGGCAGGAAGTTGTCCAGGCACTTCAGGGTCCAGCCAGAGACCTGGGTATTGGAGCAGCTCCCTGAGCTGGGGAAGGGCTCAAAGTGTTAATGTCAGAATGGAAAACTCCTGGTTGCCTCTGCTGAACAGTGTTCCTCCCTTGGCTTCAGAGCTAACCCTTGTCCACGCCACACGTTCAGGAGCCCATCTGCAGGTGTGGCACTTGCTGTGTTTCTTCTAGGATGATGCTGGCATTGTCCCTAGAACTTTATGCACACAGTTATTCAGTCTCCTCTTTACAATGCTTGACCAGCTCTGGTATGGACACCCAGTACTCTGTTTCCATGGTGTGGTGACACCTGCACCACAGGAAGCTTAGCCATATGCCCTGGATCTCACAGTTGGGAATGAGGGAGGCAGGTCTCTGTGAGATCCACTTGCCTCCAGAGCCTGAATCTTCCCTTTCGCCCACCTATTGCTTTTCTTTTCCTTTAAAAACTCTTAGGGTCAGAATGTGCCTCTGGTGTTTACTTAAAAATCTGTAAAAGAGGGCTGGAGAGATGGCTCAGAGTTATGAGCTGCTTTTGCAGAGGATCCAATTTTGGTTCCCAGCAGGGGAACAAACCTGTAAGTCAGGTAGCTTACAACCACCTGTAACTCCAGCTCCAGTGGATCTGTGCACACACACACACACACACACACACACACACACACACTCATTCAGACATACAGAAATAAATAAGAATTTAATATATATATTATAAATATATATGTATTTAAAATCCCTAAAATAAGTTGCCATGAACCAATAGAAAAAGTGCACAATGGACTTTGTGCTTCCCAGGGATGAGGGGGAGTTCCTGTCAGTTTTAGCGATCTACTCCTTTGATATCACCTATGATGTCTGACCTCTCCATCCATTCCTTGAGTGAGTGCTGAGCACTGACTAGATGCCATGTCTGCTTGTGTATGCCGCAGGCATAATGGTGAGCATAGCCCCTGCTGTGGCCTGGACCAGCCTTGTCTTCCGGGAGACAAACAGGCACAAAGAGCCAAGGATGTGGGGTTTAGTACTGTTTGTTCTCTCGGAAGGCAAGATGAGACTACCCTTGATATTCCCATGGAGACTCCCTGAGCTTGGCTGAGCTGGCAGTGTATGAGCCAGACCAAAAGTACCCAAAAGTCCAAACAGGCTCAGTGATACCTTGATCGTTGCTCAGATGTGCTGTGGATCTTGAGTTGGTCCATTTTCTTTGCAGGTGCTTCCAGAGGAGCCTGTGTGTCAGGCATGCATTCTAGAATAAGTATGTGGTTTTCTTTCTTTAAAATATTTTCATTATTTTTATTTTGTGTGTATGTGTATTTTCTGCATGTAAGTAGGTGTATCTGTGTCATGCAATGCCCGCATAGGTCAGAAGATGGTGTTGGAGCCCCTGAAACTGGAGTATGGACAGTTGTTAGCCACTATGTGGGTGCTGGAAATTGACCCAGGTCCTCTGCAGGAACAACCGGTGCTCTTGACCACTGAGCCATCTCTCAAGCCCCAAGTTTGTGGTTTTCTACCTGCAGAGCCCACTGGTGTTTTCAGGGACCGAATTGTTACGTAGATAGATGGAAACCATCTCTTGCTTTTTTATTTTTTTTTAAATTTTATTTATTTCTGTATGTGTATGAATGTGCTGTCTGCATGTAGGTTTGTGCACCCGTGTCGTGCAATGCCGCGGAGGTCAGAAGAGGGTCTCGGATTCCCCTGGAACTGGAGTTCTCCTGGGATTGGAGTTACAGACGGTTCTTAGCCACCATGTGGGTGCTGGGGATCGAACCCGGGTCCTCTGCAAGAGCAGTCAGTGCTCTTAACCGCTAGGCTATCTCTCCAGCCCCCATCTCTTGCTTTTGTAAGCCAAAGTCTTCTGTGTTCTTGGAAGTGAACATGTTGGAGCTATAGTCCAGCTCCTTAATGAATGTGGAGACCACTTTGAGACTTGGGGCCATAAGGAAAGGAAGGCACACACTGTCAGAGCCTGGGTCATAGCTGTGAGTCTCATTGTGTGCTGGCTTGGCTTTCCCCTTGAGCAACACACTTCCTTGGCTGCCTTCCCACCAACATCTATTCCCATGCCACTGAAAGAGAGGAGTAGCCAAAGAAGAAGCAGGGCTGCAGGAACTCTAAAGGAGAAGAATTATTTCTAGGAAGAAAAACAAGGAGTCACCACAAGACTAGTGGTGAAGGTTATTAGCATCATGTGAGAAGTGGGGAAGATGCTTTACGTTCGGGCAGTCTAATACAGTGGTCAGCTCTAGTTCCTTCTCTCTCTCTCTCTCTCTCTCTCTCTCTCTCTCTCTCTCTCTCTCTCATGTGTATGTGTGAGTCAGCACCCATAGAGGCCAGAAGAGGGCACTGGCTGCCTGGAGCTGGACTTACAGGTGGTTGTGGAGCATTTGAAATGGATGCCGGCAACTGAACTGTGTCCTCTGCAAGAGCACCATGAGCTCTCCTAACCACTGAGCCATCTTTCTAGTCCCTTGGTTTTTTTAAAAAAAATTTAATTAAATTTTTGCAAATTTCATATAATATATTTTGGTCGTATTTAGACCCCTTAGCCTTCCTGCACCCCTGTTGTAACCCTCCACTGGATTTCATGTATGTCATATATGTTAAGGTCTATTGAGCTGAGTTTGTGTCCCCAGATGTCCTTCAGTATGAGTCCACCTAGTTAACATATCTAGTGTCACTCCTTTAAAGAATACCCACTCTCTCCCAGTAGTTATTAGTTGCCACTGGTTCTTCAGCTAAAGGTTGGGGCTACTTGCCCATTTCCTCACTTCTGTGCTGGGATGTTGTCTAGTCTGACCTTGCATGGTTCTTGTGCATGCTGTTACCGTCACTGTGAGTTCATATGAACTAATTTCCTGCCTATCTGGTCATTCACTGCCTCTGGCTCTTGCAGCCTTTCCACCCCATTTTTTTTCTTTATTTTTTTTTCTTTTTTTTTTTTCTCCACCCCATTTTTTGCTATGGTCCCTGAGTCTTGGGTGGCAGAGGTTTGATATAGATGTTCTGTTCGTGGATATGCACTCTGCAGTCCCTTATTCTTTGATATAGATGTTCTGTTCATGGATATGCACTCTGCATCCCTTATTCTTTGCACTTTGGCCAGTTGTAGCTTTCTGGATTAATCACCATCTGTTATATGAGGAAGCTTTACTGGCGAGATTTTGTCTTTCTAACCCCCTGTTCTTTTTTCTTCTATGTTCCCTGAGCCTTGGGTGTAGAGGTTGCATTGTAGATGTGTCACTTAGGGTCCAGCACTTCACCCTCACTTATTCTCTGCATTTGACTGATTGTGGAACTTTGTAATAGTCTCCATCTGTTGCAAAAAGAAGCTTCTTTGATGAGTGGTGGGAGGTATACTTTGTGTATAAACATAAGGCTACATATTACATACAGTGAGCAATTACGTTGGAGGTTAGAAGTTCACGTAGTGATGTCCTCATCAATCCCTCTCTGCTTTAGTTTTGGGAGCTTACTGTTTCAGCTGTACTAGGTGACCAGTGAGCTCCATGAATCCTGTCTCCACACCTCACTCTCCACCCCTGCACAGAGATTACAGGTACATAATGCCACTTCAGTACTTTATGTGCATGCTGGAGATCTGAGCTCAGGTCCTTATGCTTGCACATCCAGCACTTCACCCACTGAGCCAACAGCCTAGCTCCAAGGGAAGGTTTTCATCTGTTGGTTATCAGGGTTTGGAGAGTATTGGCACATGGTAGATGGTCCACTGGATGGTTGGGCAGGTGTGTGGTGAGTGGATAGATTGATATGTGGACAAGTAGATGAAGCTGCATTAGTCAGAATAGGGTTGGTTCTGCTGCAGTAACCAGTGTCTTCATGCCTTAACAAAATGAAGTGTATTTCCCACTCAACATTATGCATCCAACAGGGGTCATCCAAGGCCATGTGCTCTGGTCCCACACAATGACTCAGGAGTCTGGACTGATGGAGGCTCTCCGTTCTTGTAAGTACACCACCTGAAGAACAAGGTGTTCTTGCTCATTGAGTCAGGGAGATGGACACCCTAGGGGTGTACAGCAGTTGTCTTGCATGGTGACTCAGAAGCAACACCTGTCATTTCTCCCTGGAGTTTGTTGGGCAGAACAGCCAAGAGTCTGTGCCCAGTTGTGCATGGAGTTGGGGGGAAACTTGGGGGAGCGCTTCATTCCCATTCTAGGGCTGCAGTGGCTGTGGACTCCTGATTCATAGCTGCCAGGTCACTTCTGGCTCAGTACTTTATGCCAGGAAGTGATGAAATTTGGCCAAGACTTAGCTGGGTAGATGCTCCTGACATGAACTCTCTTTTACAAGTCTCCCTGACTTTAGCAGGTAGAATCAACCTTCTTCCACAGCTCTGGTTACTCAGGTCACCGAGTAGAGATCACGGGTTACCCTGCCCAGGAAGCCCTGGGCATCTTATTCCACAGCTCTGGTTACTCAGGTCACAGGGTAGATAATGGGTTACCCTGCCCAGGGAGCCCTGGGGTGCTTTTGGTTTCACCAAGTATCCCAGGGAGCTAGGGTGGCTAGGGGGATGTTTTTCCCATGGCCCTCTGTGAAGGAAGGATGCTTGCTCCAAGTCTGCTGTGTGCAATGCATGTGTAATGCGTGTGCATTGCATGTGCTATGCTTCAGCAGGTGCATTCTCAGCCACATCTCACAGGCCCTCTTGGCAGGGAGAGGGTATGAGCTCCATTTTGCTGGTAAAACAGAAGCTTCGATGGCCATGTGTAGATAGAAATGACATCTGTTTGTGGGGGATAGGACACTGTCAGTACATGTGGTCCCAGACTTAAACCCAGGCATCTGTCTTGAAATTCTGTTGGCCATTTGTAAACTACTCCATTGTGCCTTTCTCCTGTAATGGCTGTGTTCTTGATGGAATGTTGAGGATGTTGTGACAGATCTCTAAGAGTCAGACCTCTGCTCTTGTTTCTGGAGTCTTAGTTAAATCTTAACTCACTTAATTCTAATAACAACCCTATCATATGGACATCATTATGTGGATGGAGAAACTGAGGCATAGAGAGCTCAGCCAGCAAGTTGCTGTCAGACAGAGCCATCCAGCTCCAAGTTCATCCTCTGAAACCCTTCTCCATGCTTACACTTGAACATGGTGTGCCACCTGCACCCATGTACAGGTGTTTATGTCCACAAATAATGATGTGCTCAAATAAACCTGCTTCCCTTGTTGGCAGGATGGGGGCTGTTACCAGAAGAGGGCTTTTCTCAGTTTCCTGTCAGTGCTGTTTGGTATGAGAAAGAGACTCTCAGGGGAGAAAAACAGTTTTGATGCTCATAAAAGTTAATGTTTTTCATTTACTACCTCTCTTTTTGAAACTTGGACCTAATTTATTGAGCCGTGGTTGAAATATTCAAGAGGTCTCTGTGTATTCCTTCCAAAGGAATATGATTAAAAATGCACACAAGCCTCCCCTGATTTCTGGAAGACATTCGAATATGACAAAGAGCCACATCATTTCAAAATTTGCATCTTTATATAAAGAGCCTGTGCATTCCAGTACCCTGCAAAATAAATGTACAAGCAGCACTTTTCTGGAGAAACCTCAGAATTGGGGAGCTAGTGTTCAATGAGCAGTATTATAGAACTTTCTCAGTCTGGCAGTCAATTCTCTGGAATAATAAGCTGTCCCAGGTTGGGCCACTGCTCTATGTGCGGCTGGATGCTCTGAAGTCAGTTCAGAATCTTACTCAGAAGATGGCTGAAGCCCTCATCCTCGAGGGATGAGAGGAGACAGGAGGCTTGCTGGGGTGCAGCCCAGGGTGGAACCAGTTATCCCTTTTCATCCTGGCAGCCCTCATCCTGACCTTGAACCTCAGCTTACTGTTGATCCCTCTCGTCCCTTTTCCTGAACCCATACAAGGTGAGGACCTCTTCTCCATGTTTATGGGACCTCAGGGCTTCTGTGTGCCCTCAGCCACACTATATGCAATTGTGTTGACCTCTTAAGCTGGGCCTTGGGTACACTGACTCCCAATGCTCAAGACAGGCTTCACAGA
This sequence comes from Rhizomys pruinosus, assembly GCA_009823505.1. NCBI lineage: Eukaryota > Metazoa > Chordata > Mammalia > Rodentia > Spalacidae > Rhizomys > Rhizomys pruinosus. Next base: position 449,401 of record VZQC01003090.1, read on the forward strand.
TAGTTACCCAGTAGAAGTTTGTTGAATGAACGAAGACACACAAAAGCATGGCCAAATAAGTAGATGGTTCCAGAAAGGAGCAGTGTTTTGTGTTAGGCATCATACTGGGAGGGAGTTGAGAAAAGGCTCTGGTGGAACAGAGTTGAAAGTTAGAATGTAGATGCCAAGAGGTGGATAGCATGATAGCTATATAACATGATGCTTAAATTGCCTGGCAGATGCCTGATGCTCAGTACATGTTTGTTGAGTGAATGAGTCTGAAGAGTGAGATATGCCATCAATGGGCCTGTCAGCAGCTGAGTGGACGAGTAAATTAAAAGACTGCCTAGTGTTGGGCCTGGCAGAGACTGCTGCACGGGGAGCATTTGCTGTTGATGGCAGCCCTGTCTTCTCCCCTTTCCTCTCCTCTTCCTCCTCCTGTACCACCTGCACTTCAGACTGAAAGAGGCTTTCTGTGCTGGGAGGAAATGAGGCCCACACAGAGCTGCATCTAGCCTGGGATCCTTGGAAATCAATAGTTGCCCTTCGTAAGCCTGGGATGGCAGGCAGGGCTTTTGAAAGGAGAGGCCAGACAAACCTTTTAAAGTCATTCTTGGACCCATTTTCACAGGCCTGGCTGAATGCAGTGTTGTGTGCTTGTAATGGGTTATAATTATTGCCATTGTGTGGTGCCAGGCAAACCACATTATGTGCTGTGTTAACAGAAGAGCGTCCCCTGCCCCTTCACTGACCCTCCCATAATCCATCCAGCAGGAATAAGCCTTGCCAGTACCTGGGATCATCAGTGCCAGTCACAAGTAAGGCCTGTGTAGCTGATTGGCGTCTGTGCCCCAATGTTCACAAAGGCTGTGAATGGCCAGGAGACAGCACTGTCTCCTGCTCTGCGTGATGACTGGCCACACACTGCTGTACTCCTGTATGGGAGCTTTGTGTGGCCCTATGGGTCTTACAGTGTCCACTATTGTAGCAATCCCTGTGTGACTGCGGGCCTCCATTTGTGGCCCTGTAAAATAGTGCTACTATCACCTAGCGTAATGCCTGGGGCCTCAGAACTCTGATCTCAAGGACCTCAGCCTCTTAGAGGGGACATTAACTTAAAAAAATACTTTTATTGATGATTTGTGTATTTCATACGTAATCTTTCAGTCCAATTTAGACACATTCCCTTCTCCCTGCCCCCACCCCACCCCAGTTCATGCCTTCTGCCATACATGTCTTGCATCTTTCTCTCAGTCTTTCCAAAGTTTTTCACTGCAGAGGCTTGTTGTTTTGGGCAGAATTTAACTGTATCAGTCAGTTCTTTGAACCAGTCTTTATGTTGTTGTTCCCTCCCCTTTGTATTGCTCCAACATATGCCTATATAACTATCACATATGTATCAAAATTATGACCTCTGAGAATAAACTGTTAATTCCAAAATATGTTTAAGAATTCACATTTTCCCCCTTTAATTTTATATTACTCTAAGATATGAATACGTACCTTCCACCCATATACAATAATTACAGAGTCTGAAAATAAATGGTAGGTCAATTCTAGATCCTGAAGAGATTCACATTATAACAGCACAGTTGCTTTCAGATAAAAAGAAATAAAACAATAATGTTGTTCAACTTGCCATTTAACTGGGGATTTGGTGTTAGTATCCACAAGTGAGGCTAGCCATTTTGGAATTCATATTTTCCCCTTTAATTTTATATTACTCTAAAGTATGCATACATACCCTCTCTCCATATACCACAATTACAAAGTCTGAAAATAAGTGGTAAGTTCATTCTATATCCCATTAAGGTATTCACATTATGATGGTACATTGCTCAGTTTGGCTTACTACTAGGTATTTGGTGCTAGCATCCACAGATGAGGGATACCATTTGTCGGTTGTTTTTCTGGGACTGTTACTTCACTTAACATAATATCTTCTAGTTCCATACATTTACCTGAAAAGTTCATGATGTCATCTTTCTTTACTGCTGCATAGAACTCCATTGTGTAGATGTACCACATTTTCTCTATCCACTCATCAGTTGAGGGGCTTGTGGGTTGGTTCCAGCCATTTGCTATTGTAAAGAGAGCTGCAATAAACATGGCTGTGCATGTATCTTTGCAGTAGGATGAGTCTTGTGGGTGTATACCCAAGAGTGGTATGACTGGGTCAGGTGGTAGGTTCATTTTGAGTCTTAAAGGTTCTCCACACTCCTTTTCATAGTGGTTGTATGAGTTTACATTCCCACCAGCAGTGGATGAGTGTTCCCCTTTCCCCACAACCTCTCCAGCATTTGGCATCATTTGTTTTCTTAATCCTCACCAGTTTTATTGGAGTGAGATGATATCTTAAAGTGGTTTTGATTTGCATTTTCTTAATTATTAGTGATGTTGAACACTTTTTAAGATGTTTCTCAGCCATCTCTAATTCCTCACTTGTGAAGTCTCTGTTCAGCTCTTTGCTCCATCTTTTGAGTGAGTCATTTGTTTTCTTTCTTCTTTGTTTTTGAGTAGTCTATATATTCTGGATGTTAATGCTCTGTCAGATGTATCACTGGTGAAAGTTTCCTCCCACTCTGTGGGTTTGGTCTTCACTTCGCTGTTTGTTTCTTTCATTATATAGAAGCTTTTAAGTTTAGTGAGACCCTACTTTTCAATTGTTGACCTTATTTCCTGTGCAGTTGCTCTTTAATATAGAAAGTCTTTTCCTATGCCTATGTCTTGTAGGTTGCTGCCAACCTTTTCTTGTATCACATTCAGAGTTTTGGGCTTCATGTTGAGATCTTTGATCCATTTGGAGTTGATTATTTTTTTAATTTTATTTATTTCCGTATGTGTATGAATGTACTGTCTGCATGCAAGTCTGTGCACCCGTGACGTGCAATGCCGCGGAGGTCAGAAGAGGGCATTGGACTCCCCTGGAACTAGAGTTCTCCTGGAATTGGAGTTTCAGACAGCTCTTGGCCGCCATGTGGGTGCTGGGGATCGAACCTGGGTCCTCTGCAAGAGCGGTTGGTGCCCCCAACCACTAGGCCATCTCTCCAGCTCCGGAGTTGATTTTTATACAGGGTGAGAGGTAGCGGTTTAATTTTATTCTTCTTCAAATGGTGATCCAGTTTTGCCAACACCACTTGCTGAAGATGCTGTCTTTCCTCCATTGATTCTTTTTTGCCCCTTTGTCAAATATGAGGTGACTGAAATTGTATGTGCTCAAGTTTGAATCTTCAGGTTTGTTCCATTGATCTATGGGCCTGTTTTTGTGCCAGTACCAGACTGTTTTTATGACTATAGCCCTATAGTATAGTTTGAAGTCTGGTGTAGAGGTCCTCCCTGTATTGTGCTTTTCACTCAGGGTCACTTTGGCTATTTGGGGTCTTTTGTCTTTCCATATGAATTTAAGGATTTTTTTCCCAAGCCTGTGAAGAAACTCTTGGGGCTTTTAATTGGGATTGCATTGAATCCATATATTAATTTGGGTAGAATGGACATTTTTACTATATTAATTTTTCCAATCCATGATCATGGGAGGTCTTTCCTCTTCTGATGTCTTCTTCAATCTTCTTCAGGGGTTTAAAATTTTTGTTGTAGAGATCTTTTATGTCTTTGGTTAAGTTTGTCCCTAGGTATTTTATTGTTTTTGTGGCTATCGTGAGTGGGAAGGCCTTCTTGTATATTTTTTCCAGTTGCTAGGTGATGTAAAGAAAGGTTATTGATTTTTCTAGGTTAATTTTGTATGCCATCATTTTACTGAAACTCTTAATCATTTCTAAGAGTTTTCTGGTGGAGTTTTTAGCATCCCTTAGGTAAACTATCATATCATCTGCAAAGAGGGATAGTTTGACTTCCTCTTTTCCAATTAGTACTCCTTTAATTTCCCTTTCTTGCCTTATTGTCCTGGAAAGTGTTTCAAGCACTGTATAGAAGAGGCATGGTGATAGGGGACAGCCTTGCCATGTTCTTGCCTTTAAGGGGAATGTTTCTAGCTTCTCTCCATTTAGGATGATGTTGGCTTTGGGTTTGTTGTATATGACTTTGATTACATTGAGGAATGTTCCCTCTAGTCCAGTTCTCTCTAGGACTTTAAGCATGAAGGGATGCTGAATTTTGTCAAAGGCTTTTTCTGCATCAATTGAAATGATTGTGTAGTTTTTGTCTTTCAGCCCATTTATGTGTTTTATATTGATTTATGTATGTTGAACCATTTCTGCATTTCTGGTATGAATCCAACTTGGTCATGATGGATGATCTTTCTGATGTGAGACTATATGAGGTTTGCACGTATTTTGTTGAGAATTTTTGCATCTATGTTCATTAATGAGTTAGGTCTATAGTTCCCTTTTTTGGTCGTATCTTTACCTTGGTTTGGTGTTAGAGTGATGCTGGCTTCATAGAAGAAATTTTGGAAGCTCCCCTCTGCTTGTGTCCTTCTGAACAGTTTCAGTAATAATGGTTGTAAGTCCTCTTTAAATGTTTTATAGAATTCTGCCCTGAAACCATCTGGGCCTGGGCTTTTTTTAGTTGGGAGGTTTACTATTACATTTTCAACTTCCTCATAAATTATGGGTCTATTTAAGCTGTCAATCTCTTCTTGATTAAGCTTTGGTGAATTCCAGGATTTCAAATATTCATCCATCTCTCTTAGGTTTTCAAATTTAGTAGAGTATAGGTTTTTGAAGTATTCCCGTATGATTGTCTGGATCTTTTCTCTGTTTGTTGTGATGTTTCCCTCTTCATCATGAATGCTATTTATTGATTTGGAGTTGCTCTTTCTTTCTTTTGGTTAACTGGGCTAGGGGTGTGTCTATCTAGTTTATCCTTTCAAAGAACCAGCTTTTGGATTCATTGATTCTTTGTATTGTTTTCTTTGTTTTGATTTCACTGATTTTTGCTCTGATTTTTGTAATTTCTTCCTGTCATTTGGATATAGGGTTCATTTGTTGTTGTCTCTCAAGTGTTTTTAGCTGCAATGGTAGTTTGTTTATTGGTGCTCTTTCTGCTTTTTTTTTTTTAATTGTAAACACTTTCCTTCCTATATTTACAGGTAAAAAAATTGTAAACACTTTTTAAAATTTTTATTGAGCAGATTTCCTACAACATTTCTTAATCAAATTTAGACTCGTTCCCCCATCCATGCCCATCCCTCATGCTCCCCCTCCCCCCGTCAGAGCTCATGGATTCTGTCATACACAAGTCCTGTCTTACATCTTTTTCTCAGTCTTTTATGACCTTTTTGGTACATAGGTTTACTGTTTTGCTCAGTTCTTTGAAACAGGTTTTTCTCTTTCTTTTTTTTGTTCCCATTTGATTTTATATTATTCCAAAATATGCATACGTACACTCCACACATGAATCAAAGTTACAAAATCTGAAAATAAACTATAGGTTAATTCCAAAGCACATTTAGAGATTTACATTTTAACAGTAAAGTTGCATGCATGTAAAAAAGAATTATAACTTTACATTCTCTCTTTTTTTCTAGAATATGAATATTAGTTTTCCTATATGATAGAACACACCATAGGATTACATAAGGATAAATTATGAATGGTTGTAAGACGTATCAGTAAAAAGAGAAAATATTATTATTTAAAAAATTTTTTATTTATTTTTGTATGTGTATGAATGTACTGTCTGCATGTAGGTTTGTGCACCCGCATTGTGCAATGCTGCGGGGGTCAGAAGAGGGTGTCGGATTTCCTTGGAACTGGAGTTAAAGATGGTTCTCGGCCCACCATTTGGGTGCTGGGGATCGAACCTGGGTCCTCTGCAAGAGCAGTCGGCACTCTTAACCACGAGGACATCTCTCCAGCCCTGAGAAAATATTGTTTTACAAAATATTTTTAACAGTTAAATATAATCCTTTTTTTTGTTTGTTTTTACCAAAAGATGTCATGTTTTCCCCAAGGAAGTGCTTGAAGGTTCCTCCTTGGCAAACCCAAACAACCATCAATCATGCACCTGTGCTTCACACTGGGGTTACTCCCCATGTCACCCAAATGAGGTCCAGCAAGCATGTGTCCTGTCTTGATCTTCCTGCACTGGCTTCCACGACACAGCATGGGTAGTCAAACAATGGCAGTCTACTCTCTGAAGAGGCTGAAATCCCAGTAGCCACTCAGTCCACACACTGGACATCTCCTTAGTTCCCGTCTAGCATTGAAGGTTTGAAGGAGTCTAAAGTTTTATATCTGAAATACAATTTCTCATACCTTATTGATTATTTATTTCTGGTTATACTTTCCTTTTTGGATGCTTAAGGCCATACAGTCAGCCCAGATTAACCAAGGATTCTGTTTTCTCAAGGTCAGTTGATGATCTGATCCTCAAGGGTCACTAGGGTTTTTTTGGGGGGGGTGGGAGGGGTAGCCCCTGGCTCCTTTTGGTTTTTCAAACACCAGTTTCATCCACTCGAGGACACAGTTAGGTCTTGCTAGACCAGGCTTCTTTCTTTGATGCATGAGCAGACTTTCCTCTTTATAGGGTGGATACTGGCTGAAGTCCTATCAGTGGATCTCCAAGACCTCCCTGCACAGGGAAGACTGTTGACTCACATTTGCAGGACATTTCAGGAGATGCCCCCATGCATATTCCCCTGAGACTTAGTTGACCTCGGAGGGCAAGGAACAAAGTTATCCCTTAGGTCCCTTGGCCAAATTGGTATGGGCATTAAGTATGGTCATTAAGTACCCAGAAAGGCTAAGGTACACCAGCCTGATACATCACACCTATACTAAACTTGTATCTTCTGGAAAACAAACTGTTATTTCCATATCATATTTCTTGATTCACCTTTTTCCATTTTAACTTCATGTTACACTATGAGCACTGTAATATATATATATATATAGTATATATATAGATATATATAATATATATCTCCACCATCATATACCAAAAATCCATAGTCCTGAAATAAGTGGTAGGTTAGTTCTAGAACCTGTCTGCGTGATTCAAAATATAAAGTGTTCAGATTGTGGGGAATATAGCATTAATGTTGCTCAATTTGCCTTATAACTAGGTACTTGATGGTAGCATCCACAGATGAGGGATACCATTCGTCTTTTGTTTTTCTGGGTCTGCATTACTTCACTTAACATAATATCTTCTCGTTCCATCCATTTACCTGCAAATTTCATGATATCATCTTTCTTTACTGCTGAATAGAATTCCATTGTGTAGATGTACCACATTTTCTCTATCCACTCATTGGTTGAGGGGCACTTGGGTTGGTTCCAGCTCTTTGCTACTGTGAAGAGAGCTGCTATAAACATGACTGTACATTTATCTTTGCAGTAGGATGCGTCTTGTGGGTATATACAGAAGTGGTATGTCTGGGTCAGGTGGTAGGCTCATTCCGAGTCTTTTAAGTGTTCTCCACACTGTCTTCCATAATGGCTGTATGAGTCTGCATTCCCACCAGCAGTGGATGAGTGTTCCCCTTTCCCCATAATCTCTCCAGCATTTGGTATCATTTGTTTTCTTGATCCTAGCCAGCCTTATCAGAGTGAGATGATATCTTAAAGTGGTTTTGATTTGCATTTCCTTAATTATTAGCTATGTTGAACACTTTTTAAGATGTTTTTCTGCCATCTCTGTTTCCTCACTTGTGAAGTCTCTGTTCAGCTCTTTACTCCATCTTTTGAGTGAGTCATTTGTTTTCTTACTTGTTTGTTTTTTGAGTAGTTTATATATTCTGGAAGTTAGTTCTCTGTCAGATGTATCAGCAGTGAAGGTTTCCTCCCACTCTGTGGGTTTTCTCTTCACTTCCCTGATTATTTCTTTTGCTGTACAGAAGCTTTTGAGTTTTATAAGGTCCCACTTGTCACTTGTTGACCTTGTTTCCTGTGCAGCTACTGTCTGATTTAGGAAGTCTTTTCCTACGCCTATGTCTTGTAGGTTGCTGCCAACTTTTTCTTCTATTACCTTCAGAGTTTTGGGTTTCACATTGAGATCTTTGATCCATTTGGAGTTGATTTTTTTTGTACATGGTGAGAGGTAGGGGTTTAATTTTATTCTTCTACAAGTGGTGATCCAGTTTTGCCAACACCATTTGCTGAAGATGCTGTCTTTCCTCCGTTGAGTCTTTTTTGGCCCCCTTGTCAAATATGAGATGGCTGAAATTGTATGTGCTCAAGTTTGGATCTTCAGGTTTGTTCCGTTGGTCTATGGGTCTGTTTTCATGCCAGTACTAGGCTGTTTTTATGACTATAGCCCTGTAGTATAGTTTAAAGTCTGGTATAGAGATCCCCCCCTGTATTGCTCTTTTCACTCAGGGTTGCATTGGCTATTCTGGGTTTTTTGTTTGTCCATATGAATTTAAGGATTTTTTTTCCAAGCATGCGAAGAAAGTCTTGGGGATTTTACTTGGGGTTGCATTGAATCTGTATATTAATTTGGGTAGAATGGACATTTTTACTATATTAATTTTTCCTATCCATGAGCATGGGAGGTCTTTCCATCTTCTGTTGTCATTTTCAGTCTCCTTCTTCAGGGGTTTATAATTTTTGTTGTAGAGATCTTTGGTGTCTTTGGTTAGGTTTGTTCCTATGTATTTTATTGTTTTTGAAGCTACTGTGATTGGGTAAGTCTCCTTGTATTCCTTCTTTAGTTGCTTGTTGTTGGTGTAAAGAAAGGCTACCGAATTTTTCTAGGTTAATTGTATATCCCAACACATTACTGAAACTCCTAATTGTTTCTAGGAGTTTTCTGGTTGAGTTTTTAGCATCCCTTAGATAAACTATCATATCATCTGCAAAGAGGGATAGTTTGACTTCCTCTTTTCCAATTAGTACTCGTTTAATTTCCCTTTCTTGCCTTATTGCCCTAGCAAGTGTTTCAAGCACTATATTGAAGAGGAGTGGTGACGGGGCAGCCTTGTGGAGTTCCTACCTTTAAGGGGACTCCTTCTAACTATCCTCCATTTAGGATGATATCGGCTGTGGTTTTCTTGTATATGGCTTTGGTTATGTTGAGGAATGATCCTTCTAGGACTTTAAGCATGAAGGCCTGTTGGATTTTGTCGAAGGCCTTCTCTGCATCAATTGAGATGATTGTGTGGTTTTTGTCTTTCAGTCCATTTATGTGTTTTATGATATTAATTGATTTATGTATTATATTAGTCAGGGTTCTCTAAAGAAACAGAAGCAACAGGATGGATATATAGCTATATACAATATATTAATTTGCTCACATGACAGAGCTCAAGTAGTCCAACAGTAACCATGCTGCCCTGGAGAGGCTGAGAATCCAGGGAACTGCTCAGTCCGCAAGGCTGGACATCTCAGTAGTCCCAATCTGGTGCTGAAGGCCCGATGGATTCCAGGAGATCTGCTGGTCTCAATACACGCTGGGATCTAAAGGGTTGATCACAGCAGCAAGACAAACTCACCAGTGAGAGAGAGGCAAGCCACAGGAAAAAAGGGACCAGCTCCCTCTGCTATGGCCTTTAATACTGCCTGCCAGCAGAAGGTAACACCCACATTTGGGGTGGGCCATCCGGGTTGAGGTAGTCCAATCTGAAGATCCTTTTTCTCTTATTTGTTCTTTAGTCCAGTCAAGTTGACACCCAGGATTAACCATCACATGTATGTTGAACCATCCCTGCATCTCTGGTATGAATCCAACTTGATCATGATGGATGATCTTTTTGATGTGGGTCTGTATGCGATTTGCAAGTATTTTGTTGAGAATTTTTGCATCTATGTTCATTAATGAGATGGGTCTATAGCTTTCTTTTTTGCTTGCATCTTTGCCTGGTTCGGGTATTCAAGTGATGCTAGTTTCATAGAAGGAGTTTGGGAGAATTCCCTCTGTTTGTATCCTTCTGAACAGTTTAAGTATTAGTGGTTGTAGGACCTCTTTAAATGTTTTATAGAATTCTGCCGTGAAACTATCTGGACCAGGGCTTTTTTTTGTTGGGAGGTTTTTTAATTACATCTTCAATTTCCTCAAATATTATGGGCTTATTTAAGCTGTCAGTCTCTTCTTGGTTTAGCTTTGGTGATTCCCCAGATTTCAAATATTCATCCATTTCACTTAGGTTTTCAAATTTAGTAGAGTATAGAGTTTTTGAAGTATTCCCGTATGATTTCCTGGATCTTTTCATTGTCTGTTGTGATATTTCACCTTTCATCATGGATTCTATTCATTTGTAGTAGCTCTTTCTTTCTTTTGGTTAACTGGGCTAGAGGTCTATCTTGTTTATTCTCTCAAAGAACCAACTTTTGGATTCACTGATTTTTTTGTATTGTTTTCTTTCGTTCTTTCTTTCTTTCTTTCTTTCTTTCTTTCTTTCTTTCTTTCTCTCTCTCTCTCTCTCTCTCTCTCCTCCCTCTCTCGTGCTCCATCGCTCCTCCCCACTCCTCTCTCCCCCATCCTCTCCTCTCTCATGATTCTCTCAACTCTCTCACATCTCTCGCGGTCGCTCATCCTCTACTCCTCCCTCTCAAGGTGCTCTTTCTGATCCCTCGCCTCCAAACCCACTCAAAACCACAAATCTCTCTCTTTTTTCTCCTCTTCTGTTTCTCTCTCTTTCCACTGATCTCTCTCGCCCCGCATCCCTCTCTCTCTCCTCTCTTCCTTTTTTTTTTTTTTTTTTTTCTTCTCTTTTCTCTTCTCTGCTCTTCTCTGCTCTCCTCATCTCTTTCGTTTTCTTTCTTTTCTTTCTTTCTTTTTTTTTTTTTTTATCTTTTTGCAGACCAGGTCTCCTGATACTGTAGCCTCAGCGTGTCCCTGGAACTTCACTCGCATGTATAGACGGGAACCACTGGCCTTGAGCTCACAAAGATCCGCCTGCCTCTGCCTCCCAAGTGTAGGATAAAGGCGTGTGCCACCAACCCACCTTGTATTTTTTCTTTGTTTCTATTTCATTGATTTCGATGCCTGATTTTTCTCTCATTTCATTCCTGTCACATTTAGGGTTCCTTTTTTGTTGCTTTCAAGTGTTTTTAGGCTGCAGAGTTAACTCATTTATGTGGCCCTTTCCTGTTTTTTTTAATGTAGGACCACGCGGGTCTAAATTCCCTCTTAGACTGCTATTTGGTAAGGTGTCCTAGCTTTTGTTGTGTTGGACTCTCTTCGTTCTAGTTCTCCAGGGAATGCTTTTTTTCTTTCTTTCTTTATTTCTTCCTGACCATGACAACATCCTCAGGAGTGTGTTGTTTTGTTCTATGTTTCCTGTAGGTAGTAGGGGTGAGTGGCCTGTGTTGATAACTGAGCTGATTGCATTTGTGGTCTGATATACATCATGAATTATTTCAATTTTTTTTTTTTTGTATTTTTTTGCGGTTTTTTTCTGTGTCCCAGAGGTGATCATTATTAGGAAGAACGTTCCATGGGGTGCTGCATGAAGAAAGTGGAATTCTCTGGTGCTTATGGGTGGAATTTCAGTAGATGTCTGTGAGGTCCATTGCTGTATCGTATTGTTTCCAGTTCAGATGTTCTCTCTGTTTATTCTCTTGCTCGGTTGATCTGTCAAGGGCTCAGTGGGGTATTACATGTCCCCTACTATGAGTGTTGGTGGGTTCGATCGTGCCTTGTAAGTCCTGTCAGAAGTTGTGTTTTAAAGATTGGTGCGGTGACTGAGGCGAGAGCCTTAGAGGCGGTTTACGAGAACCGAACTGCTCTAGACAGTACACACCGGGGTCGACTCCCCAGCACCCACACTAGGCGCCGAGAGCAGTCTGAAATCACGTTCCGGAACCCAGTTCCAGGGGAAATCCAACGACCCCTCTTCTGACTCCGCAGCGTTGCATGACACGGTGCACAGACTTGCCTGCAGGCAGTACATTCATACAATACGAAATAAATAAAATTAGCTGATATAAAAAAAATTAAACAAAAAAAAGATTGGTGCACCAGAGTTTTGTTGCCTATGTATTCATGATTGTGAGTCTTCTGGTTATTTTCCCGGTAATGATGATGTAGGGCCTCTCGTTTATCTCTCGGATTGCTTTTCTATTTTTGAAGTCTATGTTTGGGCTAGATATTAAAATAATAGCAACTCCTGCTTTCTTTTTGGTACCATTTGCTTGGAATATTTTTTTTCCCTTCCTTTCACTTTCAGTTGGCGCCTATCCTTGAGGGTGAAATGGGTTTCTTGTAGACAGCATATAGATGGATTCTGTTTCTTAATCCATTCTCCCAGTCTATGCCTTTTGATTGGGGAGTTTAGTCCATTAATATTTAAGGTAATAATTGAGAGATGTGTGTTGCTTCCTTTCCCCTTATCATCCATTTACATTTTTGGTCTAGGTTTCTACTTTTGCAGTTGTGCTTTTAATAATTTCCCTTTCCAGGGGCCTGGGGATAGCTGCTCCTCTCCTCTGCCCTTTGAATTGCTTCAAGTATTCTCTGAAGGTTTGGTTTTCTGGACATGTATTCTTTCATCTTGTTTATGTCATGGAAGATTTTTCTCTTTCCTTCAATTAGAATCAACATTTTTTCTGGGCATAGTAACTTGGGTTGGCATTTGTAGTCATTTAGCAGTGGGAGTGCTTCTGTCCATGTTCTTCTTGCTTTCATAGTTTGCACTGAGAAGTCAGCTGTAATTGTAATAGGTTTTCCCTTATATGTAACTTGTTTTTCTTTTGTGGCTTTTAGAATTTTGTCTTTGAGTGTCTAGCGTTTTAACTATGATATGCTGTGGGGAGTTTCTTTTCTGGTCTTGTCTATTTGGTGTTCTATATGCTTCTTGTGTTTGTATGGGTTTGTCTTTTTTTAGTTTGGGGAAATTTTCATCTATTATTCTGTTGAAGATCTGATCAATGCCATTCTCTTGGGATTCTTCTCCTTCCTCTATCCTTATGATGCAGAGGTTTGATCTTTTCATAGTGTCCCAAATTTCCTGGTTGTTCCATTCTAGTGTATTTAAAAATTTTTCATAGTCTTTACTTGAGCTTTTTAGTTGTTCTGTGTTATCTCCAGGTCTGATATTCTTTTTTCTGTTTCCTCCATTCTACTTTTGGGGCTTTTCCCATTCTTTCCTCTTGATCGGATGACTGTTCGGTTTCCATTTGTATTTTGTCTTGTGTTTTCTTTACTATTTCTACTTCCTTTTGGAGGTTCTCAATCTTTTATTGTAGCTCTTTGCTTTGCTGATTGGTTTCCTTTTCCATTTCATCATGGGATCTTTTCACTGTTTCCACTTCCTTCCAGAGTTTGTCAGTTTCTCCCCCTAGTTCTTTCCGGAGTTTGTCATTTTCTCCTTTTAGTTCTTTCCAAAGATTATCATTCTTTCCCTCTAGGTTTTTCTGAGTTTTTCATTCTCTTCCCTTAGTTCCATGGTTTCTTTGAATATATCTGTGATTATTTTACGATCTGTGTCCTGTGCTACCTCCAGGGAGGTCTCCTTGTGGGAATCTTCCATAGGTTCAGTAGACTTTAGTGTGGAATTATTATGCGCTTTTGCCATATTGTCCTTTCTTTGTGCTCTTGGCATGTATGTTTCCTTTTGCCTGTATTCTGATGCCTCTTCACCGTGTTGAAGGATCACTTTCTCTGTCTCTGATTCCTTCTCTTTATTTATGGGGTGTTGGCTTGTCTAGATTTCAGGCTTTCAATTTTGGTTATATATTGGGAAGTATAGCTCACTCTTCCCTTTCTATTCTGCAAGAACTGGGTATGTAACAGCCGTTCTGACACCCTCTTAGCCCTGTGCTCCCTCTGCTGCTGCCAGCCAGCTCCTCTAGGTTATTTGTAGGACTTACTGAACACTCCCTCTGGAATTCCAGTTGGGGGGGCAGACGGGGGCGGACTATGGACTGCCTGCTTAGCCCACGCCCCTGTACCCTGCAGCTCAGCTGGTCTGGGCCCAGCCACTGCTGTGTGCCTGGTGGGCCTAACTTCTCCTTTCCACAATCCCCTCCCAGATGTGGCATAATCCCTGCAGCTCAGCTGGTCTGGGCCCAGCCCCTGCTGTGTGCCCTGCGGGCCTAGCTTCTCCTTCCCACAATCCCCTCCCAGATGTGGCACACTCTCTCCAGCTCAGCTGGTCTGGGCCTGGCCACAGCTCTGTGTCCAGCGGGCCTAGCTTCTTCCCACAATCCCCTCCCAGATGTGTCACACTCTCGCCAGCTCAGCTGGTCTGGGCCTGGCCACAGCTCTGTGTCCAGCGGGCCTAGCTTCTCCTTCCCACAATCCCCTCCCAGATGTGGCTCAATCCCTGCAGCTCAGCTGGTCTGGGCCTGGCCACAGCTCTGTGTCCAGCGGGCCTAGCTTCTCCTTCCCACAATCCCCTACCAGATGTGTCACACTCTTTCCAGCTCAGCTGGTCTGGGCCCGGCCACAGCTCTGTGTCCAGCGGGCCTAGCTTCTCCTTGCCACAATCCCCTACCAGACGTGGCACAGTCCCTGCAGCTCAGCTGGGTCTGGGCCTGGCCGCTGCTATATGCCCAGCAGGCTTAGCTTCTCCTTCCTACAATCCCCTACTGGATGTGGCACACTCTCTCCAGCTCAGCTGGTCTGGGCCCGGCCACTGCTGTGTGTCCAGGGGACCTAGCTTCTCCTTCCCACAATCCCCTACCAGACTTGGTGCAGTCCCTGCAGCTCAGCTAGTCTGGGCCTGGCCGCTGCTGTGTGCCCAGCGGGCCTAGCTTCCCTCTTTCTGCTTTTTTAATGTAGGCACTGAGGACTATAAACTTCCCCCTTAGGGCTGCTTTTAAAGTATTCCATAGGTTTTCCTATGTTGTATTTTCTTTTTCGTTTAGTTCCGGGAATGTTTTTATTTCTTCCTTGACCCATACATTATTCAGGAGTGTGTTGTTTAGTCTCCATGTGTACTTGTAGATAGTTGGGCTTATTCTGGTGTTGACATTGAGCTTTATTCCACTGTGGTCTGATAGAATGCATGAAATTATTTCAATGCTTTTTTATTTGTTGAGGTTTTTTTCTATGTCCCAGTATGTGGTTGATTTTGGAGAATGTTCCATGGCATGCTAAATAGAAAGTATATTCTCTGGCGTTTGGGTGGAATATTCTGTAGATATCTGTGAGGTCCATTTGGTGTATTGTATTGTTCAGTTCAGATGCCTCTCTGTTTATTCTTTGTCCAGTTGACCTATTTAATGGGCTCAGTGGGGTAGTGAAATCCCCCACTATTAGTGTGCTGGAATCAATCTGTGCCTTGAGATCCTGTAGAATTGTGTTTATAAAGTTCAGTGCACTGGAGTTTGGTGGGTATATATTCATGATTGTGTAATCTTCATGGTTAATTGATCCATTGATAAGGATGTAGTGGCCCTCTCTGTCTCTTCTGATTAGTTTTACTTTGAATTCTATTTTGTCTGATATTAGAATAGCAACTCCTTCTTGCTTTTTGGTACCATTTGATTAGAATATTTTTCCATCCTTTCACTTTAAGTTGATGCCTATCCTTGAGGGTGAGATGGGTTTCTCGTAGACAGCATATAGATGGGTTCTGTTTCCTAATCCATTCTCCCAGTCTGTATCTTTTGATTGGGGAGTTCAGCCCATTAATATTTAAAGTTATTATTGAGAGATTTGTGCTGCTTCCTTTTGCTTTATTTTCTGTTTGCAATCTTGGTCTAGGTTGGTATTTCTGCAGTTATACTTTTCTTCATTACTTTGTCTAGTACTTGGGGATAGTTGCTCCTTTCTTCTCACCTTTGAATTGCTTCAAGTATTTTCTGAAGGGTTGGTTTCCTGGACATGAATTCTTTCATCTTGTTTATGTCATGATATATTTTTCTTTTTCCTTCAACTATAATTGACATTTTTGCTGGATATAGTAATCTGGGTTGGCATCTATAGTCATTTAGTACTGGGAATACTTTGGTCCAAGTTCTTCTGGCTTTCATTGTTTGCACTGAAAAGTCAGCTATAATTCTGATAGGTTTTCCTTTATATGTAACTTGTTGTTTTTCTCTTGTGGCCTTCAGTAATTTGTATTTTTTTGGGGGGGGGCATCTAGTATTTTAACTATGATATGGCATGGGATATTCCTTTTCTGATCTTGTCTATTTGATATTCTATGTGCTTCTTGTATTTGTATGGGTTTGTCATTTTTCAATTTGGGGACATTTTCTTCTATTATTCTGTTGAAGATCTGATCAATACATTTGTCCTGGGATTCTTTTCCTTCTTCTATCCCTATGATATGGGGTTTGATCTTTTTATAGTGTCCCATATTTCCTGATTGTACCACTCTTGTGATTTAAAAAATTTTTCATACTCTTTGTTTGAGCATTGCAGTTCTTCCACTTTGTCTTCCAGTGTTGATATTCTACTTTCTGCTTCATCCAGTGTGTTACTGAGGCTTTTCCCCATCTTTTCCTGCTGATTGGATAAGCGTGCGATTTCCTTTTTACTTTATCCTGTGATTTCTTTAGTATTTCTAGTTCATTTTGGAGTTTGTCATTCTCTCCTTTTAGATTCTTGATTCGCTGGTCAGTTTCCTGTTTCATTTCAGTGTGGGATCTTTTCATTGTTTCTACTTCATTCCTGAGTTTGTCATTCTCTCCCTTCATTTCTTTGAGTATGCCTATTATTGTTCTTTTAAGATCTGTATCTTATATATTTGGCATGCATATATGCATATTTTGGAGTGATGCATATTGGAAGGGATAACAACAACAATAACAAGACTGGGTCAAAGAACTGAGTGAAACAGTGAACTTCTACTCCAAACAGTAAACTTCTGCATCGAAAATTTTGAGAGAGACTGTGAAAGAGATGAAAAACATGTTTGGCAGAATGCATGAAGTCTGGTTGTGTGGGGAGGGCAGAGGGGCACAGGTCTAGATTTCATTTTAAATTTTGTATGAAATGCACAAAGCTTCAATAAAAATTGGCTTTGAAAAAACCCCCCAAGAAAACAAAAACCAAAAACCAAAAACCAAAACAAAACAAAAAGATCTGTGTCCTGGATTATCTCCAGAGAGAACTCATTGTTGGAGTCCTCTATAGGACTGCTAGATTTTGTTGGGGATTTATTATTTGCTTTTCCCATGTTGTTGATTTTCCTTTGTGCTCTTGGCATGTGGATTTGATTTGTTGTTTATAGTCTGATGCAAAATTCAAGTGCTTCTTCGTTTGATTGAAGGCCTGTTCCTCTGGGTTGGAATGTTTGCTGTCTCATCTGTTACTTTGTATTCCGAGTCACTTTCTCTGTTCCCACCAGGATGGCTGCAAGGGGCGTGGGCCCCATTGGTTTTTGCCTGGCCAATCCTGTCACTGCCAAGGTGACCGTGGGGCCTTACCGATCCACTCTGGAAGTTGGAGCAGCTCCAGAGTCCTTGCACCTGAAGTGACAGGGCTTGGATAGTCCTAGAACCTGTCTTGCACTGGAAGCAACTGGGCTGGGATATTCCTGGAACCCTGGGATGGAAGCAACAGGGCTCCAGTGGTCTTGGAACCCTGGGCTGGAGGCGCCAGGGCCGGGAAGGTCCTGGATCTCCCTGCCGAGAAGCCCATCCTGTCACTCTCCAGGACATTAACTTTTTTTTCATTCATTCATTCATTCATTCATTCAGTTTTTTAATTGATGTTTTGTGTATTTCAGACATCATTTTTCAATTCAGTTCAGGCATATTCCCAAAAGAGCCTTGTGTTGAACCTGCCACATAGTGCTACAAAAGCAGCCACTGCTGTTACTACTGAGGGATCACTCAGGAAGACGATGGAGGGATGGATGGAAGGATGGATGGAGAGATGGGTGGAGGGATAGATAGAAGGATAGAAGGAGGGATGAGTGGAGCTATGGATGGAAGGATAGATGGAAAGATGGATGGAGGGGTGGGTGGAGGAGGGAGTGGAGGAAGGGATGGGTGGAGGGATGGGGGAGGGGTTGGTGGAGGGGTGGGAGGAGGGGTGGATGGAGGGGTGGGTGGAGGGGTGGAAAGAACTGGGAGGGAAGTAAACTACAGTTTAAAGCTTTGCAGAGTGGGAAAGGATGAGTGGAGGTACACAGGTAACAGAGGAAGGGCCAGCACCCTTCTCATGTGCTCTGTACCAGCTCCTCCCTTATTGGTATGCATCCTATCGCTTATCCCACCTGTCTCTTTATTGCTTCTGTACCAGCCAAAGAAAATTAATGAGGGACTATTGGGGGATTTCTGAACTTCGAATTATGGAGAAACTTATGTGTCCCTCTGTGTGCCCAGTTTTCAGTCCTGCTCAGCTTCAGAGCCCCCCCCTCAAGTGGAGATGGAGCCTATCCACACCCCATTCCCTCCATTATTCTGAAGCAAATTGATGATGCCATTTCATTGTAGTTGTGGATATCATCCCAAGACTTTTTGCAGAGGAGGGACGTGGCCATCCAGTGTGGACTAGAGGAGGTCTGCTAGAGCATCACCCAGGGAGCTAGGACTGAGGGTCTGTAATTGTGTAGAAAGGTGCTCGTCTGCGTTGAACCACAGTCTGCCAAGGGGCAGAGGAGAGGGAAGCTGAGGGGCTTCATCCCACAGGACCAGGATGCTGCTCATTTATGCTGATGGGTTGAAACAGCCGGAGTTTATGGAGTATCTGGCACATGTCAGTGTGGTCTTCTGGTGCACTAACTTACTTTCACCTCTCAAAAGCCTTGTGAATTTTGTGCTGTTATTTACCTCATTTTACCGATGAGAGATGGAACTTTAAAGAGGAGAAAGTAAGTGGAAAGTTAGGGCAGGGGAGGGAGGTTTAGATTTGGCTAGTGTGGGATCTGCTGTGCTGTGGGCTGTCCAGGTAGTTCAGGGAAGATGGCTGGGCACCTGCTGCAGACCCACAGGCTGCACAGGGCTTCTTGTCTTCTCTCGAAATGACTGCTGCTCAGCAAAGAGCTGTATCTATCTCATCATGACTTTGCTTCCTTTCTCCTTCCCCTGGTCATTTCTCTCAGAAACCATGGGGACAGTGTCAGCATTGCCTGCTGTTTTAATAGTGTCATTTCTGGGTCCTCAGACTTTGTTTCCAGGCATGAACTGGTATCCTTTGTTGATAAAAGAGGCTTCTTCCTGGCTTGACCTTTCTTCATGGCGAGGGTCATCGCTGGGGACCTGGAGGCAGCATGTCAGGCAGGGTGGTGATGGTTACTGGCATCTGTGTCTCAGAGGCCTCTGCCGCCCGTGCTGGGCTTCCCCCATTCAGCCACAGTCTTAGCCACTTGCTTTTGTATGGCACTTCTCCCACCACAGCATTCAGGGGAGGATAGGCTTGTTACCAAGGAGATGAGCTGCAGCACATGGATGCCAGGTTGCCACTGGGGTTTGCTATACCCTGCTTACTTCCATGCCCCACTCACATGCTTTTGGTGGCAGCTGTGGCTCATGGGCTCCCACTGACCGTCTGGATGTCACATAGACATGGACTGAAACAGGTGCTGGAGGACAGCTTCTGGGGCCAATCCTATACAAGGCAGAATCAAAGCCAAGGGTAGATTAGAGAGAGGCAGGAGATGGACTGACCCCTTTCTGAGGACCACTTCATCCTTCTGAGGTTTGGTTTTCCTCTTCTGTAAAAGTGTGCGTATATGGGATGCAGGTGAGCCTGCTCTGCCCAGGCTCCTTGTTCTGTGTGCTTTGGTGTGACCCTTCTCCACCCCCATAGGACCCATAGGATATGATTGTGTTTATTACCTCAGCCTTGCCCACTGGGCAGGACCTGAACAGCTACTCAGCTTTTGTGCTGCACAGATGCCAACAACTCAGCACAGTGAGTGATATGCTCAATGTTACAAACTCCAGGATCCTCAGATGTAGAATGGTGTGTACATGGGTCACACAACAGAAAACACGTGTGGATTTGACCTCCATGCCATTTGACCTACAGCCCCTCATATTATCTGTATGCTGGGGTGCTCACAAAGAAATGGCTTCTCCCAAACACCCTTTAGGAAACAGACCATGGACTCAGCTGCAGGTGGGGAACTCCTAAAAGACCCCAAGCCCTGCAGGAGATCCTGCCTTTTTTGCTGAGGTTCTTGCTCAATGAGAACACTATTTTCCTTATTGTGAGGCTCCTCTGACAAGGGTGTTCACAAGCTGTCCTATGACAAACTAGGCTGCCCTTGGGAGACTCAGAGGGCAGCAGGGGCAGCCACTAACCCCACGTGTTTACCATGGGGTTAATGCTGCTTGTCCCTGGACTGTCTGCATGTGCGCTTGCCTCTTGGTTGGTATCTTAAGCTCAGCATCACAGCATGGTATGTGCTGAGAGGCAGGGTGGGGAGGGTGGCCAAGAACCAGACTCCCAAGTTATATCCTACCAACTTGTGCTGGGCACTTGGGTACCCTTTTTGGGCATGTTCCCTGGTTACACAGTGAGGAACATAAAGAGCACTCACTTTGGAGGAGAGCTGTAGGGTGAAACACTGTGGCAGATTGGGGAACATCGTTGGGGCAGAGCGCTGAGCAAGCCTGCTTTCCCTGGTCTAACCATCGCTGTCATCTCTGATGTGAGGCAAGAACTAGGCTTACAAAGCACTTTCTCTTGTTCTTCTTTATGGAGTCTCAGGGCACCAGAGGAAGGCCATGCTCAGACATGGGTCTGCTAGGAAACAGTCCTTGGGCTCCCTCAGGCTATGTCTCCTCCATATTTTTTATTATTTTTTATTATTATTTCTCTCCTTAAATTATTTGAGTCACTTGAAGATCCATGTGATGGAAAGAGTATGGGCCTTGGTGTCCTAACAACTAGAGGCCAAAGATCTCTGCCACTTGTGAACTCTGATGTCTGGCTGTCCTTAGTGCATGAGCCTCTGCTTGTCTGGTGAATGGGTGTGGTGATACAGCTCTGAAAAAGGCTCTGTGTGTGTGTACTAAGGAATCCAGGGCAACAAGGAAGCTAAAATGATTAATAACACTCTGTGTATCTATGGCCTGGGCTGGGCTTGGACACTTACTGTTTCAGTTAACTGTCCTTATTTCTCAGTTCTCAAGGACAAACTGACAAAAGGTTGTGTACACCTCTAGATAGGTGTTAATAGTTTAGGCTCTGTTTTACTTTCCCTTTGAACTATCTTTAACAAATTTTATCAAAGATAGCTATGTTTTATTTATTCTCATTGATAGCCTTTCATACTTATTAATGTAAGATGTCACTTCAGTGTAGCATATATGTTACAAAGATAAATGCTTCTTTAAGTAGTTTTTAAACAATTATAATCGTTTTTGTGAAATTAAAATTTATGGAGCACTGTGGCACATGATTATAGTCCTAGCCCTGGGGAATAGGCTGAGGTAGGATGATCATGTTTAAGGCTTCATAGTGAGGGGTGAAAGAGATTGAGTAGGAGAGAGAGAGAGATTGAGAGAAATTGAAATTGACTGATTATGGAATGCCTGGGTTCCATAGTCGTTCCTTTTCTTGTCTGGAACTAGCAGCCAACATTGTCTATACTAGCAGTGGTTCCAGGGCCACTTTTTGCACAGTGCTAGTGTAGACCAACTTACCTTGCCATTACTGAGAATGACACCACCCCATGTGACAGTCGCGGACCTCTACTGCTGGCTGGCAAGGTTCATGTATGATCTGCTAGCTTACGCCCTTGCTTGTTCTTTGAGAGCTCAGAGATTGAGAGCTGACACTTGACAGTTTGTGATCTCCTAGCTTACAAACAGTGACCTGAAAACCATGTTCTGTACACTCTGAGAACTGCTCTCCTTGGTGATTTTTAAGAGACTGATTATTATGGTCATTATATTTGGAGATCATAATCCTGGATGATTCCAACTAGAAGGAGTTGCTCATCCTCCTGAAGCTCTGAGAACAGCCTCTCTCAAACTCAAGTGAAATGCCACCTCTTTAAAGTGACTGGGTCTCACTGTGTTGCCCAGGCCTTCAACTGCCAATCTCTCTGAGTGGTTGGGGTTGCTGGAGTGCACCACCACACCTGGCACTATACATCTTGATGATGCTTTCTCCGGTCTGTTAGGTCAGGGCTTATCCAATAGGAGCCAGCTTGTAGGCTAAGTCTTCAATCAGTTGGTTCTGGCTGCCTGACTATCCTCTTTAATGATTGTAGTACTTGATCACTGATGTATATAAGGGGGCAGTGAATAGGAGAGAACCTTTGGTTATTTAGCCAGTCTCTTTTGTATGGGCATTTAGGTTAAGTGTCAACTATTTGAAGCTGAATTTGTACCTTGAACACTTGTATATGAAAAGGGACAGGATTACTGCTTAGCAGTGATTGGCTAGCTGGATGTGGGGCATTTTGGAAATTTGGTAGATGTGCCCAATGGCTTAATTATTTAAATTTCTTAAATATTTCTGCCTTTTCACTAGGCCAGAAGGTGAAACCCAAGGGATGACTAATGACCCTTTTCTTTGCCCCATTACTGATTAATTGTGTCCCTTCCCAGAACACCAACCCTGGGTTCCCTTGGGCCTGTTGGAGGCTCTAGGCTCCTTCCAGATCCTTTGACTTGCCTCGGAGCTACCTCAGCCTTGTCCCCCTGCCTCTACCTGGCATCTGCTTTTGACTTGTTTCCAGTGTCATCAAGTGCCAGCCACCTCCTGTGGCTTTCAGTGTCATAACAATGGAGAATGGAAAGAACCCCAAATCTCAAACTGGCCCTGCCAGAGCTCAGCAGGTGTCTGCTGGGGATATGAGGCCTGGATCTGTCCCCAGGGGCTGCCTGCAATATGCCATTAGATAGGTGACCATTACCCTGTGGTACCTGGTACCATGTCTGCAAATTGGGGCATCTGGTTGCAACTACACTGTGGCCCAATTAGATAATAGTGGTTTGAATTCCCTTTTGTGATGATTAGCCTCAGGTACACGGGTGTGACCTACCTTCACTGGAGCATGCTCAGTAGCTTATCAGGGACAGGCCTGTCTTGTACCAAAGCCTGATTGTAGTGTAACCTCCTATAGCAACGGCTCCCTGCCAACTCCTGAAGTTCTTTCTGCTAGATAGACCTTTCTCTTTTTCTGTAGGGTGAGCTGTTTTCAGTATGGTTATGAAGCAAAGATGACCCTTGGGGCCCAGTGACATTGCTAAGACACAACAGAGTGAGAGGCAGGGTGGGGAAGAGAAAGGGTGTGGATTTCTAGTAGGAGCAGTGAAAACACTGGTGGTATAAGCAGTGGGTGTCAGTGTACAATGTGACTTTAAGAAGGCCACTGTGTCAGCTTAAGGGGAGTAGGTTGGAAGATATCTTCACTCTGAAACTTAGTCTTATAGTTTCCTGTGGCTACAATAAACAAGGTAGTGTTCTCTAGCCTAGTATCAGGTTTAAGAGATGGTGACTTCAAGACCCACTTTTAGTTTTGTGACAATAGGATCCATTTGTGACTTACATCTCTCTTCGGAGTCAGCTCTCTTAAGTCCTGAAGTTGTTTCTAATTGCACTAGAGTTTGAAGATAGTTGTTCAAGGAGCTGGTATGTAAGATGTAAACTGATCAGTATCAGTGGTGTATGTAGGGCTATGCAGTATAAAAACTTGAGTCTCACTGGTTAGCTCAGTGAAAATGAACTTTTTTTTTTTTGTCTTTTTGAGACAGGGTCTCCCTGAGCCCCTGGAACTCACTAAGTAGACCAGGCTGGCCTTGAACTCACAGAGATCCGCCTGCCTCTGCCTCCCAAATGCTGGGATTAAAAGTGTGCACCACCAACAATGAACATCTTAACAGTGAAATTGTTTCATCACATTTGGTCTCCTTAGTTCCCTTGGGGTTTTGTTCCCAACCCACACCCATTTTCCAGTGAAACACTGTTGTGGCTGTAAAAGGAAGCCAGGATTTTAAGAGTTCACAGTGAACACCACTTGAACTTGGGATATTTTAGTATTGTATGTAGTTGTAGAGAATTATTGAAGCATTCTGGCTTCATTGCCAAACAAAACAAACCCCACAAAACTGCACTGTGCTCTTGGATGTTTTATGTAACAATGGCATGTTTTAAAGCCATTTGGGGTGGGGTTGGGAGGGGGGCTTCTTTCATCAGTGACAGCAGCTGTGGATTTCCTGCTTGTCCTGAGGAAGCATGCTAGGGTCACGTGACTTCCATGTGGAGTACCCTCTGGCATTATTAGTTGAGGCTGTATTTGTTGAAGGCAAAAAGATCAACTTAAGCTTTCATACAACAGAAGTAATAAGACAACTAGGGAATATTAATTTTTGGTTTCTGCAAGAAAAAAAAGCTGGTGAAAGACTCATGACTTATTCATTTCCCCATTGTTTTAAAACATCTTTAATGCCATTTGCACTTAGTATTTTACACCATGGGGACAGAGGGGAGCTGTAAGGGAGGGATCTGCAGAGCAAGAAAATGGAATCATCCAGTGACCAGAATGTATTCTATATATGTACAAAGCTGTCAAGGAATAAAATGAATGTCTATATATCTCTATCTCTATATCTATCTATCTATCTATCTATCTATCTATCTATCTATCTATCTGTCTATATATTTATACATGGAAAGTTGTCCCCATCATGTGTTACTCAGAAAAAAAGAACTATATGGAGCTCTCTCACAGTTACCTAAATCATGTAAGTAATAGTGGAGCATTGCATTGCATTGTATTGGCTAGAGGCTACCTTATAGCACCTTCATTTCAATTTTTTTGCAAGCAGCCAAGCATGCTGAATAGTTGAGTTTGGAAGGCTTCTGTGGTCCATCACAAGCCTAACCAGTTGCATCTGGGCTGGTGCAGTTGAAGGATCCTAGAGTCTGGCCAAGACCTGCCCTCCATCAGCTGCATAGCTGGGAGCCAGCTCTTTAAGCTCCTCAGTTCTAGGCAGTCTTTCTGGAAGATGGGAGCTATTGCGTGCACCTCTTAGAGCTTGCATCACGAAGCTCGCTCACAGATAACATGGGAAAGATTTATCCTGCTATGGAGTCAGCAGTGACTGAAAAGATACTGCAATTGCTCTGGTGTGTGTCACCATTAGTAGCACTGTCCTGGATAAAGTGTGCTCCTGTTCCCTTACTTTTCAGAACCCAAGGACTCAGTGAATGAATGGTTACATTTATTGCCATCATACCATTAGCAGGAACATTATTATTATTATTATTATTATTATTATTATTATTATTATTTAACTTAGTACTGTTACGGATTGTACCCAGAACTGTGTATATGCTAAGTAAGCACTCTACCACTGAGCTATATTCCCAGTCCCAGCTGGAACATTCCTGACAGGCATAACTCAGATTAAAAACAACAACAGCAAAACAAAAAACCCCTTTGCTAGAAAACTGCTATTAGTTAAGGGCTGGAAATGGTCTGACAGTCATCCTCTTACTACAAACTGTGGGCGGGCTAATGGTGCCAAGGTGGTAAAATCAAGCTTGTCAAGCTTACCCAACTCAGGGTGGGTTTGCATGCTCTGATTATGCAAGGCCATGATTCTCAGCCTATGCCTGGCTGCAACCTGGCAGGAAGGAGGCTGCGGAGAAGCAGGGGCACCCCGTGGGTGAAGGCTGCCCCTAAGCCTGACAGTTATGCTTGTTTGTCTCTTCCAGGTGGCTGAGATGCATGGAGAGCTGATTGAGTTCAACGAGCGTCTGCACAGGGTCCTAGTGGCCAAGGAAGCTCTGGTGTCCCAGATGAGGCAAGAGCTGATTGACCTCCGAGGCCCAGTGAGTGCTCCTTTCCAGATCCTGGCCCTGCTGTCTGTCCACCCTCACTGTGGGCCCACTAAGCCTCTGCTGCCTGTAGCCTCACTGCTTGGTTGGGTCATTACCTGGGATGTCAGTGACAGAATAGTGCAGGCTGAAGGAGTGTGCATGCATACTCACCTT
This sequence comes from Rhizomys pruinosus, assembly GCA_009823505.1. NCBI lineage: Eukaryota > Metazoa > Chordata > Mammalia > Rodentia > Spalacidae > Rhizomys > Rhizomys pruinosus. Next base: position 475,081 of record VZQC01003090.1, read on the forward strand.
GCAGATTTTATGTACGGCAGCCTCTGCCATGTTCACCATCTCTGGGCAGGAGGAGCTAGAATGAACAGTCATGTGATTCTCCTGCGGCCACTGGCTGCATTCCATGCTCCTTCCTCTACCACACTGCTCTACAGTAACTTAGAGCTTTCCTCTATGTATTTCTATGCTGCAGTGCATAGACAAATTTACGTGGGTGGGAAACAGGCTTGGCTTTGTGTTAACTTGTACCCACATGGTCTTATGGCACGTTATCTGTCACTTGTTTTTGTTTGCTGATTTTTAGTTCAATAATTCAGTTTAAGGAGCATCCCACATAGACCTAGATATAGGGATTTTTTTTTTTTAACGCACACGTTTGACAGTTCAGGTCATGTAATTCTTTGTCCTTGGGCCACACTGTGCACCTCTGTACTCTGGGATCCCTGATTCCTGCTCTATAGAAGCTAGTAACTCCATCTCCCCCATTTGTGACAACCACAAATGTCTTCAGATGTTGTCAGGTATCTCCTGGGGGCAGAGTCAGCCTGGCTGAGAACTGCTGATCTAGTTTGGACATTTCCTTGGTTCTATGTGGAATGAAACACCCCTTCTCTGTGAACACTCCTGTGCTTTAGACTTTCAGTTTGTTTCCAGTGTCTTGCCATTGCAAACTGTGGTGCTGTGTGAATTTGGATGCTGGTCCTTTTATGCATATACATGATAACTTCATCTGCATTTGAAAACTTACTATGTAAAATGTCAAGCTCCACAGGCACACTCTTGTAGCTATTGTCCAGATGAACTCTTACCAGACATAGCCAGTCTTGTTTCAAGTTGTTTGGTCCTGATTCCTCCCTCTGTTTTATTTGAATCAAATACTAAGTATTATTTAAAGTCAAGACATCAACTATATGTGTCTGAAAGAAAGGAATTGTAAATACTGTGTGTTTGTCACCCTAGATGTCCTCTAAATCCTTTATATCAGCAAAAACAGCTATTCAAATGTACCACTAATTTTTTATTTAAAAATCCAATCCAAGATCCACACGAGGTTTATAGCAATCAGTTGATATGTCTCTTATATTTCTCATAATTTTAAAATTATGGTAAGACAGATGTGACAAAATGTGCCATCCAAATCTTTTTGAGCAGACAGTTGAGTAGCCCAGGTTACCTTCATGTGTGGTGCAGCCGTCCCTCCCGTCCGTCTCTGGAGCTATTTCATCAGCTCTAACTGAAATGAATTCCTGACTCTGACTCCCTTCACCCCTGGCCTTCACCACCGACCATGCTGCCCTGTCTCTTTTCCTCTGTGCCCTCTTCCTCTCCCCTTGCCCCCACCTTTATTATGGAAGACACTAGGTCGTGCTGCTGGCATTAGTAGTACTGTCTGACATGCCCTTGTCCTCATTTTCCTTACATTGGGCCTCCATGCTCAGATTCAGGTTTCATTTCACTGTTGACATAACTGGCTAGGCTGTATTTCCTGTCAGCCATCCCATTAAGTCTTCTGTCTCTCTTCATGATGCCAGCAGCCATCTGTTGTCACTCTCTAGGTCTGTTACCATGAAGTCAGCAGAGCCTCTTCTTGATGCTTTTGCAGCCCTGTGACTGAGAAAGGACAGTGGGTGGTGAGCTTAGGAGTCCTGGGTTGACCTCACTCTCTCATGAGTGAGGCAGGCCTACATGATGCTCCTATGTCCCTTCCCAGTTCTGAGTTCCAGCCTTCTCCAGGTAGGACTGCCTGGCGAGGGGACTATGGGCAGGCAGTAAGTAAGCAGTGGCCCATTCCTTAGCATAGGCTCTGTTTGGACCTGCATGATGTCCTTGTGTGCCCTTCATGTTGAAAGAATGGTAGATGAGCACTGTCACTGTGGATAATTGCAGAAAGCAGCTTCAGTGCCTCTTTCTCACTCTGAGCAATGAAAACAGTCAACTACCTACACGAATTATGAACTGCTTATCTAAGTAGCTGCCATTCATTGAGTGACTATTAACAACATGCCCAAATCTGATGGAATACCTTTAATAATAGACTGTTGAAAGGCAGCCGGTGGTTTCTGGAAGATGGCTGTGGGATTGTGCCAGTGCAGGCGGCGTGGAGGACCTGCCTAGTCTTGGTGCGTAGCAGTACATCAGCCTCCCTGAGAACCAGAATGGCGCTGTTATGCTACAACCACGGCTGCGCTTCGGGGCCAATTCAGACGATGCCTGCATATACCACCCAGGTGTTCCTGTCTTTCATGATGTACTGAAGGGTTGGTCTTGCTGTAAGAGAAGAACCACTGATTTTCTGACTTCTTAAGCATTGTAGGCTGTACAAAAGGTAGGCATAATAGTGAGAAGCCACCTGAACCAGTCAAGCCAGAATCAAGACTACTGAAAAGAAGGAACTATCTGAACTAAAACCCAAATTTCAGGAGCACATCATTCAAGCACCTAAACCAGTAGAAGCAATAAAAAAAAAAAAGACCAAGCCCAGATGAACCAGTGACAAATTTGGAGTTAAAAATATCTGCTTCCCTAAAACAAGCACTTGATAAACTTAAACTATCTTCAGGGAATGAAGAAGATTAAAAAGAAGACAGTGATGAAATTAAGATTGGGACCTCTTGTAAAAATGGAGGGTGTTCAAAGACCTGCCAGGGTCTACAAAGCCTAGAAGAAGTCTGTGTCTATCATTCCGGAGTGCCTATTTTCCATGAGGGGATGAAATATTGGAGCTGTTTTAGAAGAAAAACCTCTGATTTTAATATATTTTTAGCCCAAGAAGGCTGTACAACAGGGAAACATGTGTAGACTAAAAAGGATGCTGGGAAAAAGGTTGTTCCATGTAGGCATGGAACCAGACTGGGGGTGAAGTCACCATCTCAGTGTATGCCAAAAATTCACTTCCAGAGCTTAGCCAAGTAGAAGCAAATAGTACATTGTTAAATATGCACATTGTATTTGAAGGAGAAAAGGAATTTCATCAAAATGTGAAACTATGGGGTGTGATTGATGTTAAGTGAAGTTATGTAACTATGACTGCAACCAAGCCTGAGATCACCACGAGAAAGGCTGAGCCCATACAGTGGGCCAGTCTAGAACTGCCCACAGCCAAAAAGCAGGAGAAACAAAAAATATTTCAGATTGATTGGAAGAGAAACAAAATGCTGTTGTCTGTTTCAGAGTTCCTACTGGTGTGTGTGAAATAGTAGCTTGCTGCTGAAATCTTTGTTTTTGAATCTGTCATTCTAGGGTCATTATGAGGTTCTTAAAAACCAAAGTAGGGCTGGAGAGATGGCCTAGCGGTTAAGAGCGCCGACCGCTCTTACAGAGGACCCGGGTTCGATCGCCAGCACCCACATGGCGGCTGAGAACCGTCTGAAACTCCAATTCCAGGAGAACTCCAGTTCCAGGGGAATCCGACACCCTCTTCTGACCTCCGCGGCATTGCACGACACGGGTGCACAGACTTGCATGCAGACAGTACATTCATACACATACAGAAATAAATAAAATTTAAAAAAAAATTAAAAAAAAAAAAACCAAAGTAAAAAAAAAGGGGGGGGGCTGGCTGGAGAATTGGCCTAGCGGTTAAGAGCGCTGACTGCTCTTACAGAGGACCCGAGTTTGATCCCCAGCACCCACATGGCGGCGGCCGAGAGCCGTCTGAAACTCCAATTCCAGGAGAATTCCAGCTCCAGGGGAATCCAAGACCCTCTTCTGGCCTCCGCGGCATTGCACAACACGGGTGCACAGACCTGCATGCAGACAGTACATTGATACACATACAGAAATAATAATAAAAAAAAACAAAAAACAAAGTCAATGAAATTTTTGTGCCTCCCATTTTCCTTCTGAGTTCCATAATATTACTTATTTTCCTCACTGGTAGGACCATAGTTGTTAGCCTATACTTAAAGAAGCTGGAAAAGAACCCATATACATAATTGCAATAATCTTAGGATAAATGAGTATAGGCAGAAAAAGAAAAAGAGACATTTGTTTTTGTTTGGTTGTTTAGTTTTGCTTGTTTGTTTTACCCTGATATCTCTGTTATGCTCTACTTAGGAAGAGCAAGGTCAAATTTGAATTGGTTTTCTGTGGACTTGGTTCCTACAATACTTGAAAATCTTTAGGGAAAAGGTGAAAGTTTGAGTATTATTTTTCCCTGTAGAATGGCTACTTTTTCTAGGACTAATTTTGAAACAGTTCAGTAGATAAAGAAGAATGCATGCATTGACTTAAAAAAAATTAAATTTGGGGGCTGGAGAGATGGCCTAGAGGTTAAGAGCACCGACTGCTCTTACAGAGGACCCGGGTTCGATCCCCAGCATCCACATGGCGGCTAAGAACCGTCTTTAACTCCAGTTCCAGGAGAATCCGACACCCTCTTCTGACCTCTGCAGCATTTGCATGACATGGGTGCACAAGCCTACATGCAGACAGTACATTCATACACATAAAAAAATAAATAAAATAAAAAATTATAATTTGTTTGCAATTATTTCAAAAGATTACTTCAGTACCCATATTACTTGCCAAGTAGTATAATTTGTAGGAAATATAATTAAGATTATAGAATTATTAATTTGGTTAAAATTTGCCATTTCATAAGGGTAAGCAATAATGTTTTTAAAATTACATAAAAGACTTTATGTCATTAGGACTAAATTATGCCTGACTTTTAGTCTAAACCCTCTTGGGGATTATCTGGTATCCCTCATGAAAAACTGTATCTGTAAAATTATAGACCTAAAGCTTTCTTGAAATTTATTAAGGTGTATGTTGAGGTTTGAATCTGGAATGGCCCTACAGGCTCTTGTTTTGAGCAAAATCTTTCTTGGTCCTCAGGTTATGGCACCAACTTGAAAGCTCTGGAGGCTTTAAGAGGTTGGGCCTGGACCTTTGAGGGTGCTATGCCCTGCTAGCCTTCTGTTCAGGGCCATGGGCCTTTGAGGGTGCTACGCCCTGCTAGCCTGCTTTAGGAGGTCGGGCCTGGGCCTTTGAGGGTGTTAAACCCTGCTAGCCTGCTTTAGGAGGTTGGGCCTGGGCCTTTGAGGGTGCTATGCCCTGCTAGCCTGCTTTAGGAGGTTGGGCCTGGGCCTTTGAGGGTGCTATGCCCTGCTAGCCTGCTTTAGGAGGTTGGGCCTGGGCCTTTGAGGGTGCTTTGCCCCGCTAGCCTGCTTTAGGAGGTTGGGCCTGGGCCTTTGAGGGTGCTACACCCTGCTAGCCTGCTTTAGGAGGTCGGGCCTGGGCCTTTGAGGGTGCTACACCCTGCTAGCCTTCTGTTCAGGGCCATGGGCCTTTGAGGGTGCTACGCCCTGCTAGCCTGCTTTAGGAGGTTGGGCCTGGGCCTTTGAGGGTGCTAAGCCTGCTAGCCTGCTTTCTGTTCAGGGCCATGGGAAGAGCATGTCTTGTGTTCCTGCCACTGTGCCTTCTAGGCCATGACGGACTGTACTCTCTGAAACCATGAGCCCAAATAAACCTTTCCTCCTAAAAAAAAAAAGAAAGAAGAAGATCACCGTTTCCTCCCTAACAGCATTATTACTGTAATCCCCATAGTGTAGAAGAGGAAACAGGCTCAGAAATGAAGCATCTCACCCACTGCCCCACAGTGAGAATGGCCTGGGGTTGAATTGTTTCCTTCGTTTTTTTTTTGAATGGAAGTATTTTTAGGACGCTCTATTATTTTCCCCTCTGGTATAAGATGTGAATGAATGTTGGGGTTTCTCTTTTTCCCTTTTAGCAGGGCTTGATTACAACATGGGAGAACAGCTCCTAGTTGGAACAATAAGGGGAGAGAGGAAGTAGACCTTGTAAGATGGCAAGATGTGGAGGACAATTAAAGTCACAGGGGGAGGACTCCCTAAATGTCAGTTCATTCCCATGGGAGTGCAAACATGGCTTTCCTTTAAGTATGCAAAGCTGGCTTTCTCTTTGTGTCTGTCTCTTTACTGAGCGCCTCTGTCCTAAGTCCCATTTCTGGTCACCTCCACTTAAGCAGGAAAGATGGCCTGGTTGGACATAACTTGGGTCCATGGGTGGCTATTCTGACACATGGTCTCATTCCTCCCGGCTTGTCCCCTCCGCTCCTTCCTCTGTCCTGTGTGGTGAGGGCACTGTCCTTTGGCAGACTGTGGTTGGGTGCTTATTGTCTGGTGTGTGGTTTTCATCCTTTCACCCTCAGGCAGCTGCACCATTGACTCAGTGGAGCAAACTGAGGTGCAGAGAGATCTCGTGACTCATGCAGGCCCTAAGACCACAACTAATTGCCTTAGTTTCCATGTATTACAAAGAAAGTTTGAAACAGAAATTAGTAAAGAAAAATTAATTTATAGTTTGGCCAGGCCATGGATAGGGCAAAAGGAAGTTTAACCTTGCCCCCTGTTCTACTTTCCTTTCTGTTGCTGTCATAAAATATTCTGACCAAAAGCAGCTTTAGTTGAGAAGGGTTTGTTTTGACTCACAATTCCAGGCTATCATCCATTATTGATGAGAAAGTCAAGGCAGGATTTTAAAGCAACTAGTCATATCACATCCACAGTCAAGAGCAGAGAGAGAACCTATGCATCCTTGTTTGTTTCTGCTCAGCTGGCTGTCTTCACTCTTGTGTGGTTTCGGGCCCAGACTAGAGAATGGTGCCACCCATGATGGGTTGAGTCAATTAACAATCGACACCTTTTGATTGCTCACAAAATTAACAAAATTAGTGTATTTAGTAGGTACCCAGGAACTGGAGCCAGAGCTGACCTGTGAAGAAAAGATAGAAAGTCAAAGGGATGAACCTAGGGACAAGGAACTCTGTATGGCCTTGATTGAACAGATGGGATCTTCCATCCCACAAAACCCCAGAGAGTCTTTTCTCTTTATAAAATCAGGGATCTTTAAGCCCCAACTTTCCTGAGTGCAGTTTTGAGTTTAAATGGGAGCTCTTTGGAAACAGGGAACCTAGAGAAGGCAAACTTTTCAGAAAATAGAACAGCAATTCCTAGGAGTATGTGTAAGAAACTCTGAAGGAATAAACATGAAGGTGTTGGATGAAGGCCGAGCAGTATTGTTTTTACTGTAAAACTTCCAGAGGTTCACACATGAGGTGCCTCCTGCAGCCTCACCATATAACAACATTCTCAGAAATTACTTCTCCAAGAACATATTTTCTAAGAGGCTCACAGAACTGTTTTCTGAGGAAGGTGAGTAGAAAAAGCTCTGATAGAGCTTTTTGTGCCATTTTGCCCATTATGACACCATCACAGTGAGCTCATGGGAGCCTGCTGTGCCTTAGGAGTATGCCCTGGCCAGGGACCTGCAGGGTCTGGAGGAAAGGAGACTGTAAAGTGCCTCTGGTCACTGAGGTAGGGTGAGGGACAGGCCTCCCAACTGTCTTCACGGCCTTCCCAAGGTCTTGGTTTAGATGGCACTATTTTCACAAGCCCTTGGAACCCCTTTAACCCTGGGACTCTATGGCAGCAATAATGGCTTTCACCAGCAAGTACCTTACCTAACAAAACCACACATCCTTACCGCATTCCATACATCATCTGAGACTTCTGTGGGGTGTGTATATGTGTGTGTCCCAGGGAAGAAGGGTGTAGTTCAGTCAATTTCTGTTAAGCCCTTTACCCTTCCCTGTGCATCAGGCTGGCCCCTCATGTGTGTATCTGTGGCTCTTTCTGCAGTAGTACTTGGCACTCTGAGTTATTGCTTTGTGTTCACTTGTTTTCCCCTGTGGACCAAGAGCTCCCATGTGACAGGGACTTTGTCCTCATGAGTCTCATCTCAGAGTCCGGAGCATGTGCCATATGAGTGTGACCACACACCTGTGGTAGCCATGGTAACACTGCTAAGCAGGGCCTTCCATTGTCCAGGAGAGTGCCCTTCTGCCCTGCTGCATGAAAGATACTCTCTGATAATCCCTACTGTGAGAAGCTCCCACTGTTGGAATGTTCCAGTCGATGGGAGAGAATGATGATCAACTTAACATTCAGAGAGGAGAGTGAGGGAGCAGCCACCCCACATTTTGCAGTAAGGTTCACATTAAAATCAAATGTCCTGGGCCTGTCTCTGCATCTTTCAAATCTTCAGAGGGACTAACCTCTCATTGGAGCTGGTGATATTTAAAGACAAAAGCTTAATAAGAAATATATTTTTCAGCTGGGTGATGCTTGGAGAATGCCTAATAATCAAGTACTAAATTGTCTGCAGTCCCCAGCAGGTCTAAACAGCACATTCCAGATTTAAGAGGCTTTTGAATTCAGCACTTGGACATCCCTGTTTTAATCATCTACCATCTTGCAGGGGATTACTTTGAAAAGTGCCATTTAAGAGAGGCTACTAAAAATATATCACACATAGAGGCTTAACAAAGAAATACTAGTTTTTGACAAAAATTTAAAAAATTGACTAGGGAGCTGTTTGCAGAATCCTCTTTAAACTTTCCATGCCAGGAAATAAAAGCCCAAACCTGTTTTGTTGTTGTTTTTTTTTTTTTTTTTTTGTTGTTGTTGGTAGACAACTGCCACAGGTGAACACTTGACTTTGAGATGAGGGCAGATGTATCCTGGACTAGGGGATTGAATCTCCTTTCTTTTGGATGTGTCTGTGTTGAATTCTTGTTTACTTGTCTTCATAGGTAGTTGGTTGTTGTGGGCTCTGGGGATGTGGTGTAGGGTGCATGGAGCCTAGACACCTATATGTCAAGGGTCTCTAAAGAAACAGAATTGGTAGAATGAATAAATATATATATATATATGTATATATATATGTATATTAGATTTATTTATTAGATTAGCTCACAGGGTAGAGTCCAAGTAGTCCAACAATGGCTGCACCATACTGGAGAGGCTGAGAATCTGGTAGCTGCTCAGTCTATGAGCTATGATGCTCAGACTATGATGTTTCAGTAGTCCCAATTTGGTGCTGAAGGCCTGGTGGATTATGGGAGATCTGCTAGTCTCCAGTCTATGTTGGAATTTGAGAAGTTGGTCACAGCAGCAAGATAAACTCACTGGGAAGAGGGAAGTTAAGTGGGAAAAGCAAGAGCTCCCTTCCGCCGTGCCGTTGACATGGGCGACCGTCAGAGGCAATGCTAACCTTTAGGGTGGGTCTTTCAGCTTCAAACGGTCCGGTCAGAAGGTCTCTTGCGCTCTCTCTCATTTTAGTTAATATAGATCCAGTCAAATTGACACCCAGGATTATCCATGACAATACCTAAGACTTATGGGTGTGGAATTTTGGAAATACATTTTCACTGAGATCAGGGTCGTATATCTTATGGGCAAATCCAGTGTGGGTGCAAGATTCATTTCAAAGCTGGCTCTGCCTTGGCTCATCCATGAAGCCCTTGCAAGGTATAGACTCATGGAGTTCTGTCAACTCTGTGCTTATGATAACTCAGCAGAGAGCAGATGGGGAATTCTCTGCCCTGGCTTGCATTCGTTTCAGTCACTCATGCTCCATGCTGCTACTTCACAGAATGTGGGGCACACAGACCCAGAAGATACAGCCTGTCCCTTGAAGGAATCAAATTCCAGAATATGTTTTATCTGATGTGTGCTGCTCTGGTTTGATTCACTGAGGTTTGGTTTGGAGACAGGCCAGTCCAGAACAGCCGGAGAGCTTTTCTGCCCTGATTCTGAGGAAAGATGCAGATTGTTGTCAGGCTCCTCTATCCTGTGATTTACCTCATCTCTGCTCCAGCAAAGATTTGTATGTGCTTGGCTCAATTTGCCTCTCATCGCACCTCGCAGCAAGAGTGACAGACAGCTGTGGCCAAGTGCTATTGGGCCTTACAGACCCTAGGTTCTTTTTTATTTGCCATCCAAGACCTCCTTGCAAGGTACTGAGGTACACAGATGTGGGTTATTCATAATCTGAGCTCCTGACACACTCCTGTTGGTGATGCAAGCAAGCCCTGGTCCGATCTGCCACCATCACACCATTAGAAGTCCAGTCTTATCTCTCAGACTCCATCCCGCCTCACCCACAGGTCGCTCGTGCCCTGACCATGGAGTGCTTCATTCCTGACTACTGTGTGTTCTTGTTGTGGAGGTTTCTCAGTATGACTTCGTCAGTGTGGAGAAAGGTCCTGAGACTGAGGGAACCCCAGGAGACTTCTGTGGGGCTGGTTGTGCTCACCCTTCCTGTCCAGGTGCTCAGACTGGTTTTGTCCCTGACCATTTTATTTTTGTCATCCTGAAGTGTGGCCTCCCCTGGCCTTGCCCGTTCCGTTTCTACCCTCTTCCCAGCTGAGACACGTTCATCCCACTCCTAATTTCACTTTTTCCATTTCTGCCAAATCCACACACACAGCATTTTCAAGGATGCATAACCACATAAATATACTTGTCCAAACCCCTTCATTTAATAAATTTATTTCTCTGTGTTAATAGAGTTCTTTTCTGATTACTCATGCTTTCCCACCAATTGAATGTGACTTTCTACACTTTAGAAAAAAAAATTGTTTTTTTTTTTTTTAAACTTTTCTTGAAAAAGTAAAATCCCATTTCAGCTCCCTTATCTCCTGAAATTTCATTAGCTTAGGCTTGCTGGGCTGAGAAGTGAGCAGAGTGGCCAGCACTGTGGGGCTCCTTCTGGCCATTCTGGGAGGCTTCCTGTCCTCCCTGAGCTGAGCATACATAATCTAGTCAAGTCTCCAGTGCTGGTTCTGACATGAGCTGCAGTGGGGTTTGGCTCCTTCAGTGGCTGCTCTGGAATCCAGGACAAATTGTGCTAGATTTGTTTCTGTCTCTTTTCTGGGAGGCAATAGGTTAAGTAATGAGCTGGGAACAGATGCATCTTGCTAAAAGGATTGCTGATTGAGGTGCAGAGCCAGATCTTTGTTCCCATTGATGTGTTATTCTGAGAGTGACCTCTTCCTGAGGGATGACACCCTCTCAGTATTGTCTCCAGCATCTAGGACCTGCAGACATTTCCTGGTGAGGTCTATGGAGCTGCTGCTCAGGTTTCTGAAGGGAGCTTATTTTGTTGACCAGAGCATAAATGGCATATTCCCAGATACTAAAAAACTGAGGCTTGTGTCCACAGCCAAGCGGCTCTGGTTTGAGATGCAGCTGATATTGCTAGCTGCACACGGGAGAGCTGCCTTGACAAAGGGTCTTGACGAAGTCAGAAAGACCTGAGCTCCCTTAGGCTTTTATTCTTTTTTCCGATCAAGTGCTTTTCTTTATTTCTGCTGCCGATGGGGTCATCGTTGCATCTGGCAGCATGAATATGCATGCCTTCAGTGGAAATCCACACCTCTACCTTGAAAGACAGCAGCGCTTGGGGCCAGGGTTGTGATATGTTCTCAGTGGTCCATGCGTGACCAAAGATTGAACCGAGGGCCTCATGCATGCTGGACAAGCACACTAGCACTGTCTGTATCCTTAGCCCTCTGTACTTTTTATTTTGAGACAGGTCTCACAAAGTTGTCCAGCTGGCCTTGAGCTCAGTTTGTAGCCTAGAGTGGCTTTGAACTTGTGATCTCCCTGTCTCAGCCTTGCAAATAGTTGGAGTTATAGATCTGCCACAAAGCCTGGCTTTTTTTTTTTTAACTTAAAATTTTATTGAAAGTCATTTGCTAATACTTAAAGATCAAGAATTATATTATCATCATATAGAGTATAATAAAGCTATGTTTTTAAAACTTTTTTCTAAAGATTTGATGGACTTTGAAATCTGAAAGAGAGAAATCTGAAAGAAAATTACTTGTGGTTTTGATGTATCATGTATGCTTTTATACAGAAAGACAATCAGCTATTGCGGGAAATACTATATTACATTTGTTTCAAAAATAATCTGGCAGACGTCAAAGCAGGACAGACTGTCTTGCTGCCTGCTGCTCTGTTTACTGAGTTCTGCCCTTCACCGGTTCTTGCTGATCCTTTTGTTTGCAGAGCTTTGCTTTTTTGTCTTGTGTCTTTTAAAATGCATACTTTCAATTTTTTTTCTAAATAACACCACAACATAAAAATGTATTCTAAGTACTGCACAACTTACCTACAGGACAGAGCTTGGGCCCCTCTCCCAGTGACTCTGCTATGGAGTTTGGTGCACATCCTTGTAGGGATTTTTATGCATGTACATTTACATAGGCATAAATATACACACATGTAAAATGTGCTCCTCTATTTTTAGCGCATGTGGGGTAATTTATGCGGTTCAGGTTTGAGACTTCCTTCTCCATCCGTGAACATGTGCTGGCTTCTCCCTCCTTTTCTGGTTTCATCTTCCCCATCTTTCAAGGTCAATAGCTCATTCTTTGAGAAAGCCCTCAGTGGTCCTGTCAGTACTGCATCTTAATGCTTTTCTTCAACAGGGTTTCTTCTAATACGGCCATTTACTAGTGTCATAGGTACATCCTTTTGCTTCCCCAGGAGATAACACACACAATCACAGACATGGGAATGACAGTCACTTTCCTGCCTGTCATAAGGGGCAGCCTTTACTGAGCACTAACCGTACAGCACACCCCACTCCAAGTGCTGTACATGGATTAACAAGCCCACGAGCTAGACTTTGACATCTCCGTTTAGAGATGAGTACCTATGTGCTGTGACTAGTAGGGGAACCCATAGATCTCCTGCTTTTCCAGAGCCTTGCTGTCCTCATCTTAGGTAGGACTAGTACTGTTCACCAGAGTTGTATGAGGTTTAAACTATCAGATAATGCCTTTAGACTCCCCAAGTAGGAGGAAAACTCCCACTGGTCACAGCCCCGAGTACATTGCTCACCTCTCCTGCTGTTTTCCTTCATCGAATTTATCATCACTTGGCAAAGAATTGTTTATTCACTTCTTCCCAATTTGTCTCTCCTCCACTTGGCTGAGCTCCCAGCACCTGCTACGGGCTATTAAATATTTATCGAATGAGTGAATATTAGTTCCTACTTCTCACCGTAGCTTCCTCACTCTGATGTCCAGAAAATACTCAGTGAATTTGACTGAAACTTACTGCTCTACCCAGCTCCTCCAGACAGCAGGGTCTGTATTTTCTCAAGTTGACCACAGTGCTGTTTCCCCCCACTCACTGTCCAGTGTAAGGAGCTATTATGCCAAGTATCACCCATCCCTGATTTTCCTGATGTCTAAATTGAAATGGTTTCCAGTTTGGGCATGAAATTATCCATCAGTCACAGAACTTGTGTGTTTAGGAATTGTTTTCAGAGCAAACCAGTTCTTAATGGAGAAGCTGGTGGAAGAGCAAGGCTAGCAAGTAGAGACTTTGCTTCTGGCTTTGCTCATCAGGGGCACATGGGCAAGACTGTCCTGGAAAGATTATAGAGTCAGCTGGTGTGATGGGAGACTCTGGCCCTAGACACGGAAGGGCAAGGGCTGGGCTTAGTCTGCTCTCTAGGCCTATACTAGCCTTGCTGCTTTCATAACTGGTTGCTGGAACCATACTTGACTCTCTTCAGCCTGTCTTCACATCTAGGAAAGAGAGTCTCGTAACAAACATTCCCAATATGCTACAGAGGGTGAACTCCTGTTACATGTCCTTCAGGCATGGCAGGGCTTCTGTTCCATGTTTTCTTCCTCCTTGACCCAGACCCAAGCTTTGGTAGAGATGCAAGAGGATTTAGCCATACTGTCTCTCAAAGCTTCCACCTAGAAATGATATGTGCCAATTCTGTATTGCATTAACAAAGGAAGTCCTCTGGGCACACTCAGCTGCGGGGAGTGTGGTCTAACCTGGAGAACAGGGTAGGATTACTAATGAATAGCCTCAAGGGCTCCGAGGTGGCACCTGCCTCCCAGGGTATTGGAAGAATTCAGTTAGTTGACACCCACAACTTCTGGTGCCTGGCAGTGCACTCAGCTGGGCCCTGGGCTATCATGCTGGTGGCTGTGAAAAAGATGCATAATGGAGATCAAAGTTTATCTCAGGCCACAGTTGACAAAACCTCGTCTCATTGATCTGCTCATGCTCAGCACATGAGCTGAATTTCTCAGTTTCCCCTGTTGCAAGCTGACATGTCTGTGTTCTTAAAGAACTCACTTTCTCCTTGCAGCAGCAGGATCGAGCTCTTCTGGTTGGATTTTCAGTTTCAAGCCTTGTCTTTGCTAGGAAAATTTACAGACTAAAATAAAATAGAATGTGGAAGCTGGGAGGGACCTTTGGGTTTGAGGTATCCATATTAGTTAGGATGCTTCCAATGAAATACCAGAAAAGATGCCCAAACAGGTCTCAGCAAAGCTTGCAATTTTCAGACCCAGGAGTCAGTGAGCTTCAGCTCTGTAGTGACGCTGAGGTCTGTGATACTGAATTGCCTATTTGTACATGATTCTGTCCTCAGTGTCCCCTGCCACTCCTGTCCATTTGTAGAAATAATAGAAACTTCAGGGACTACACAGTGTACCAGAAAGACAAGGCACAAATCTCATTTCCAGTGTTGCCAGCAGAGACCTGGAGATGACTGGTGGAGCTGGCCTAGGTCTCCGAGCCCTCTGGAACTGGTCTCTACGGCCAGAGTAGGTCGGGTGAACAGGTTGGCTTAAGTTATTTGGTGCTCATTCTCTGGTTAAATCACTTCGTGGGACAATTTTCCAGGAGGCAAGTGGATGCCAAGCAGCAGGAGCGTGGTCCTCCTGTTTCTCCTGCACCTTCCTCTGTTGAGGTAAGAGAGGGAAGCTCTGAACAATGAAATGGCTGTGCCTGTTGTTGCTCAGCCTTGTAGACACAGAGTGAGCACAGGTGGGAGTTCGAGATGGGCCTAGAAGTGAACCTTCTTGCTGCTTTGACTCAGCACACCAGACAGCCCATCTGAGAGCCATCAAATTCAAAGAGGGGTGAAAGTGTATCACACACACTAGGAGGGGAGAGGGGTGATGTCAAAGGGCTTTTACACATGTTTAGCAGAATTCAGTTACTTATTGCTTAATGATAAAGGAGATTGAAAATCAAGCCACTTTCTTCCTGGCAGGGCTGTTTGTACCTGATACTTTGAACTTGAGTCATAGCTTACTTACATTGTAAAGACTTTTCCACATAAGACTGCATTGTTAAGTTATGGTGTTTCTGATGTAGGCATGTTCTTTTGAAGGCCAGCATCCAACCCCCTTAACAGGTGCTATTAAAGAATTTTGTAATATACAAATAGTATATAAATACATTCTCAATATACACTATCAGACATTGTTAAAAATCTCTGTGTTCACTACCTGTGGTTCCATTCCCCTGTGTAACTGTCCTAATGAGCTTGGTACTCATCCGTCTAGACTTTTGTTGGCATAGAAGGAAACTGACTATGCAGCATTATCTTGCTGGCAGGCACCAGTATATGTCTGGATATCCACATGAGGATTAAAAAACACTTTTCTCCCCCTTCCCTTCTTCTGTTGCAGTCTCCCTTTCACAGTTTTCTCAGAAGTAAGCCTTAAAACTCTATTGACCAAAGAGGGGATGGGCAGAGACATGGACAGATAACTGTTCTCTACTGTGTAGCAGAGCAAGCAGAAGTCCATCAGAGGTCTGCTGCTGTGAAAGCTAGGGCACA
Organism: Rhizomys pruinosus; assembly: GCA_009823505.1. Classification (NCBI taxonomy): domain Eukaryota; kingdom Metazoa; phylum Chordata; class Mammalia; order Rodentia; family Spalacidae; genus Rhizomys; species Rhizomys pruinosus. The sequence continues at coordinate 490,540 of VZQC01003090.1, forward strand.
GACCGAAGCTATCTTTCCTCTGCCTCCAGCTGGTCTCTAGCCTTCATCTGCCCCCTCCAGCCATGTATGTGACCCTGTGTTTTCCCAGCCATTGCTGTGTCATTAGTGGTATTGATGGGTTGCATGAGGCCACCTCTCCTGATAGAGTGTGCACTCAGGAGCCACAGGGCTTCTCATTTAACTGATAACTCCTCTGTATTTGCAGAAAACCCAACTCCATGTCAGGGCTTGGTATAAAATTTGGGGCTAACATGTTAACAGGAGAGTGTGTCAATTTGGTAAAGGGTGTGTTTGGCCCCTCACTCAGGCACGGGGTGTGCTGAGGCTAGACCTTAGGGGCCCTTAGCTTGGTTTCCAGAGATCCTCCATGCCACAGGCCACTGTCTAGCCCTGAACTGAGGAGTAGTAACTGCTAGTGTCTGAGACTAGTTCTCTGCCCAGTTTTGGATGAACTCACCAGGGCACCTTCTGTTGCCTCACTTCAGAGGAGAGTTAAGCCCAGGGAAGGGTTGTAGTCTGTGCAAGGCCACACAGCTGAGTCAGAGGTGGTCTTTTAAAAACCAGAGCCAGACAGAACCTAGTTATTTAGTTAAGGAAAGAAAAGCAAAGAAATTATGATTAAAGAGCTAATGCTATTATAAATACTGCAGAATTCAGAAACACATAATGCTATTATAAATATTGCAGAATTCAGAAAAACATAATTGCTTTATCGATTAACCACCTAACACTCTTTTATAATACTTGATTACTTTCTTCAGCTGCATTCTCTAATATACAGAAAAGATGCAGAGTTCAGCTGTCCTTCTAGCCTGAGTGTATAGGACTTTCCCAACATTTTGTATGAAAAATTTAAGGAGCTACAAAAGTTTTCAATGAATAGCTGTGTAGGCACCACTTAGAGTTTATCTCCAGCACCTCCCTCGCTGTGTATTGTCCATCCATCGTCCATCCATCACCCATTACCCAACCATCCATTATTTTTGTTTTTAAATATTCATTACAAGCTAAATTGCAGATGTCAGCATACATTTCTTCTAAACACAGACACATTTTGAACTTCACCCCACCCTGGAGTGCTCCCTTTTGCCCCCACCAGGTCTCCTTGCTCCTCTCTCCGAGGCAAGGATTCTTCTTTTCTTTTCCCTTAGGAATCGAATTAAAAACTGCATGGTTATTAAATTCGTTCTGAAAATATTAACGACTCAAGTTGTAAATGGTAAAAATGTATAAAGTACCAAGTTTAACAGAGAAGAAACACTTCTCTCCTTTGTTCCCAGTGACCTTCCTTTCTAAGTATCCAATCCATGCATCCGGCACCCAGCTCTCTGCCCTCTTCACAAAAGCAGAAGCTTCCTGCCATCTGTTTTGTGTCAGGCTTTGGCTCTTGGCACTCTTACGGGCTAGGCCCTATTAGCAGAGAAGGCCTGTGGTGTGTTTTTGGGTAGGTATGCACTCTGACTCTAGCTGTGCCATGTTTTATATAAGTTTCATGACTTATTTCAGCTTGTATCACCATATGTGGTACTGCAGTAAATGTCTTTTGTATATTTGGCTTCATACATATGTTGTTTAAGCATCTTAGTTGCTTGGAAAGAAACTAGATGTCCGTTCTTGGTAAAGTAGATCATTTGCTCTTGCTCCTTCCTTCCCTCTGCTCCTCCATTTATCCACCTGTCCATCTGGATGTCTGCTCCTCTGTCCGCGCAGTAGGAACGTTCATTGAGCAATCATACATGCCTAGTGCCACTTTACATTCTGGAAATATTGCTCCTGAGACCCTCATAATCCTGTGGGGGAAAAACAGTCCATTAAAAATGGACCCAAGGAAGGCAGAGTCTATGCAAGTTTTCCAGGTCACCCAGGGAATAAAATAAAAAAAGTTCTTTAAGGCTGTTATTTGGCGTTTAATCTCAGCAAAGACTCCTTGACTTTGAGTGTTTTTTGACCACAAGGATCTGATGTCTCTAATTGTATATTTATAAAGCAGACAAATTGACAAACAGACAAGCTCAGAACCCTGAGTGTGGTCCAGACCCTGGGCTGTGCTGCTTGTGCTGGGGAGTGCTTCTGATTGGTTCTGCAGCTGAACTTCCACCAACCTGGCCATCCCAGCTGGAAGACAAAAGCTGTGTCTTCCTTCATTTCATTCCTTATTTAAACAAGAATTGAGAAAGCAGGAATGTTGGTGGGATAAAAAGTCGCTATCATTTTTGGCTGTGAAGAAAAGAGAGCTAATTGCTTAAGGGGTGGCTATTGGAAAACAGATGCAGAAGAAAGCAACTCTGGCATACACAGATTTTGGGTGCCATTTCATGGTCGGGACAAACATTTGCTGTCCCTGTTATGTCTCCACCATGCCTTTTCTTTTGAGCAGTAAATTTGAGAGCTTTGTAATTAAAAGGCAGCAAATAAGATTCTTTTATTCAGTTCTTTTTTATCCCCAAATTAACTTATCCTAACCATGCACAAAGATTTTGAATTGCTGCAAAGCAGTTTAAAAGTTGATTGACGTTTCAGTGGAAGTCTAGTTAGACTATTATGTTTCATTCATTCAGTCAATGCCTGTGGTGTGCCAGGTGCCAGACCATGCGGCTGTGTGTCATGCAACCCATAGATGTGGTGACAGGGAGATGCAGAGGCTGTTCTCTGAGTGCACAGAAAGAAGACTGATCCATAGAAGGCCAGTGTGGAGTGATGACACTCTGGGACATGTGTAGTAGATGGCGGCAGTGGGATTAGTTCTGATGGGCAGTCAGGTACATCCTGGAGTTGGGAGTTCTCTCAGCTGTGCCTCCTGCCCTCCCCACCCCCTACCTCCTACTCCCCACCCCCTACCTTCTCCCTACCTCCTACACCCTGGAGGTGATCCACAGCTGAAGCTCTGCTTAGGAACTTAGGTTACATCATCTTTCAGGCTTGCTAGAGGTGAAATGCATGGAATAAGGACTTTGCAGGGGGGGACACTGTACAACTGTGATGTGACGTGCTGATTCTGGAGCCAGACACTGAGATTAGCTCCTGTCTCTGGTGCTTACTGGGATGTATTGCCTTTGATGTTTTGTGGGCTTTGTGTTACTCAAGTCACTTCAAAACTTAATGAGTTAGAAAAGCACAACCAAACTGGTTGTGGTGTAAAATACCTGTAATCTGAGCACTTGAGAGACTGAGGCAGGATTACAAATTGAAGGCCAGCCTGGGCTATGTAATAAGGCTCTGTCTCAAAAAAAGGCACAACTACTTTCTTATCTCAATGATTCTGTTTCTTGGCTGGGCTCAGCTGAATGGGTTTCTACTCTATATGGTGGCCAAAGCTGCAGTGATCTGGGGCTCCAGAGCTGAACCTCCAAAAGTAGTATTCCATTCTTCCGGCCATTGGTAATGGTGGAATTGTTGGCTAGAAAGCATCATATGGTCTCTTCTCACATGGAGAGAGTTGAGCACTTGAAGTCCCTGTGGTTCCTGAGTGGGCTCAGAGGCTGGATTTCTGGCACCTTACTACTTCTGTGTTTAATAACAGAAGCCCTCATTTCTACCCTGTGAATGGGGATACCACCTTGGCCCACTCAGGCTTTTGACTGGAGGATGAGGGGTGAACCGTTCTATGAAAGTGCTTTGTGGTATAGGAAGCCTTTGATGACATGTGGTAGTGTCTTGTTATTGCCCATTGGGACTGCAGGTGAGGATGACTCCAAGGGTTTCCTGTCTGTGTGCATTCCTGGGGGTTGGGGCATATGCATGGATGAGTGCAGGGGCATATGCACCTGAGTGTGTCCATGTGTCAATGTCTGTGTTTGTGTGTTTCTCTATGTGTGTCCGCATGTGTGTGTGTTTACTAAGGATAGAACTTTGGGCTTCTGTAATGCTAAGCAGGGCCTCTGCCACTGAACTATATTCTCAGCCCCCTTTATGCTTTTTTTTGTTTCCAGACAGGGTCTCACTAGGTAACTTGCCTAGGCTGGCCTTGAACTTACTCTCTAGTCCAGCCAGGTTTGGAACTTGTAATAGTAACATCTCATCCTCCCCTATAGCTGAGTTTACAGTCCTTGGGGTAGCCTTAGCACCAGCTCTTCTCCCTATCTATCTTTACTACCTGCACTGTGTCCTGACAGTGCCCATGAGAGGTGCTATACTGTTTTCCCATGGCTTGGACAAGTCAGATAATGGTTCCTTCTCTTTTCCTGTTCCTGTCCTTTTCCTTTTTTCTTCCTTGCCTTCTCTCTTTTCCCCTCCCTCTCCTTCTAATTTCAGAAGCATTTAGGTAGCATGTAGTGGGCATTTTTTTTTTTTCTTTTTGACAAAACCTTTAGTATCTTCCTAAGTTGAAAGAATTGTCAGGTCATAGCAACAAAGAGAGCCTTGGGTGGAGCCACAGATTGATGTTGGGGTGGAGGTTGATGGCCAGTGAAAGAGCGCCCGGCCTGGCCTGTCATGGCTCCCAGCCCTCAGGGAATCCTGAGCCAGGGGTGGTGGCAAGAATCTTGCTGGTGCTGCCTGCCTTGCCATGTTACCTGTCATTGCCTACCTGGTACTCACAGCAGTGAGGTCTTTTGCTCCAGGAGAACTGAGGAATCTGGCTACCCTGATTTCTCCAGTGATGGGGTCTGCCCGTCACTGTACCTCAATATTGCCTGAACTGCCCACAGGCAAATGGGGAGTGACTTTAATCTGGGGTCAGTGAGGGGTGGACGGAGTTATCTTGTTGCTGGTCGCTTCATTGTGTCCACGTAGAGGGCAAACCAAAGAGAAAGGCACATCCTAGAGTTGAATCTTCCAAGATTTCTCAGGTTCTGAGACGTGAAAGAGGTATTTGTAGCTAGTAATAAGAGAAAGCTGATTTTCCTTAAAAACATTACTTCCCACACTTCTTTAATCATTGGAACTTGACATGGAATCAGCACTCTGGCTAGGCTTAGTGACACACACCTGTAATCTAGGCTTAGAAGGCTAAGGTAAGAAGATTCCAAGTCTAACTCTTGCCTTGGTTCCAGAGTGAGTTCAAAGCCAGCCTGGGCAAATTAATGAGACCCTGTCTCAAAACAGAAAGTAACAAAAGACGGGTTGTAGGTTAGTGGTAGGTGCTTGGATGTGCAGGTGGTTCTCCAGCGCTACAAAGGAAGAAAGAATCCCCTCGCTGACGCTGGCTGTGAGCGTAGAGGAGGTTTGGTGTCATTCTGGGTAGACAGCAGGAAAGACAAACTTTTGATGTTTAGTTACCTTGGCCTAACATTGTCACTGTGCAGTTGGCACTGAGCCTGACCTGGTTACCAGCCAGGCTCCACAGAGGAGCTCCCACGGTCACAGACTTTTTCCAAGCAGCCTCTGCAGCACTCAGGAAGACATGTAAACATCTGGCTTGCTAACCCCAGTGAGGCCACAGAATTAGAAGGAAAGTTTCTAAGCTAGCAAGACTTAAAATTACCAACCCCTGAGCACTTATTTCACTGTCAAAAATGTTCCCAGAAAGCCAGTGTTCCCTGAGGGGAGACTTACCTGTCAGAGAAACACCTGGTGCCTCACGTCATCCTTCTTGAGGAAACACTTTAGCTCCCTATAATCGTGAAGCAATGCTTGACCTTAATAAGTCCATTTTATCTTTAACTTCCCTATAATCATGAAGCAATTCCTGACCTTAATAAGTCCATTTTATCTTTAACTTCCCTATAATCGTGAAGCAATGCCTGACCTTAATAAGTTCATTTTATCTTTAACTTCCCTCCTTCTTGGTTGCCCTTGGCTTCTACTTCGTGATGCACTCACTTACTCACTTGCTTGCTCGCTCGCTCGCTCCCTCACTCACTCACTCACTCAGAGGTCTTTCCAAATGGGGTTTCTGGGGACAAATCCTGTTCATTTCCTATTGGAAAAGAGGCTGCCTTCGAATGAGGTGCTGCTGTCTGATAGCCTGTATGTGAGGCCCTCCTCCAATGTGATGGTGGATCCTCACACAAGCCTTGAAGAGTGGGGCAGGTAGAGGCTGAGAGCTGCCCCTCTATCCCTACTGAGAAGGAGCTTATGCCCCCTTCACTCTACATGGATGAGCATGGGGGTTGGGGAGGAAGGCCACATGGCCCCAGCACCCAGACTCTGCTTTCCATCCCACGTGTACCACTGAAGGCAGATATCACTCCTGTGTGACTTTCTTCATACATGTAGGAGATGCATGGACCTGGAAGGCCATGTAGAAGATGCATTTACTTTCACAATCTGATACAGATTGCTCTGGAATGTTTGTCTGTTTGTAGTCATTCAATTAAAGCATCTTCATTGTAGAAAACTTCAAAATCATTTATTCAGACTCATCTAAGTTTGCTGTCATCTTCTGGTTGTACTTAGTTCTAACTGTATGGACACATGGATGCTGTGTGTTACAGTTATGGACCACAGTGGACATGTGCATTCCCTCACTGCTTTTGAGAAAAAAAAGAGCTTTTATATATGCCATCAAACATTTATCAAAAATTACTCTTTGAGAGTAGCTAGTACATTTTAAGTTTTTAATTGGTAGTACATAAATTTATTTTAAAATGCAAATATGATAAGGGCTGGGGGTGCAACTCAGGGCATAGAGTGTTTGCTGAGCATACAGAAAGCCCTAGTTTCTCTTCAGCTATCTTGCATTAACTAGGCGTGGTGGCACACATCTATAATCCCAACACTAGGGCGGCAGAGGCAGGAGGATCAAAAGTTTCAGGTCATCCTGGCCTATATTGTGAGTTTGAGGCAAGTCTGGTACATGAGATGCTGTCTCCAAAACCAAAACAAAAAAGTGTGATGACAAATAGCCTTGCTCTGTGTAGTGGGCCAGTGACCCAGGTTCACTCCAGCTCCTGTAGGCATGCTGCCCAAGAGTGCCTTCTGTTCACTTCTGCCACTTCATGATGCAAAACCAAGTGCATACAGAGGGACAGTCTTCCTTCCTTTCCCCATGTGGACACCACAGATCTTGTCTGCTCCCAGGGCTTTTCTTCATTTATAGATGCCTCTTAAAGATATTTGCATCACAGTGGGGAGGAAGGCAGGAAGCCCTTTCTTCAGAAATACCCTCACACTTTCTAAAGCAACTCAAAAGATACCTCTTTTCATCTTATAGAAATATAAGAAATGAAAACTGAGTTTCCTTTTCCACATCTCATATGTCAGTGATAGCACCTGGTACTGCTTATTATGTTCCAGGATGTCTCTCCCCTCTGCCATTCCACTTCCCATTCCTCTATCTTCTCTCCTTTAGATGTATTTTTATTATTTCATTTGTGTGTATGGATGTGTGTTTATATGAATCTATGTATTCCACATGTGTGAATGTCCATGGAGGATGGAAAAGGGTATGAGTCCCTTGAGGGATGATCCTTGACATACATTTTGGTTGGTGTGTGGAGTGTTGTTTCTAGATAATTTTGGCAGCAGTCAGTTCTCACTTAAAAGATGAGGATATTTTAGGGATCTTCATACGTACAGTCTCACACCTTCCAAATATATCACCTCTTACCAGCCACCCAGAGGAAAGTGATGGTCACCAAAGCAGCAGGGTGACACAGCAGGCCGCGGTCCAGGGAGCCTTGGACCATTGAGGCACATGGTCCTAGAGAGTGGGTCTGCATGACAGGCTTCTCCTTGTTGGGTTTGCAAGAGTCTCTCAATGGCACCTCTGTAAGGAAGCCTGTGGCCTGAGGCCCAGTTTAATTGTCACACTGCTGGTATTCACCCAGAGCTTAGTCTGGGACACTCCCTCCAGGATGGTATTCATGGGCTGAAAGTTGCCCTTTCCTGTGTGTGTGTGTGTGTGTGTGTGTGTGTGTGTGTGTTTGCGTGTGTGCGTGCGTGTGTGTTAGTCGTCAGGGTGACAATGAGTATTTTTTCTATTGCACAGATGATATCTTGTGTCTACTCTTCTAATTAGTCCTTTATAGCTTCAAAATTGCATGCTTTTGTATGCTGTGATTATCTCAATAGGATCAACAGTCCTTTCTCTGTAAAGACAATTGAGATCACACGGTGGCATATTTTTATGACTGCAGCGTTATCTCCAGCCATCCCTCCATGAAATCACTCACTGTTTCCCTGTGACTTCTTTTCCACTTCATTCTCAGAAATGTTTGGGGACACAGAGAAGCAGTGTCTTGAGTAAATTTGCAAACTGTGGTGACTGATGCCTTCCTTCTCTCTTTCCCTCTCCCAATGGCAGGTGCCTGGAGATTTGAGCCAAACATCTGAAGACCAGAGTTTGTCAGATTTCGAAATGTAAGTCCATGCCTGTGCTTTTGAGGGGCCTTTAGAGTTAGAACCCCATGGAAACCCATGTCCTTAAGGCCATAGGGGAAGGCAGAAATCCCTAGGAGGCTCACACAAGTTGATTTGGTTACAGAGGTGGGGAGATTTTCTGCAGTCCAAGCCACCTGTGTTTTATCTCCTCTTTGGGGATTTAAAGACATTTTGGTTTAGGATGACATGTAGAATTTGTAAGGCATCACATAAAGTTTTAATTTTTAAAATTTTCTTTGAAAGTTGAGTTGACATCCCTTCTGGGTCACAGCAAGCTGGAGTACAAGAGGGGACCCTTTTGCATTGGGCCTGTGCCCTTTTCTTTGCTGCAGTCCTCACTTTCCCTGATGCCTCACTGTGGCCTACCCATAGCCTGCACTTCTGTGGTTTTATTGCCTTTGACTCTGTCCAGTTCCTCTGCTGGTTACTCCTGAGGAGGCCTTTGCTCTTTGGGTGATTTCTGTTGGGAGACATGTGGTCTCTCCAGGCTCACCCACAACATGGGGCTTGGGGCCAGGCTGAGTCTCCTTCCACTCTGTATAGCTGTGGTGAGTAGAAGACATAGTGTCTCTTCTCTTGGGCCTAGGAAGTCAAAGCCAGCCAATCCTGTCTTAATAAAATAAAAAAGGTCAGCCTCCCCAGGAAAGTGCCACTGAGGAAAAGCCACTTCTGGAATAGGAGGGAAGGGGGACACTGGAAAGAAAGGTTTTCTTTTTTAAGAGCCAGGAGACCTGGGTTGAAATTTTGGGCACTGGACTTAGAACAATGTGACTGTATTAGTCACTTTCCTGTTGCTGTGATAAACCACCATGAGCAAGGGAACTTATAAAAGGAAGAGTTATTTGAGCTTACTATTGACAGTTCCAGGGAAACAGAGTCCATTGTGGCAGGAGGCCTGGTGGCTGGGGCTGGAGCAGCAAGCTGAGGGTCACATCTTGCAATGAGCACAGGAAGTCAAGAGAGAGAGAGAGAGAGAGAGNGAATTCACGTTATAAGAGCACATTTGTTTCCAAATCACACTGATGTAGCAAAGTTTGCCATACAGTTAGGTAATAGGATGCATCCACAGATGAGGACACCATTCTCGTTTGTTTCTGGTATGAGTTACTTCACTTAATATAAATCTCTACTCCATCCATTTAGCTGCAAAGTTCATGATCGTCTTCTTTACCGTGCCATAGAACTCCATTGTGAAAGTAACACCAATTTTTCTCTACACTCATCAGCTGAGGGGCATTTGGTGGTTCCAGCTTTGCTATTGTAACAGACTCATAAAATATGAAATGTAATTTATGACCTCCAACAAAAAAAGCCCAGGCCGAGGTGGCTTCATGGCAAATTCTATAAATATTCAAAAGACTTACAGCCATTACTACTCAAGTTGGTATCAAGAAGGATACCAATGGAGGGAGTTCTCCTAATTCCTTCTAGAAGCCACATTACACTATTACCAACCAGGTAAAGTACAACCAAAAAGGAGAACTATAGCCCCCTCTCCCTATGAACACAGATGCCAAAAAATTCTAAACAGGATACAAGCAAATCGCATACAGACCCTATCAAGAAGCCACCCATCATGACCAAGTTGATGCATACCAGAGATGCAGAGACAGTTCAACATACCTCAATCAATAAATATCAAAGCATATAAATGGACTGAAGACACACAGCATCATCTCAATGATGCAGAAAAGCCTTTGACAAAAATCCGCATCCCTCCATGTTAAACCTAGAATGATTAGGACTGGATTGGATTCCCCAATGTAATCAAAGCATATACAGGAACCCACAGCCAACATCATAAACCGGGAGGACAGAAGCATTCCGCTGAAGTTAGAACTCGGCATGCGCCCCGTCACCATCCTTTCATAATGAAGTGCGAACCCGTTTAATTCAATAAGGCAAGAAAGAACGATTTAAGGGAATTCTAAGTTGGAAAAAGTGAGGTGCTTTAAGATCAAGCTACCCTTTCTGCTGATGAACCAACATTGTCTACCTAATAAGGATGATGCTGTAAATCTCCACCACAATAAACTCCTAGAAACGAATTAAATACTTCAGTAAGTGGCAGGATAAAAAAATAAAAATAATCATGATCAGTAACCCTTCTTCTTCAACACACCCAACAACAAAACCAACTGAAGATACAGGAAAATCCCATTCAGATAGCCCCTCAAAAACAATAAACTACCTAGAAGTAAACCAAACCAAAGAAACAGCAAAGGATTCCGTTACCTTCCAACGAAAGTATTTACAAGCCCTGGCTTAAAAATCAAATTGCGTAATCCGAAGACACTCAGAAAATGACAAAACTCCCCTACTGACCTTATTATTTGTTGAGGAATAGATATGCGAATACCATCAGTAAATAATATGATCCATTAATCACTACCCATATCGTGTACAGTTTAAGGCAACAATCAAATCCCCAAGACTTCTTCACAGGCTTGGAAAGAATATCCTCAATAATACACTGTGAAACAAAAGACCCCGGTTAGCCAAAGCAACGCTGAGCGAAAAATGCAAAGACTATGGGATTGCTGTCTTTATCTCTATACCAAGCATCAAACTATACTACAGGGCTATATCGTAAAAACAGCCCTTTAGGATATGTGGGCACAAAAACACCCGAACACAGCCGAAATATCCGTGGATACTTAATAAAAATCATAAAGGAAAGATAGAAACGGCTCCGAGCCCCACATACCCACAACTCACCACACACCAGATAAGTGCTCCTCTAGACCTGAGAGGAGGCACAACGAACACCTGTATGGATCTCTAACTATTTAGCTCCTCCTCACGGAAGGGTGTGAGCTAGCTTGGTAGAAGAAGATAATGACTATCAGTGTGGTTTCTTCCTTTCTTTCAGACGTTCCCAGGAGACCTGGTGGCATTGATGAAAATTATGTGCGGACAACTGCCCAGACCCTAGCTGGTAAGCAGGCCCTGGGGATCTCAAACCAATGTGACCTGTAATTAGGTCACTTCCTGTTGCCTTGTTGAAAAAGATAAAATACCACCTGTATGAGCAAGAGGAACCTATTAAAGACAAAAGAAGTGTGCTTATTTGCAAGCTCTATTGACAGTTTCCAGGGGAAACATGAGTCCATTCAATCTTCATGTTTGGGCTAGGAGGCCTGGTGGCTGGGGCTATTCACTGAGTTTTCAAGAGCAGCAAGTGAGGGTCAATTTGCACTATGAGCACCCAGGAATAAAGAGAGGAGAGATACTGGAGATGAGTTGTAGGCTGAGATGATGCCAAGAAATACCAGAGCTGATCCGAGGAGGGAGTATTTTCGGAACGACGAAGATAGCCTCAGATGTGAGAGATAAGAGTGAATAGTTTGAGAGAATGTGCGTGTATAGCAGAGTCCACCCGTGAGTAGTATGCTCTATGAGGATCGCTCGAGGAGAGGGAGTGAGAGGAGTAGCAGAGATGACTGGATACGCGGAGACAGCAAGGCTTGTTAAACTCACTAAGCCTGCCCCCAATGAAGTACTTCCTCCAGCACGGCCACAACACCTTCTAAGACCTCCAAGAACAGTGCCACCAACTTGGGACAAAATATCTGAACACTTAAATCCCATGGGGGACATTCTCATTCAAACCACCACATTCCACTCCCTGGCCCCCATAGGCTTTTGACCATATAAAATGCAAAATGCATTTAGTCCAACCTTAAAAGTCCCATAGTCTTTACTAGTCTCAATTCTATTCAAAAGTATATAGTCCAAAGTCTCTTCTGAGACCCAGGCTGATCTCTTAATTGTAAGCTCCTGTAAAATCAAAAGGCAAATTACATACTCCCAACATACAGTGGAACTGAATACACATTCCCATTCCAAAAGGGAGGAATAGAGGTATAGTGAGGAAATACTGGACCAAAACAAGACCTAAAACCAGCAGGGCAAACACCAAGTCCAGTAGCTCCATGTGTGACTTCTAGAAATTTACTTCCAAAAGGCTTAGATGGCTCAGCTCTTCCAGGATTGCATGCAACATGGATCTCTTCCTTAGGCTGGTACCACTCCTTATATGCAGCTCTCCTTGGCAAATACCTCACAGCTCTGGCATCTCCAAAGTCTTCATGGGGTCTCCGCTGCCAACCAGGCTTCACATTCACAGCTTCACGCAATGGCCTATCAGGGCCTTCTTTATTCAGGGACCCCCCTGCTGTACTCTGCCTGACCTTGGCAGCTCTCTGAAACCGTGGAGGAAGAACTGAAGACCCCTTCACTCTTGCAAACTTCATGCCTCTAAAGCCAGCACCACATGAATTAAACTGCCAAGTTTGGCTGCAAGTTTGGGATGGACCCTGGCCTGTTTCAACCACATTTGCAACTTTTCTCTGCCCTGAACTTGTTGGAGCAGAAAACCCTTTCAGTATTTTCCTTTCAAAAGTTGGAGGATTAGCTGGGTGTGGTCTTGCCCTGAAGGTACTATTTCTGTTGTTTACTTATAAATCTCGAGGCCCCTCCTTAATCACTTTAATCTCACTTTTTCCATTGTTTACTTGTAAATAGCTAGGCCTCTCCTTAATCACTTTAATCTCCTTATCAAAAGGAACCTCTCCTTCACATGCCTTGGCCCCACCTTTAATCTTCCTAGTGCGGGTTTTCAGATCCAAACTATACATTCTGCATTTCTTTCTGCCCCATCTGCTCTTCTTCCTGTAGATCTGTACAATATTCACCATTAACAGCCATGCCACCATTTCTACATTATGCTGTCTTGAAATATCCTCTGCCAAAGACATTAGTCCATTGCTTTTCAACTTAGCATCAGGGAAGCTTTTGGGCTGTGGGCACACTGTTACCAAACTCTTTATCAAAATATCCCAGTTGCTGCCTAAGTCTTTATTTTCCTCTGGAACTACATTTTTTGCAGCAATGCTTTATTCCAGGCTTCTACTAGAATGGCCCGTTAAGCTCTGCTTACAGTAGTCAACAGCCTTTCTAGCCCAAAGTTCCAAAGTCTTCCACATTTCTCCAAACATCCACATGGTCAGGTTCTTCACAGCCAACAGCCCACTCTCTGGTACCAAATTACTGTATTAGTCACTTTTCTGTTGCTGTGATAAAACACCATGACCAAGGAACTTATAAAAGGAAGAGTTTATTTGAGCTTACGATTGACGGTCCCAGGGAATTAGAGTCCATTGTGGTGGGAGGCATGGTGGCCGGGGCTGGAGCAGCAAGCTGAGGGTCACATCTCACAATGAGCACAGGAAGCAGAGAGAGAGACTGGAGACCGCAAGGCTTGTTGAACTCACTAAGCCTGCCTCCAAGTACTTCCTCCAGCATGGCTACACCTTCTAAGACCTCCAAGAACAGTGCCACCAACTTGGGACAAAATATCCGAACACTTAAAGCCCATGGGGGACATTCTCATTCAAACCACCACAGTGACCTCAGGCCAGGCAAGCCATGTCACCTCACTTGGGCTAGCATGCTCCTTTGTAAGGTAAGAGTCTTGGGACTCGCGCTCAGAATGGGATTATGGACAGCACAGGGCATTGAGAGGCTCGAGTGTCTTGGGTGCTGCCTGGAGGTGGGGTGTGGTAGGTGAGAAGAAGTAGGGGGAAAAGAATGATCAATGCTAGAGATGAGCTGCCCCCACCGTATATGCCCCAGCTACAGAGTCTTCAAATCCACAGTGTAAAATGCAACTGAAGGATTATAGGGAGACCCTGTCTCAAAAAAAAGAAATAGTGACTGAAATGAAGTCAGTTCTATGATGATAATTGGAGATTTCATACCTCACTTTTAGTACCAGGACAACTGGAATGAAGATCAATAAAGGAATTGAATTTGAATAGAAGTATAAAACAATTAGATGTAGCAAATATATATATATACACACATATATATGTATACACATAAATATGTTTATATCTAGAGAGAGAGAAAAAATGAGGAGAGCATTCCACCAAATAGAATATAAACTTGTGTTAGTCAGCTTTCTATTACTGTAACAAAATATCTGAGACAATTAACTTACAGAGTTAAAAGTGTTGTTTTGTAGGCTTAGATCCATAGTTGGGAAAATCCATGGTTCTTGGGCCTGTCCTGAGGCAGCATATCCTGGCTGGCAGCAAGCTGCCTACCTCAAGGTAGCTGGGAAGCAAAGAGAACTAAGGAGGAACTGTGGCTCCATAATCCTCTTTCTTTTAGGCCTTCTTTTTTGTGTGTGCGATTTTTTTATTGGGGTTAATCATGGGGTTAATCTGTTGTGGGTATGCATCTCCACCCAAAAGTCCATTCTAATCTTCCTGAGGTGTTTTCTGGAACTTTCTCTTTTTCTTTGTGACACGCGTTAGGCCTTCTTAATGTTCCCATCACCTCTCATTAGCATCATGGACAGGGACCAATCCTTTAACACATTGGCCTTTGGGGTCCCTCCAGATTTAAGCTAGAAAACCTGTCTTCCCAGATGCACATGGAACATTCTCCAGATTAGACCATGCCTCAATACATTTTTAAAAACTGAAATCATACTGTCTTCCTGGCCATTGTGTGAGGTTGGCCTCCTCTCATGTTCAGCAGCATGCTTTATGAAGGAGGGGGCTGCATCTGCTTTCTCCTTTCCTCTGTCTCTGGTGCCTGGAATGGTGCCCAGCACATAGTAGGTCCTTACTGGGTGCTTGATTCATGAACGAGTGAGTGAGTAAACAGAAGGACCACAGGAGCTGAAGTGGAGGGAGATGGTCACATCGGCAGTTAGTTCCAACATGGTGTGGCAAACTTCCTAGAAGGGAACACATGACCCAGTCTGGAGTCACCCACCCTGATCCTGGGAGATCACCTGCCCTTCCCAATGCAGGAAATGGAACGGAACCTGAGCATTGCTATCTGCACTGCTGCCCCCAGTTGACACGGAAAGGAACATGGCTACTCTAGGGCCAGCACAGCATTGGGACTTTTGCCTGTGAAGTGCCATTAGATGCACAGACCAATGTGGTGGTTCAGAAATGCAGCTTGTGCTTTGAGCCCTGGATATGTGGTCACTTGGGGCCTATTTTCCACAGGAAGGAGGTCACTATCTCTACCCAGAACTTAGAAGTGCTATTTCCAGATTAACTCTTACTTGAGGGTTATTTTCTTTGTGAAAATAAAATACTTCTCACTCTGAGGATATGAGAGCATTAAGTTGTGGAATAGTCCACAGTTAGCATTTTCTACAAGCCTAAGAAGCTGGAGTTTTGAGCATTGAAGCTTGGGAAGGGCTTCCCTCCCCACAGCTCTGGATGGAGGTGAGCAGGGTCTTCTGGATGGGTCAGCACAAAGCAGAAGCCTAGGTGGTCAGGTTGCTCCCCACGTTCTCAGCCATAGTAACCACTTCAGGACTGTGAGCTGGATCTAATGAGGTATATGGCCAAGCCACCCCTTAAGGCAGAAGACATCCCCAAACAGGCTTTAGACAGTTCACATTGGGGTTGAGTGAGTTAATATAGATAGGCACAGAGCTACACATGCGAAGTACCCAGACATGATTTTGTATTGAAGATTTGATTTCTGGTGGTGCTGGCAGCTGAACCCAGCACTTGCTAGTAGGCACGCACTCTGCCACCTCTCATGCAGTCGAATTTCAGTTGTGCTCACTTAGACTACTGCTATGCACAGTGCTTTTTGAAAACTCAGAAGAGGATATGTATGTATGTATGTATGTATGTATGTATGTATGTATGTATGTATGTATATACAAGGCATCTGAGTTTCCCAACTTGTTTTCTGTTGTCCTCCCATACCCCAATTCCAAACCACATCACCCTTATAAGCATGTGTGTCAGTTTCCTGAGCTCTTGTGTGGAGGTTCATCTGAAAATGGGATCAGGGCCTGAAGTGGTGCAGTAGAAAGGCACATGGCTCCACCGATGCTCCAGGACCTCCCGTAGCTCCCATTACTATTGATTTGTCAGATTTGGTGACAGAGCTTCTCATACATCCTGGGACAAGGTCACTTAGCTGATAAGAACTAAGAGCAGCTTTTCCTCATTCCAGAGAATCAACTATGTGTATAAAATTAAAAAAATAGCTATCTTTTAAACCAAGTCCCTTAAAGATAGCTTTAGGAGGCTGAGTGATAAGACTTAAATGTGTCCTTGTGGTTCAGTGTAGTCTGTTGTATAAATAGCTTGTCTGAAATGCTTCTCAGATGAGAACATTATTTCTTGGCCTGTTTTTTTGTTGTTTTTTTTTTTTAAAGTAAAATGACCTCTTCTGATCTCTTTCTTCTGGTCAGATCAAACCGGGCTTTGATCAATGTCTGGATCCCATCTGTGTTTCTCCGAGGCAAAGCAGCAAACGCATTCCATGTGTATCAGGTAAGTGCCTGGCCTTCACGCACACACCACCACCACCTTTGTTAAAGCCATGTGCTTTGCCTGTTGGCAGTCTAGTGTCATTTGTATTACATGTGTATGTGTATATAGTATGCATCTGTGCAGATGCCCTGAGGAAGTGGTGTGTGGTCTGCAGTCAGGCAGGAGGAAGTGCATGGGGTTTCTTTGCAGTAGTTATGCTCTTAGTGTGGCCACTCAGAAGCTCAGCTCTGACTACCTGACCCACAGTGAGGACCTGGGGGCTTGTGCAGCAACTGAAAAGCCCAAGGGTGGGTAGGGCCTCAGCATCCTGGCCTGTGCTCAGGTCAGTCAAGCTGCTGTCATCTTGTGTTCCTGCTGCTCAGTCACTGAGCCAGTTCTCTGTGGGTTGATGGCTGTGAGTTCCCAGCAGCTCCAGGCACTCAGATCTCTGTCACAGAACTTCCAGGTCAGGTCAAGGATTTTCATAGCTGGCTCAGTGTGGCTCATGTAACCACTGTGGTACTGGGATTAGTGCTGCTCTCACCCTGGCATGTCTGAGTTGGGGGATGTGTCTTGAGTCCCCAAATGAAAACCAGGCTCTGCTTTTGTTGTTTTAAGACAGGGTCTTACTATACAGTTCAGTCTGGCCTTGAACTTCCAGAGTAGAGGTAGCTGACGTGTGCTCTGCAGGTGCCTGGCAGCCAGAGGACCTTGGATTTCCCTCCTTCTCTTGGATTTCCCAGTGCGTCTTTCAGTGTGGCTCCTCTGCTCTTGCTTCGTTACTCTGTCCAGCATGGTGGTCACACACTCTGGAACTGCTGGCTCCAGCCCCGACCCTGGGGCGCTGCAGCTTCTGTGCTCTCTACCCTCAGCAACTTTCAATAAATTTTGTTTAGATTTCCGCTCATAGTGGTGAGACTATCTAGAGAAATCCTCTCAGCTCTGTCAGTTTCTTCCTGGAGAGCGGGCAGTGTCACTGAAGGCAGGAGTCTTTGTTTAGATCTCATGGTCCTAGGAAAATCCAGTTTCTCCATCCGTGAATTAAGACAGCAACGTGCCGCTCACCATGAGAACTGAGACACAGCGGACAGCTGGTGCCGGTGCTCACCTCCTGTTTCTGAGTGATCCAGGCTTGGTCTTGGGCACTAGCCTGCCGCATAGTGTACTTGAAGTCTTCCATGAGAGGAGCAAGTCTGCCCTGACCAGGTCTTGTGACTTCCAGGCTTTGCTCAGGTCAGTAAGTGCTAGGTGATGAGAGTGTGCAGATCTCCGTGCTGATTTTAAAAAGGATTAGAAACCAGATGTGGAGGTACACACCCATAATCCCAGCACTACAGAGACTGAGGACATCCTTGGTTATATGGGGGTACCAGTCCAGCCAGGGTTACATAGCAAGACCTTACCTCCACCCCCCCCCCAAAAAAAAAAAACAGATCTACCAAAGCACACAACAACACAACTCCTCTCTGTCCTTCACATTCTACTTTGCAGAACTAGGAAAGCTTGGGAAGTGTCATCAAGAAGGTCAAGACAGTGACGCAGGCAGCTTCATTTGTTTCAGAGCAGAATTGCTGTGAGACATACAAGTGGCAAGAGGAGCTTGACATTTCTGTTCCCATGTGCCACTCGCCCCACCAAGCAACTTGGTCATATTTTTTCCCTTAAAGTCAGCCACTGAGGTGGACACAAGCATCCTGCTCCCTGGGAGATTGTTTCTACAGTGGCCACAGTGGCAGTAAGTCATGGTCTCTCCATGCCCTGCTGTTTCTGGAACCTTCCAGGGCATGGGTACAGCTGGTGTCTGAGGAGATGGCTCAGATTTCAGCAGCCTCCTTTATCACCCAGAGCAACTTCAACTCTCCTCTCAGGGACTCTGAAAGCTCTCTCCTAGTGGGACAATGTGAGGTAGCATTTCTTGTGTGTATTCTTTTCTCTCTTTTTACATTCTTTAATTAAGTTTTTAATTTAAATTAGTATGCAAAGTAATAGGTTTAATTATGAGATAAAGATTTCATTTTATATGTGTGTGTGTGTGTGTGCGTGTGTGTGTGTGTCCTCTAGAGTTGGACTTAGAGGCAGTTGTGAGCTGAATAACATGGGTGCTGACAATAGAACTCGGGTCCTCTGCAAGAGAGCAGTATGTGCTGAGCCATGGCTCCAGCCCTTGCGTAAACATCCGGTGTCCCTGTCTCCTAAACATTTTCCCTCCTGCTGGCTCCCTTCCTCCCTCCGTGAGCCTCTGGCTCTCTCATCACTTGTATTCTATTACTCTTTTTTCTATCTTCCTCGATAGTAATAATCTTTAATTGTTAACTCGACACACTGGCCTGTAGGCATGTCTATAGACCTGGGGATTGCCTTGATTATTAATCGATGTAAGGGCTCAGCCCACTATGGGCATGCCATTCCTTAGGCAGGTGGTCCTGTATAAAAAAGCTAGCCAAACGTGAGCCTGTGAGTGAGCCAGAAAGCAGATTTTCTCCATGGTTTCCATTGAAAATTCCTGTTTGGGTTCCTGCCCTGACTTCCTTTGATGATGGACTGAGACCTGGAAGCTGAAATAAACTCCTCTCCAACGTTGCTTTTGGTAAGAGTGTTTTATCACAGCAACAGAAAAGTCACTGCAGTATCTCCCTCAGGACTCCTTCTTCCCTCTCATGTTCCTGTTTTCATGACCCATGTCATGCCCCCATGTACACACACACACACACACACACACACACACACACATATATATAAATTAAAATCTAGGATTCCAAATGTGAAAGAAAACACAAAGTATTTGTCTTTCTGAGTCTAGGACATGTTGCTTAAGTTCCATTCATTTTCCTACAAATGTCATGATTTCATTTTTCTTTATGCTTGAATAAAATTCCATTGTGTGTTTGAACCATATTTTCCTTAACCATCTGCTAATGGACATTTAGACTGGTTTCATTTTTTGGCTATTGCGAATAGTGCAGCAGTAAATATGGACATGCAGGTATATCTGTGGCATATTGACCGACAGTCTTTGGGGTATATAACCCAGGAGTGGTGTAACTGAGTCTCATATGATTATTCCAGTTTTAGTTTTTTGAGGGACTTAAGGATTCTTCTTTCCCCCATCCTTGCCAACATTTGTTGTCTTTTTATTTGTTTATTTTTTAATGAGAGCCATTCTGATTGGGGTAAGATAGACTCCCATAATTGTTTTAATTGCATTTCCCTGCAGGCTAATGGGCTGAATTTTCTTTTCCAGTACTACTGAGGGTCTCACATATGCTAGGCAAGTATTCTATCACTGGGCCATTTGCCTAGCCCTTGAGCACTTTGTAAATCAAATACTTATTGCCCATTTGTGTTTATTTTGAAAGCCATCAGTTCCTTGGCCTTTATTGATTGGAAGCTTTGTGACTAGCCTCATCTTACTGTCTCTGGTCGGTGTTGGGAAACGTCTTAGAGGCTTTGTTACACTGCTTTTCATGTTATGGATACTGAAGGGAAGGTGACTTATTTAAATAATGGTATCACTGGGCATTGTTCTGTAAGACTATTAAAAATGCATGTTATTTAATTCTACAAGATTTAAGAAAATTTCTAGAGAAGCATATAGAAAAGAATGGTAAAACAGAAGAAAAAAATATACCAGGGTCAGATAAAATGTAAAATCTGAGAGTTTGAAAGGCAGAAGTGGAAGCTATAGATATTTATTCTGAGGTACAACATGGTTCTCCCCAGCGATTTTGAATTTCCTAAGGGCTTCCTGACATTGATTGGAAAATGGGAATATGGTTGGTTATTCTGGGTAAATTTCATTGTTGATGACAAGAAAAGCTGTTAATTCTTTAAAAGGAGCTAAAAAACCCTCCACGTAAGGTTTTAGGTTAACCAGTAATAAAGGATGTAGCAGTCTTCATTACATCCATGTGACAAAGCACCCTCTACCTTCCAAGGCTCTCCTTGGAAGCCAGCTGAGTACATAACAGAAAATCATAGTTAGTGCCTGTGGAGAGCCCTGGCATGCAGCTTTCTCAGAACTGTGCTGCCTCATACCACAGCCACTAGCCACATATGGCTGTTTAGATTTAAAACCGAATAAATTGAACAGCTCAGTCTCACTAGGTTTATTTCAGGTGTTTAGTGTGTTCTGGTGGCAGTCATGTCATAACACAGTGAGGATAATGTCTCCGCCAGGGCAGAGGCTTCTGTGGGGTCATGCTGCCTGACACCGTGCCTCCCAGAGAGGGAGAACACTCATGTGTTCTGAGTGAGAAGTTGGGAGGACAGCAACCTGAGTTCAAATGATAGAATTTGGGCAGAGCCCCTCCCGCTACAGTGTTTCAGCAGCTTCCAGAGCAGGGTGCCCAGCGTGTTGACATTGCGATGTGACTCTGTCATCTGCAAATGTGTTGCACCACATTCATAACTATGGTGAGATGCATGTGGCCTGTGGGCTGCAAGTTAGATGTACCTGTCTAGTCCCCAGAGGAGAACATCCCAGCTTCATGTAGGAGACTAGGGACTAGCACCTTTGGCCAGCAACAGGTGCCATTTGTTTTTCATTGTGTTTATTTATTTATTTTTTAATTTTATTTATTTCTGGATGTGTATGAATGTACTGTCTGCATGCTCATTGTGCTTATTTTTACATTTGCCTCCTGGTTATGACATAATTCTATTTTTTTCATGTATCACAGTAAGGTACAATTTCCTTTAAAAATAAATTTTAAGTAAATAGGAAATGAGTCAGTTTAAAGAAAAGTACTAAATTCACAGTAGTGAAAAGAGCATAAAGTCAAGAGCAGTGCCAGGTGGGACTGGCATAAAAGCATGAACAGACTATATTATAATATAAATTGTAATTACTGGCTGCAGGCCCCACCCCCACTGGTTTGTGTGCTATATAAATTAGTTCCTGCATTGTCACGGCATCCTTGTGAGGTGAGAGAGTCTTACCTTTGTCGTATGGGCGGGGAGACAGACACAGAGAACTCACATAGCTTTTTAGCTCAAACAGATCTCTGACTGATTTATAGAGATTCAGTCCTACTCTCTCATTGCTGTGATAAAATAACCTGAAAAGCAACTTCAGGGAAAAGAGATTGCTTCTGGCAGATAGCTCCAGAGGGATAGAGTCCATCATGGAAGAAAGACATTGCAGCAGGCAGCGAAGGCAGGATAGGAGGCCGGTTGGTCACATGGCCTCTGCACTCTTGAACAGCAAGCTGGCTGGGCTATAAAACTTCAAGGCCACCCCCACTGACTGGCTTCCTCCAGCACTGGCTCTACTCTCAAAGGTTCCACGGCCTTCCCAAACAGCACCACCAGTTGGAGAGTAAGTGTCTATCACTTGAGCCTATGGGGCCATCTCACATTCAGACCTCAACACTGACTGATACTAGAACAAGCTCTTTAGAAACACCTGGAAAAACAGCTGGGACAGTTGCCCTCATTCTAAAGAGAAAGACCCAGCCTGACTCAGATTCACCACAGGGAAACTCACCTGAACACCTGAGATAAGGGGCTGACATCTTGGGCCTTTGCAGTGAGCACATATGTACATGACATGCACGTATGCTCGGATACTCTCCTCTAGCCCTCTAGAGCAAAAGGTAGGCAGAAGCAGTTGCTTTGGAATGTGATGGAAGCAGGTGCTGTCTCAAGGTGGCGACTGCTCTAGCTAGCTCTAGCAGTACTCCAGGGTTGCTCCCTCAGGACACAATGTTGGTAGAATGTCAGGTCCCCAAAGCTTGCCTGGAGGGATGGCCGGGAAGTTCACCTCTCCAGTGCCAGAGACTTAAGACGATTGGCCTGTATTGCAAGCACTAAGCTCTCAGCACTTGCGCTGTGCAAGAAGTTTGCACTTACATGTAGGGGGAATATCCTAGCAAAACCTGCTGTGCATCCAGAGGAGTGAATTAAGAAGGTCATACTCATATTTCTGCTGAGGCCCAAAGTGAGAAGAGGCAACATTTGAGCAATTTTCAGAACACAAGCAACCTTGGCTTCCATAGTCTTCCTGATTTCTTTTTTTTACCCATAAGGATTTCTTATGTTTTGGGGCCTGTGAGTGTCTGGTTGCTCAGTGGGCAGGAGCCAGATACAAAACAGCAGTGATAAGGAGGAAAGAGAACCAGATGCAGCTGCCTACCTCCTCGCACTGGCGTTCTCTTGTCCAGTTCCCGTCTGTTAATATACTGTTGTGGTTTGATTTTCCATCACTTCCATGGGACGTAATTAGGCTTGTTATTAATCAATAAATTCCTATGCCTTATACCTTATACCTCTGCAAATGTTTGATCTACTTCAAATAATCCAACTTCCAAACAGGTTTGAGATCTGTGTTAATGGTCAACTGATATATTTAGAGAGGAATCTTAGACCTTAAAAGGACTCATCTATTTTTTTTCTTCAGCAATATTATAGCTACTAAATTGACATGAAATAATACATCAGCACACTTACTTCCTGAGCCCTTGGGTTCTTCCCTTTCAAAGTACTTTTTGTCTCCATGCACCTGGCATCTGTCGTCCGTGCAAGATTAATTTCAGCCTTTGAATTGACTGACCAGAAACTTGGGCCCATGTACAGTATTCTACTTACACTGAGAGCTAATTAGGTCTCTTTTGTAAAGAATGTTGCTTTGTTTGGCAAAGCCTTTTTCTTTTAGAATAAACCCTCTTTCCTGGAGGCCATGGGGTTTTGTTGTGCTGTCTTGGCTGAGAGGAAATGTGGTAGTGTAAGAAGAGTCACTCAGTATTTGAGCACCCCCACCCCCACCCCCACTGCTCCCATCCTGCCAAAGAGAAGCATGTAGCTTGAGTGGTTAAAGGTTTATCCAGCTGAGCATGTGAGTAGAGGATGCTGGGAAAATTCATTCTTTTTCCTATCAATAATAGATCATAGGCAACACGTGGAGCATGGGGCTCCAGGTGGTTTGGAGGTGCCAGTGTTTTTAGACTCCAGACCTTTTGGGTTTCTTGACTCTTTCATCTCATTTCCCAAGATGACTTTCCCTTGGGCCTCAAGGGTCTTTTATCCCAGGTTCTGTCTTTGTGCTTGGCAGCATGCAGCTACGCAGGGAGAAGGGAGTCACCTCGTAAGAAGATGAACTAGCTCAGCTGCATTCAGAAATGGGACCCGTAGTTACAGAAGTGCGGGCTGTGAGGACCCTATGCCCAGCACAGAACATTCCACATTGTGGAGAGGGGACCTGTCCCAAGCTGAAGCGACTCTTCACTCAAACCTGTTGCCCCTGCAGTTTATGAGTTGGGCTAGAGAGCCCTCTGTGTGTTTGCTGTGTGGTGACTGGGATTTCTCCAGCCAGCACTGGCACACAAGTCAGGAGAAACTCTGTGCTGACTGTTCTTCTAGAACATTCCCAGCAAGTGCCTGGAGATTGCAGCCCTTAGTCCACAGCTATTTTTGGAGTGCTCAAGGCTTCTGGGGAAAGCCTGATGTGAGGGGAAAACACAAAGCCTAAGACCAAGAGGTCTTTGTCTGCAGGTGTCACTTTTACGCTCTGGTCCTGGTTCTGTCTTCCTAATTAGGAGTGACTTTTATTTTTTAATTTTCTTTCATATTATAATTTCTTTGTCCTTCAGCTGATGACCAAGGGTTTACCATGTGCCACGCCTGTGCTCACAGTTTGCAGAGCCAGTGATGAGCCAAATTTGACATAGAGCTAACCCTCACCCACCTACAATCTAGTGGAGGAGACAGGAAGTGTGGAAGGAAGCAGCAGTGCTCTACAGGAAGAGGGAGGGTGAGCAGGACAGAACACCTGCACCTTGCAATGTGGGCGTGGCCACATGTGACCACATATATGCTAAGCCCAGGGTACCGCATATGATTTCTGTGTGGGTATTACCCTTCTCTTCTTGTTTGCTTTCAGTGTGTGGTTTGTGTTGTTGTGCTTAACACCATGGCCAAAAGCAACTTGAGGAAGACAGGGTTTATTTGGTTTACAAGTTACAGTTCATCATGAGGGACGCCAAGGCAGGAGCCTGGAGACAGAGCTGAGGCAGAGATCATGGAGGAAATGAGGCAGAGATCATGGAGGAAGGCCGCTCACTGGCTTCTTCCCTTTGGCTTGCTCAGCTACATTTTTTTTTTTTTTTTTTAATAAAGCCCAGGCTGTTTGCCCAGGATGGCACCACCCACAGTGGGCTGGGCCCTTCCACATCACTTAACAATTAACAATTGAGAAAATGCTTCACAGACAACAGCCACAGGCCAGTCAGATCAAAGCAATTTATTTGAGGCTCTCTGTTCCCAAGTTACTCTAAGTTTGTGTCAAGTTGACAGCTGAAGCTGACTATGACAGTGCGGTGAGCCTTTAGCCACTTGACTTTAATAGAAAACAGCCCTGAAGTGGACTGAAGAATAACATCCTCACTTAACTAATGCTTGTGAGTATGTTCGAGTGTTGAGGATCTTTGATTAGCATCCATTTTATCAAGGCTTCTCTATTACCTGCCCTGAGGGCTTCAGGGAACCGGGTGGCTTTATTCCTGAGGGACCTAGGATCTTATGAGAGGAGGACAGGACTTCTATTCAGAATGCAGCCAGAGGGCAAGGACGGCATCCTATAGGAGATTCCCAGTAGGCTTTGTGGGGCTGAGAGCTAGCACTGTGGCTCTTGGTTGGTACCCATTGTCATTTCATGCTTTCTGTAGGTCATGAGCTGGCCACTCCTGTCCTCATCCCCTGTGGCAGGTGAAGTGATGGTGACTCATGGATTGAGGCACTTCCTCTAGGTCAGTTCAAGATCTGTCACTGGGAGGAAACCAGAGGGTGGGGAGTGGTAGACAGTGACACAGAAGGCAGCACACAGCAGGGAGGGGAAGAAGATGAGATGTAGGGACCCCCATGAAAAGAGACACGGGGACATCAGAGGAATGAGGAAGGTGGGGGGGGGCTGCATTCATTAGCTTTTCTCATTGCTGGATCAAATACCTGACAGAACCACTTAAGGGAGGAAGGATCTATGTGGCTCCTGGTTTACATGCTGCAGCCCATCATGGCAGGGAAGGCACAGCAACTGAGGCATCAGTCCCTGGTGGAGGGAGCTTCAGCAGATGGTCACATACCAGACAGGAAACCAAGGGCTAGGACTGGAAGTGGGCAGGGCTGTAACCCTCAGAGGCTCACCTGTAGTGACTTACCCTTCCAGCTATACCTCCTGCCCTATTGAGTCTATAAGCTCTCAAGACAGGGCTGCCAAGTCTTCAGACACAGCCTGTGGGGGTTGTTTTAATCACCAAACCTAATAGGATCCAGCTGCAGGGTGGCAGGCAGAACTGCTGTCTTCAGGATCCCCTGATGTGTGAGCATACAGCTCAGGAAGACTCAGTACACGGGGACTCCGGAGCCCTGCCTAGGCATCCTGCCTAGGTGCCTGTCCAGCCCCACAGCTTTTAGAACCTCAGTGCTGAGAAATCCCAGTCTGCCTACTGTGCTCAATTGGCATCCATTGTTCCCAGAGTGTACAGTGAAAAAGCCAGATGGGCGTGGAATCATTTTCTATTCTTGGGGCACATCAGTCTCATCTGGGATGGAAGGGGAACACTAACTCAGACAGTCCTAGAGTCATGAACCCAGTGTAGTTAGTGTTACGTCCAGGACCCCAGAGCTTCGTATCCAGATGCAGTAGCCATGGACTATGTTTGAATAAGGCTTTGTCTTTATAGGGGAGGGCAGGCTGGCCCTTAGCTCTCTTCTCCTGCTCAGACAGAGCCTAACGGTTTTTGAAACTCAGCCACAAAGGTGTCCCGGCAGGAAAGCTGACATGGGGCCTAGGGCTGCACAGTTCAGGCGTAGCACCTGCCACCAGCAGACCTGCCCTGTTTCCTGGGTCATCCCACCGCATGCTGCAGAGGAGTCCCGGCTCCACTGGGGGCTCCTGGGGAGATCGCCCCTTTTTAAGCATGTAGGCTCATTTCAGGCTCTCCTGGTCCCCCATACCTGCTTGAGGGCCAGAGGAGAGGAGGATTTAGGAAGAAACAAGAGACTTTGAGGCCTGGAGATGAGACTAGACCACCTCTTCCCTCTAGTCCGCCTGCCGAGACCCTCCCCCTTTGTTGTCTCTTCTTCCTCCTCCCTCCCATCAGCTTCCCTTCACATCCACTTCTTCTCTTGCTGATTTGGTTCCCCCCTTCTTCTTTCCTCCTCCCTCGCTCAGTCTGGTCCCTCCGTTCTCCCCTCTCCCCTCTCTCCCACCTTCCCTCTCCACTCCTTCTCTGCCCTCCCTTTCTCCATTCCCCTGCAGAGAGGAAAACTCCTAACTCAGAGTGCTCTGGGGAGAGGACCCTCACAGGCCAGACAGTGAGCTGTCTCCCTCCCTGGTGGGGTGGCTTCTTGTATGTCCCCTTCTCCCAGTGTAGTTTCAGGCTTCCTTCGCAGTGCTCTAGGAAGAGGAAGGGCTTAGGGAAAGCCCTTTTCTCTCCTGGCAGCTGGAACCTCCTGTTATCTTGGCAATTCTAAACCTGCCTGCCTATGGAAGCTAGCTTAAATTAGCAGATCACAGCATGATGGGGAGATGCTCCCTGTGTGGTTACCTAGCCATTCCTGTTAATGGTCACCTGCAACTTTTTAGTGACCTACTATTGGCTTGGTAGACTTTAAAGTAGGTGTTAATTGGTGAGTGACAGTAATGCCTTTCATTGTCACTTTTCATCCACTGTGGCAAGGTTCCCTAGACTAACTGGTAAAAATCAAATGGATTTCAAACCACAGTACACATCAGATTGTGTTGTCAGCCATGAAGATTTTTTGTTTAGAAAGAGTGGCGGGGTTAGTGGGGGAAGGAGCTGTTCCACTTGGTTCTGGCTTGGAGTCACAGGCATCTTCAGAGCTTCTGTCCTCTGGGTTTCCGTACTTTCTCCATGTGCTTGCTATCAGTTCTAGTCCTGAGACTCAGGCCTCCTACACAGTTAGGTTCTGGCCTGGAGTCACAGGCATCTTCAGAGCTTCTGTCCTCTGGGTTTCCGTACTTTCTCCATGTGCTTGCTATCAGTTCTAGTCCTGAGACTCAGGCCTCCTACACAGTTAGCTCTGTGGTCATTCTCCCCAGGAGCAGTACTTAGAAATCAGCCCAAGTCTAACTCTAAGGGAGGCTCAGGCAGCAGATGGAGTGCTGTTGGCAGAGAGAGTGAGAAGCCAGGGACAGACACTTCTCAAAGTCTTACGAGTGCAGGATAGCGCCCCTAGCCAAGGAACATGATCAGAATCCCTGCACCTCCCGTCTGGAAGGTCCAGCTGCCAGGAAGCACAGTGGGCATCCTTTAGTTCTCGGTCCCCATGCCTGCTCCCTTGTGGGTAGGCTTACTTGGGGAGCTGTGGTTTGGGCTGAGGGCTTGGTGGTGGGAGCAGGAAAGCCCCCTTGAACTGATACTCAGGGTTCGAGTCATGGAAAAGATCAAAGCTACAGGTTGACTTTCAGGGCTTGAAGTCATCAGGACTGGCTCCTGTCCTTGTGGAACTGCTTTAGTTTCTCGGTTGTCTTCTGAGACTGGAGTGAGAGATTGTGATGGTGTCCTAGTTTGTCTTCTATTGCTGTGACAAAACACTCCGACCAACACCAACTTGGGGAGGAAAGGGTTTATTCAGCTTACGTCTCCTGGGTCACAGTTTATCACTTAGGTAGCCCAAGGTAGGGACTCAGGGCAGGAACCTGGAGGCAGGAGCTGAACACAGGCCATGGAGGAATGCTGTTTACTGGCTTGCTCCCCTGGCTCATGCCCAGCCCGCCTTCTTATACAGTACACAACAACCTGCCCAGGGTGGCACCACTCATTATGGGCTGGGCCCTCCCACACTGCTCAACCATCAAGACAATACTCCACAGATGTGGCCACAGGCCAGTCCAATGGAGCCGATTCCCCAATTGAGGCTCCCTCAACCCAGGTGTGTCAAGTTGACACTAAAGCTATCCAGCACAGATGGCAAGCAGACTGATGTCCCATCACCACAGCTGTCTTGGTGGAAAAGGCCCCTTCCCATGTGTCTGACTCTGACTTGATGCAGGTGTGATACTTTCAGGACACATGTCTGTTGTAGCCTCAGGTCCATGGAATAATAAAGAGCTCTTGTCTGGACACTCAGTAGTTGATGGAGTTGGGACTGAGACTAAAGGGTGCTGAGAGCAGTAGGTGTGGCCGCTACAGCCCCTCATCCCAGGCTGAGGGGGGCCTAGTAAAGCTTGAGGCCTTGGTTCTTAGGCAGTCAGAGTAGGCACAGCCATCATATTTATGTCTGTGCCCTGAGCTTGTCCCTGACATCTAGACACAGGCACTGAGTGTACAGCCATGTTAGGCCACATCTTGCAGCCTCCAAGGATATTCCACACTCAGATTCCCAGTTCCACCAACATTCAGCTATGTGTACCTGTTTCCTAATGACTCCAATGCCCAGCACAGACCACAGCACATTTGATAGATGGATGGATAGGTGGGTGAAGTGTTAGAGTACAAGATCCTAGGTCTCCTCTACTGTCTACACTCTGGATTACACTTCTCCCACCCTGTAAAGCCTGATGCACCCTTTTCATTGGAGTTCTACCTTTAGGTTTATCACCAAATGCCACTTTCAACTCTCAGTCACTCTTGAGTTCTGTTTGGTACTGTCTCCTCACTCATTCTCAAAACTTTGTACAGTGCTTGTAACATGACCTGCCCTGACTAGTTTTCCTATCCCGAGTTCATTGCTGATTAATGGTACCATAGTAGTTTGGTTTCTGTGGAGTTTGGTGTCAGGAAGACCCTCACATAATCTGTCATCACCAGACATTCCCATGACCATCTCCACCTACTGCAGACCCCAGGCCCAGTACCTGAGATAGCTGGGTGTGAAAGTTCAGAATAAGCAAGGGCTCTTAGGAATGTCAGAAAATAAAGTCAATCAACTCCTTTGGGCCAGGCACTGTACTGGGTCCTGGGGACACACCAGTAAACATACAAAACATGATCTCTCCTCTTTTGGAGCCTGTGTTCTTACCAGAGAAGAGACATTAAGACATTAAGGTCAAGTAATATACAAATAAACATAGTCAATGGCCCTATTTAGGAAGCAATACTAGGCTGGGCTCCAAAGGTTATGAGAGGCCTAAATGGGTTAGGAGGGAAGGAAGGCGTTCCTTGAGGGCATCTCCTCACACCTGAAAGATGATTCAGAGTTAACTGAATAGACAGAAGAAGAGTGCTCCAGCAGAGGGAACAGCATGTGCAAAAGCCCCCATATAGGAGAATTTGGAACTTGAGAGGAGCTGGGAGGCCCGGTGACTAGAACAGGTGAGTAAGAGGTGGGAAGTGGGAGAGGAAGCCAGGGCTCTGCAGTTAGCTGGATTCTTCCAGACCTGGTCAGAGAGTCTGTCTGACTATCTTCTGTCTGTCCCCTGGCCCTCTGGCCCACCTGCCTATCTAGTTTTGATTTCAGGCACCTTAGGGGTGGGTTAAATATGCAAAGCTAACTTGGAGATAGGAGCACAGGGCACAGCAGAGATGCAGAATCCCTAGGATCTCAATGCATAAGGTTGTTGTTCAGATGAGACTCCAGAAGTCTGTTTAAATTCTCGATCTGGTTCTTAGTTCATATTTGATTGATGCTGAAGGGCAGAATTCATGTTAGCCTGTGGAAATCACAACGATTTCTTCTTTGAAGCATGGCAGGTCTTTCATAGGGTTATCAGGAGCCTCAAACCCAGTGCTTGATCTTCTGGATGTTTGGAGAGGGCCCAGTGAGTAGAGGTGCTATAAGCATGTTCCTTTTGAAGCACCCAGAAAGTTAGAGATGTAAGTGCTGTGTGGGTTTCTGTATTCCCACAGGTCTGTCTATATAGATACACGTGGCCCAACAGTTTTAGGAATATCTTTCTCTCCAGAGTCAGAGGAAATAGCTCAGTTGATAAAGTGCTGAGGATTTGATTCTGATCTTCAAAACCCACATTAAAAAAATCTGGTATGGTAGTGCACACTTGGAATCCCAGCTCTGAGGAGGGGAAGACAGATCCTGCGGCTTACTGACCTGCCTACGTGGTGAGCTCCAGGCCAGCGAGAGACCCTGTCATCATCATCATCATCATCATCATCATCATCATCATCAACATCAACAACAAAGAATAGACAGTGCTTGAGGAACAAGAGCTGACACTGTCACCTGTCCTTCACATATGTGTGCACATGTGAACCTACATATATATGAGCATGCACATTCTCTGTCTCTCTCTCTGTCTCACTCTGTCTCTCTGTCTCTCTGTCACACACACACACACACACACACACACACACACACACACATCTTTTTCTTCTTCCTCTCCAGCTGAGAATCAAGAACCAGGGCTGCTCTAGCTCAGCCTAGATATATCTGCATTAGGACACAAGTGCCTGCCTGTCCCTGTCCTTGCTTTTAGTCCTTAATTGAATCTGGGAGATTTGAGCTGGAGCCCGAAGCTTCTGGAATAGGTGCCACCATGCTGCAGCTTCTCATCTGCACTGCTGCTGCTGCTCAGTCTGATGCTGATCCTGAGGTTGTAGGAGGCAGCCCAAAGGAACCGTTTGAAGGCGGCCTGTGGCTGCTCAGATGTCAGCGCCTAGGGTTTATGTTTATGTGATGAATGCTTCCCAGGCTGTGGCATGAAGTAATGACTGTTTTATTTCTGGGTTTAAAGAGGTCCATCTGCGGACCTCAAATTGTAGTGGCCTTGGGAGGCCTTTGCATCATGTTATCTGAACCACCACATTGTACCAAGAGGGCTGGGAACTTCTGGGTTTGTTTTCCTAAGCTGGGCTTTGAAAAGCCTTGGTTTTATAATGAGGTAGAGAAAGCGGGCTGTTGCTCTAAGCCTCAGATCTCTTTCTTTCCCTCTTCCAGATACAGAAAAGCATTTCCAGCTCAACCTTGAAAGGTTATATCCTTGTGCTGCCAGCAGCCTCCTCCCCAGAGACTGTGAATCCCAGCTCTTTGCCAGGCTTCCCAGCAGCATGCAGCTGTCAGACTGCTCGGATGTCTAGAGCTGGGAAACGCAGGTCAACTTGGCAGCCTGTAGAAGCTGCTTTCCAGGGGCTGGGACAGGAAGCTGTGGGAAATGTGTCCTGTGTCGGTTGGGGTCTGTGCTGGATAGCTTTAGTGTCAACTTGACACACCTGGGTTGAGGGAGCCTCAATTGGGGAATTGGCTCCATTGGATTGGCCTGTGGCCACATCTGTGGAGTATTGTCTTGATGGTCAAGCAGTGTGGGAGGGCCTGGCCCACAATGAGTGGTGCCACCCTGGGCAGGTTGTTGTGTACCCTATAAGAGGGCAGGCTGGGCATGGGCCAGGGGAGCAAGCCAGTAAACAGCATTCCTCCATGGCCTGTGCTTCAGCTCCTGCCTCCAGGTTCCTGCCCTGAGTTCTTGCCTTGGGCTCCCTAAGTGATGAACTGTGACCCAGGAGATGTAAGCTGAATAAACCCTTTCCTCCCCAAGTTGGTGTTAGAGTGTTTTGTCACAGCAATGGAAGACAAACTAGAACAGAAATTGGTACCAGGAGTGGGGTATTGCTGTGACAGACCTGACCTTGGTGTTTTGGGGAAGGATTGTGGAGGCGTTTGGGACTTGGGCTGGGAAGATCATTGAATGCCTAAAGATTGTTGCTGTGGAGCTTGGAGCAGTTTTGCTGAAGGAGTTGTAGAAGATGGAGGCCTGGCTTGTGAAGTTTCTAATTTCAAAGGGGAGCAGAGAGATCATCAGGACTGTATAATCTGTGAGTTCTGGTTAGCTGGGGCTGAAGAATCAGCTGTAAGTAACAAGAGACCAGAACCTGAAGTGAAATCTTTGTTTTACTGGGACAATTGATGCTGGTTAGCTGGGGCTGAAAAATCAGCTGTAAGTAACAAGAGACCAGCCTCACTGTGGTAAAATCTTCTGGGAAGAATTTCTTCAGGGTCAGCACACAGAAGCTATGTTCCAGAAGGGGCCCGAGCCTCTATCTCAAGCCAGAAGCAGGACTTGGTAGTGTGTAAGAGTTTCCTATATGGTTCTGGTGTTGAAATTTGAGGGGGTCACAAAGAGCAGCCGAGGCTTGGCACTGTGAGAGGTCAGGAAAGACCATTGGTGGAAGTGCACCTTGGTTGCAGTGAAGACCCCAGGATTGTAGGGGTCATGGAGAGAAGCTGAGGCTTTGCACCAGGAGAGGTCAGAAGAGACCATTGGTGAAAGTACTGCCTCAGTTTCAGTGGTGACCCCAGCTTTTTGGAGATGTCAGGACCACGGGACGACCACTAAGAGCAGCTGCAGGTGTGAAATGGAGTCGACCTGAGCCTGGGAGATGAGCTGTGTGTACCACGGACAGCAGAGTTGGAGAAGGGGAGCTCCCGAAACCCTTTGGAGCCCAGAAGATCGTGAGTGAATCCCAGGTGTCCAGCCTTGAGCTACTTTGCTGGACTTAGGTTTTGTTGAGAGTGCCTGATTCTTCCCTTTGAAATAAGATAGTACTTGTTTTGGATTTTACTGCAGCCCACAGTTAAGAGACTTTTAATAGACTGAACTTTTAAGCGTTTGGACATTTTAAGGACTGTGGGGCTTTTAAGGATGTACTGTCTTAGGTTGTGATTAATGTTAACATCATACTTTGGGGATAAGAACTGGAAAGGTGGTGGTTTAATAGTGATGTGTTTTGTGTGTCAAGTTGACAAGGGGTCAGTTGTGCTGGATAGCTTTAGTGTCAACTTGACACACCTGGGTTGAGGGAGCCTCAATTGGGGAACTGGCTCCATTGGATTGGCCTGTGGCCACATCTGTGGAGTGTTTTGTCACAGCAATGGAAGACAAACTAGAACGGAGTCCCAAAGGACAATATGACAATTACAGCACATGATGGAGAGTGGGGTGGACACAGGAGTTTCAGCTCTATGCTTTGAATGCTGCTGGCCCAGATGACAGGAGCAGGGGCGGAGCAGGGAGCAGGGAAGGTGTGGAGGAAAACAGGCCAGAAGAGGCAGAAGAGGCCAAAAGGAGAGCAGGAAGTCACCTAGTGGAAAGTTGCAGTGAAAGACTGACTTCAACAAATCTATCTTTTCCATACCCACTTGTGCAACGATCTGTTTATGAAGGAAGGACAGGGGAAGCACTTGTAAAGCCTTTCATATGCACAAGTCCAGTTGTTTACCATCACCTGACACTCATCTCTGTTTACAGATAAGTTGAAGTTAGGTACATA
Source organism: Rhizomys pruinosus (assembly GCA_009823505.1). Lineage (NCBI taxonomy): Eukaryota > Metazoa > Chordata > Mammalia > Rodentia > Spalacidae > Rhizomys > Rhizomys pruinosus. Next base: position 524,285 of record VZQC01003090.1, read on the forward strand.
TGGTATGCCCAAGGTACCACAGCAGTGAGCTGCAGAGCTGGATGGAGGATCCAGGTCTAGCACCCTTCTAGTAGCAGCCTTCTAGTTCTGTGCTCTCTAAGAGAACCCCCCCCCCATACCCATGTGCGTGCCTCCTGTGCCTTCTCTGGCCAGACATAGGTCCACACTCTACTGTGGGTAAATATGGAGCACATACCACTCCAGGATCACATCAGAGGACAAAACTCAAAACTTTATTTTCCAGTACAGGCTATATAGGAAGCTTCTACCAATCAGCACTGAGAGCATCAGAGCGTATCCAATCATTGAAAAGGTCAACCTAATCATGCAGTTACATAGTCCTCGGCCTACACATGCTTCTGTAGATGATCACACACTGTTTACAAGCCCGTTGCGGGGGGTGGAGGGCAACTAATTATAGCAAGGGGGCTGCATGCCGCTGTTGCCAGGAACGGTGCCATGTTGATGGTGCAGCAAGAAATTCAGCAATGTCCAGGAGTGGCCTACATATGCGTAGGTCAAGGGACAACTTTAGATGTCACTCTTCAAGCTCCTACTCTTTTGTGTGAGAGACAAGGCCTCTCTTTGGCCTGGGGCTTTACCTGCAGGCTGGCTAGCTTGCCAGCAAACTTATAGGGCCTTTCCAGTCTGTTACCCCATCTTGTCACTGCTGGGATCACAGTTGTACACTGGAGTGCCCAGCTTTTTTTGTGGGCTCTGTGGACCTAAACTCAGGTCCTCATGCTTGAAAAGCAAGTGCAAAGACCACATGAATCATCTCCCCACCTATCACCTCTTAACTAAGCTCCCTAACAAAGGAGAGAAAATGTGAAATAATGACACTAACAGTATTTGATGATTATGCTGATAATAGTGATGGCTGTGTTAGTTACTTTTCTGTTGTGTTAAGACACCAGGACCACAGCAACTTATAGAAGGAAGTGTTTGACTTACATTCCAAAGGGGTAAGAGTCCATAATGGTGGAGGAGGCCTGGCAGCAGGAGGTGACTGGAGCAGGAAACCGAGAGATCCCATCTTCAAACAGGCACAGGAAGCAGAGAGAGACTGGAAATCCAGGAAGGCTTACGAACTTCAAAGCAAGCGTCTAGTGATGTGCTTCCTCTAGCATGGCCACACTGGCTGAGGGCTCCATGACCCTCTTCACATAGTGCCGCAAACTGGCCACCAAGTACCCAAATACTTGGAGCCTCTGGGGAACATTCTCATTCAAACACCATGATGGCAGTTGATGACAGTGATGACTGATGATGATTGATAAGGATGATGATGGTGATGGTTGATGGTGGTGATGATGGATGATGATGGGTGATAATGGTCTTCATGGTTGATGGTGATGATAGTAGTTAATGATAGTTCTGGTGAGGGCCAATGATGATGGTAATGGTCCTTGATAGTGATTCCTGATGATGATGGCTGATGATGGTGGTAGTTGATGATGATGATGGTTGATGATGGTAGTTGGTGTAACAATGGTTAATGATGATAACAATGGCAGTAGCTGTAGCTGTTGTTTCTAAATCACTTTTTCCATGTGCCAGTCTTTTATGCCAAGTCAACTCCGTGCTTTATTTCCTTGAACTTTAGCAATACTGATGAGAAAGATCTATAATTATAATAATAATTATTATTACTACCATTATTGTATATATGATGTGTGAGGTGAGGTTGGGAGTATATGTTGCAGCATGCCTCTGAAGTTCTCAGGACAACTTTGTGGGGTCAGTCCTCTCCTCCCTCTTTACACAGGTCCTGGGAATCCAATTCAGGTTATCAAGCTTGAGCAGCAAACCCTATCAGCCATTGCACTGCAAAGTTCTAAGCAGCTTCTGGAATAAGAGATGGCCACATACCCAGTCTCTACTAAAGAAAATTATATCAGGAAAGTCCCAGGAATCTTCATGGTTCAGAGGAAACTTTGCATATATCACAGCTGTTCCCCAAGTACTTATGGTCAAGGCAGAGCATGAGTGCTAAAAGTCACATTTAGTTTACAAACTTCCTTTGGCATCTTAGTCTTTACTTTTTCCTTGACTGACTTAACTTAAAAAAAATTATTTTATGTGTGTGACTGTATTGCCTACATTTGTGTAAGTGCATCCATATTGTGCAATGCCCGCAGAGTCAGAAGAAGGTGTCAGATTCCTCTGGAACTGGAGTTACAGACAGTTGTTAGCTGCCATGTAGGCGCTGGGAATCAAACCTGGGTCTCCTACAAGAGCAGCCAGTGCTCTTAACCACTGAACTGCTGGGCCATCTCTCCAGCCCCCCTGATTTACTTTTAATCTCTCTCACAGTTCTTTTTCCTAGTTTCAGAATGGCTCCTTTTAAAGTTTTATTTTATTTTAAAAATTGCTTTATTTTTATGTATATGAGTGTTCTGCCTGCATGAATGTAGGTGTACCCATGTCATGCAATGCCTGTGGAGGACAGAAGAGGGCATTGGGTTACCTGGAACTGGAGTTGTGGAAAGTTGTTAGCTGCCACCTGGGTGCTGGCACTTGAACCTGAGTCTTCTGCAAGAGCAACCAGTGCTCTTAATTGGCAAGTTGTCTCTTCAGCCCTACTTTATTTTATGTGTATGAGCATTCTGCTTGCATGTAAGTGTACCCATGTTGTACAATGCCAGTGGAGAATAGAAGAGGGCACTAGATTCCCTGGAACTGGAGTTAAGGATGGTTATTAGCCACTGTGTGGATGTTGGAAACCAAACCCTGGTCCTCTGCAAGAGTAGCCAGTGCTCTTAAGTGCTGAGCCATCCATCTCTCTAGTTAACATCTGGGCTTCAGGTTTGAGAAGTTGTCCTTACCTCCTCCATCTGAGGTCACCTGCCCAGCTGTACTGCTCTCCACTCTGGTCTCTTTATGTTCTTCATAGTACTTGCCACTTTCTGAGTGTTTAATTTGCTTATTGATTATTCATCATTGTCTCTGACATTTCTGTGAGTGCTATATTTTTTTCTGTTTTATTCTAGAGCCTTGGATGAGTGGGCGTTTAATAAATATTTATTCATTATTATTATAAGGCCAGTCTGGATGACATAGTAAATTATAGGCCAGCAAGGGCTATAGAATGAGACCCTATCTGAAAATAGATAATAAATAAGTAAATATTAATAAAAGGCAAAAAATACCTTTGCTGTGGGAACTGCTCATAGGGATAGTTCTTGACTTTGTAATTCTCTATTCAATTGATCATAGTGGTTAATCAAAGCAGTAAGTGGGACCTTGGCAGAAGCATTGGCCATGCATAAAACTGCAAGGACCAAGACATGCCCATTACCAGAAAAGGCAGAACCCATCATAGTGACAGAAGGTAGGGAATCCTCCAGGTCTTGCTGACTTTAACATCAGGAGCTTCAGAGCCCTGAAAATTAACCTCAAGTGGCCTTAGAAGAAATCTATATGGGTAGGCATGTCCTAGAGCAGCTGCTCAGTAAAGTGAGGTAACACGTGTCAGCTCTAGTCCACAGGTAAGCTACAGTGCAGTTCCCTGCAGAAGATCCCTTGACCATGTAGGCCTTGTGCCTGTGAAAACTCAGGCAGGCATAGGGAACATGTTAGTGTGAATGTGAGTGGGCTTCAGATGCAGTATGTGCTGTTGAATATTCAGGGATTTTTTTTCCTTCTCTTTCCCTACAAGTATAATTCTCTTCCTCATCACCCATCATGCAAATGTGATTCTTAGACATTTTCCAACATTACTCCTTCACCAAACAAGTAATCAAACAGGGTTTGGAGCTGTATTCAAGCTGCAAATAAGTTTAGTGTAAAATGAAATGATTTACCTCAAAAAAATCAATAGAGACAGTTGGGACATTCGAAAGGCTTGGATTAATCTTAATCAGAGCTCACAATGCTACCCATACCCAGGATGGAAATCAGCTAGAAATTAGCCCTGGCTGGTCAGAGCCAGTTCCTTCTTTTGCTTTAAAGACAAAAGAAAAAGAAAAGAGGATGAGGAAGACAAGAAGGGAAAAGTAATACACAATTGTACTTAATATTTCCTTCAGTGTCTTCTTTACATTTTTCTCGTTGGATATGACCTTTCATGTGTGAACATTTGTGTCCTGCTTCTAATTGGAAGTTCCTCTCCATTTTTTACCAAGACCACCGTTTACAGCATATATATATGTGTGTGTGTGTGTGTGTGTGTGTGTGTGTGTGTGTGTGTACATTATACTACAGTGACATAATTTTTGACTGTTCTTTGTATTTAGCATTCAGTCTCTTCCTTCTGTCTTATTCTCATAGTCTGTTGTGGGAGCCATGTTGTCTTCCATGCCCGTTCTGTATTTTCTTCTTCTAAATAAATATGTGGTTGTAGGATGGGGTGGTCATGTGACATTTTAGAAAACACAGAGACTTCTGGAGTGGAAAGACACAAATTCCAGTCCCGTTACCATAGGCCATTTGTTTTTATTTTTTGTTTTATTTTATTATTTTATTTTATTTTATTTTATTATTTTATTTTATTTTTTGTCTTTTTGAGACAGGCTCTCCCTGTAGCTCTGGCTGTCCTGGAACTCACTCTGTAGACCATGCTGGCCTTGAACTCACAGAGATCCGCCTGCCTCCACCTCCCAAGTGCTAGGATTAAAGGCGTGCACCACCACCTGGCTTTATTTTTATTTATTTTATTATTTATTTGTTTAATTATTTATTTTTATTTTTATTTTTTAAAAATCAAGAAACGTCATTTGTGTGTCTATGCATGTGTACACATGAATGTCAGCAGACAACTTGTGTGAGTTACTTCTCTCCTTCCACCAGTCTCTGAGATTGAATTCAGATCCTCCGGCTTGGCAGTAAGCACCTTCACTTGCTGAGCCATCTCGTCAGCCCTCACTGTAGGCAGTTTGTTAAATGGCTTGTGTCTTACTTTCTTCATTGCACAATGGGAACAGTGTCACTCATCTCCCAGCACCCAGGAGGCTGAGCAGGAGTTGGTTCAAGTACAACCTCTTTAATACAGAAAGTTCCATACCAGCCAGGACTACATAGTGAGATCTCCTGTCTCAAGAAACCAAAATAATAGTGATTATCCTAATAGTAGTGACCACCAGGTCCCTGGCTTCTGGTACCTGTCAGTTGGGCCCTCTGCTGTAAGGAACAGAAGGCCTGAGTGGCACTGACCCCAGAATTAGACACCCCTGTTTTGTAGTTAGTCATTTCTATGTCCACATCTCAGATTTACCCTAAGAGAGAGCTGTCTGGAACCTTTGATAAGTTAACAGTTTTCAGCCTTAGTTCTTTATTTTTTATTTATTTATTTATTTTTGGTCTTTTTGAGACAGGGTCTCCCTGTAGCCCCAGCTGTCCTGGAACTCACTCTGTAGACCAGGATGGCCTTGAACTCACAGAGATCCACCTACCTCTGCCTCCCAAGTGCTAGGATTAAAGGCGTGCACCACCACGCCTGGCAAGTTTGTTCTTAAAATGAGAACTGCAGTACAAAGTTCATGGGGGATTGTTAGGAGGATTGGAAGAAGGTAACAACATGCTGTCCTGTGAGATAGATTCACCTGTGGCCTTGCCTGGGTCCCATACTTAATGCATGGAACTATTTTTTTTAAGAGGGATTTTATTTATTATTTTTTATTTATTCCTTATGTGTATGGATGTACTGTCTGCATGCAGGTCTGTGCACCCGTGTCGTGCAATGCTGCGGAGGTCAGAAGAGGGTGTCAGATTCCCCTGGACCTGGAATTAAAGATGGTTCTCAGCTGCCATGTGGGTGCTGGGGATCAAACCCAGGTCCTCTGCAAGAGCAATTGGTGCTCTCAACCACTAGGCCATCTCTCCAGCCCAGGAACCATTGTTTCGAATACTGTTATCTATCACTCTGGTTGCGTGTGTATGTACAGATGTGTGTGTGTGTGTGTGTGTGTGTGTGTGTGTGTGTGTGTAAGCCAGAGGTTGACATCCAGTGTCTCCCTCTATTCTTTACTGCTTTATTATTATTTTTGGAGAAAGTCTCTCACTGAACTCAGAGCTCACTTTTTCACCAAATTGGCTGGCCAGCAAGCTCCAGGAATCCGCATGTCTCCACCACCTCAGTGCTAGGGTTACAGACATGCGCCACCACCCATGGAGTCGGGTCCTCAGGCATGTGATGCAGGGAGCTTTACTGACTAGCTATCTCCAGGCCCCCTCTATTTTTTTCCATCCCTAAGGAAGCTATGCAGAAGCTGTTTTGAGAGAGTGAGGGGCAGCTCACGTTTGAGAGTAGTGGTGGCAGTTTCAGAAGTGCCCTGGAGTAAACAGTGTCTGCACTGTCTGTAATGCTGAAGAGGGAGCAGCCAGATTGGGAGCTGAGGTCAAGGACCCAGTGTGTCTCCTGACCAGAGATGAAGGCAAGGAGAGGACTGGTGAAGCCAGGAGCAAAGGAGAGATTAGAGGGACTAAGACCTATGTGCAAGAGTCAAGGTTGTGCAGCCCAGAACAGCACCCCTTCCTGAGCCTTGGGGCCTGGGAGGAGGAGACTGGTAGGTTATTAGATCGTGCTTTCTTTGTGCTGTTCTCCTTGGGGGCTGGAGCTTTTATTTTTTTAATGTCAGAGTTATTGATCGACAATGTGGGAATGATGCTCCCAGCTCTACAGTATAATGAAAAAAAAGTAACTTTGATGGAACCTATAAAAAAGTGAAATAGATTCATTCCCCCTTAAAAAAAGCCTTGACCTTTTATAAAATCTTTCAGAAAGTGGGTCCATATGTGTTATGTAAAGGGTAAGTTTTCTCCCCTGAGTTGAAGCAAGTCAAGAACTGGTCAGTTAAAAGTTCTTCAGAGTGTTTTCTGGGAGCTGGGTTTTATCTTAGTTAGGAAAACCAAGTTGGTAATTGCTTAGAGTTTGACAGTGGTTGGAGTACTTCATGAGATCTGGGATGATCCTCTTGAAATGGGCTGAAGCTGGCTGGTTGAATGATGATCTTTTTAGGTCTATAAGAGCATACCCTCCCAACCCCCAAATAAGAAGAGAAATGCTGGGCATGGAGATACATCCCTTCAATCCTAGGACTCAGGAGGCAGAGGCAGGTGAATGTCTGTAAGATCGAGACCAGACTGTTAGTTCATTGGTGTCTACAAGGAGACTCTCTCTCAACCCTACTACCACTACCACCAAAAGTAAAAAAGCACAGGGCCCCAGAAGCCAGAGATGTGGCTCAGCAGTTAAGAACACTTGATGTTATTGTAGAGGACTAAGATGTGGTTGGCAGACACTTGTCAGCTGGTAAATATTGACCAGCTTTTTAGTCCTTTTATCCGCATTGGCAAGTAAACTTTGGAAAATGTGCACCTATAAGAATAGTTTCACTAGTCTTGAAGGAGTAACAAATTTTAGTTTCAACTATTGTACAACGTTTGGAAAAAGCTTGGACAAAACCAACAGATCTTTAACTAAAACTTAACTTATTAAGACTTATTTTTTTCAATTGATTAAAAAGTCTAACAAATTTAGCTGAGTGTAGTGGCTCATGCCTTTAATCCCAGCACTTGGGAGGCAGAGGCAGGTAGATCTCTGTGAGTTCAAGGCCAGCCTGGTCTACAGAGCGAGCTCCAAGCCAGCTGGGACTAAAGGGAGACCCTGCCTCAAAAAGACCAAAAAACCCCAAAAAGCCTAACAAATTTAAATAGCCTGAATATAACCTTGCTAAAATGTAAAATATTTATCTTTAAGTAAGTTTTTGAAAAGTGTTATCAAAGACAAATTGGTATTTTAAGAGAACTTTATCGTTTTAAATGCATGACTAGATTTAAAATTTTTTACTTGTTTTTTTTTTTGTTATTAAACTTTTTCCATACATCATACATCATTTCTCAATTGAATTTAGTCATTTCCCTTTCAATGCCCCCCATCCCACATGAGTTCATGCACTCTGCCATACATGTTTTACATCTTTTTCTGAGTCTTTCCAGAGTTTTTTTCCCAGTTCTTTTGTTGTTGTTGTTGTTGTTGTTCTCTCTAACTTGTATTATTTCAACATACACACACACACACACACACACACACAAATCACCTGAATTGGAGGATTTTTTTTTCTCTAAAAGATGTCATGTTTTACTCGAGGAAGTGTTTGAAGTTTCCTCCTTGGCTAGCACAAACAACCATCAGTTCTTGACCTTGTGCTCCACACTGAGGTCTTTCCCTCCCCTGGTTCCCCAAATGAAATCCAGTAAGCATGCATCCTATCTTGATCTTCCTGTACTGGCCTCCATGATATAGCCCGGGTAGTCCAACAATGGACTATACTCTATACTCTGACGAGGCCGAAATCCCCGTAGCTGCTCAGTCCACAAGCTAGGCATCTCAGTAGTCCCCATCTGGCACTGAAGGTTTGGAGGATTCTTGGAGAGACATGAGTCTTCAGTCCTTATTGGAGGGTTAAAAAGCTCATGTCTTTGATGAATGGCAAAAGCAGTGGCAGCCACAGTGGATGCATTTGCCAGTAAGAATTGAAGACAGGACAAACAGCAGTGCTCTCTCTTTTTTTCTTTTTGTCTTTTTACTAAGATCTCAAGTTTTGTTTGTTTATTTTTTTTTGGTTTATGTAATTTTTAAATTTTTTTAATTTTTATTTTTTTATTATATTTTAAGGGATTCAAAATATAGGAGCACAGTTGTTTTCAGATCACATTGACGTTGCTTAGTTTGCCATACAATTAGGTAATTGGTGCTAGCATCCACAGATGATGGATGCCATTTTTCATTTGTTTTTCTGGGACTGTGTTACTTCACTTAGCATGATATCTTCTAGCTCTAGCCATTTTTCTGCAAAGCTCATGATGTCATCTTTCTTTACTGCTGCATAGAACTCCATTGTGTAGATGTACCACATTTTCTCTATCCACTCGTCAGTTGAGGGGCACTTGGGTTGGTTCCAGCTCCTTGCTATTGTGAAGAGAGCTGCAATAAACATGGCTGTGCATGTATCTCTGCGGTAAGATGAGTCTTGTGGGTACATGCTCAGGAGTGGTATGGCTCGGTCAGGTGGCAAGTTCATTCAAAGTCTTCAAGGGATCTCCACACTGCTTTCCATAGTGGCTGTACAAGTTTACATTCCCACCAGCAGTGGATGAGTGTTCCCCTTTCCCCACAACCTCTCCAGCACTTGGTATCATTTGTTTTCTTGATTCTAGACAGTCTTATTGGAGTAAGATGATATCTTAAAGTGGTTTTGATTTGCATTTCCTTAATGATTAGTGATGTTGAACACTTCTGAAGATGTTTCTCAGCCATCTCTAATTCCTCATTTGTGAAGTCTCTGTTCAGCTCTTTGCTCCATTTATTGAGTGAGTCATTTGTTTTCTTTCTTCTTTGTTTTTTGAGTAGTTTATATATTCTGGAAATCAATGCTTTGTCAGATGTATCTGTGGTGAAGGTTTCCTCCCACTCTGTGGGATGTCTCTTCACTTCCTTGATTGTTTCTTTTGATGTACAGAAGCTTTTGAGTTTGATGAGGTCCCATTTGTCAATTGTCAACCTTAATTCTTGTACAGCTGCTGTCTGATTTAGGAAGTCTTTTCCTACGCCTATGTCTTGTGGTCTGCTGCCAACTTTTTCTTCTATCTCCTTCAGAATTTGGGGTTTCACATTGAGGTCTTTAATCCATCTGGAGTTGACTTTTTTTAAAAAAAAATTATTTATTTTTCTCTATGTGTACGAATGTACTGTCTGCATGCAGGTCTGTGCACCAGTGTCATGCAATGCTGTGGAGGTCAGAAGAGGGTGTCGGATTCCCCTGGAACTGGAGTTCTCCTGGAATTGGAGTTTCAGACGTTTATCAGGCCGCATGTGGGTGCTGGGGTCGAACCAGGTCTCTGCAAGAGAGCAAGCGGCCCTTAACCACTAGGCCATGTCTCAACCCTGGAAGTGACTTTTTTTTTTTTTTGTTGTTTTTAGTTTTATTTATTTATTGACATGTAGCAATGTACTAGTCTGCATGCAGGTCGGTGCACCCTTGTCGTCGCAAACTGCAACGGGAGGTCAGGAAGAGGTCGTCGGATTTCCCCTGGAACGGGGTTTCTCTGGAATTGAGTCTTCAGGCGTTCTCGGCCGCCATGTGGGTGCTGGGGACGAAACCCGCCCTGGTCCTCTGTAAGAGCGGTCGGCGCTTAACCTCTAGGCCACCTCTAAGCCCTGGAGTTGACTTTGGTACAGGGGAGAAGTCGAGGGGTTTTTTTTTAATTTCATTCTTCATACAGTGGTACCATTTTGCCACACCACTGCTAAGAATGCTCCTTTTTCTCATTGTGTCTTCTTGGCTCCTTGTCAAAACTGGGATGGCTGAAATTGTTATGTGCTCAAGTTTGGCATCTTCCAGTTTTGTTTCATTGGTCAACAGGACTGTTTTTGTGCCTGTACCCAACTGGTTTCTTATGTACTAAGCCCTTATGCAGTATTGTTTGAGTCGGTATAGAGATACCCACTGTATTGCGTTTTCACTCAGGTGGTGTTTTGGCTATTGGGGGTCTTTTGTTTTTCCAAATGAAATTAAGGACTTTTTTCCCAAGCCTGTGAAGAAACTCTTGGGGATTTTAATTGGGATTGCATTAAATCTATACAAGAGTTTGAGTAGAATGGACGTTTTTGCTATATTAATTTTCCCAATCCATGAGCATGGGAGGTTTTTCCATCTTCTGATGTCTTCTTCAATTTCTTTCTTCAAGGGTTTAAAATTTTTGTTGTAGAGATCTTTGGTGTCTTTGGTTAGGTTTGTTCCTAGGTATTTTATTGTTTTTGAGGCTATTGTGAATGGGCAGGTCTCCTTGAATTCCTTCTTCAGTTGCTTGTTGTTGGTGTGAAGAAAGGCTACTGATTTTTCTAGGTTAATTTTGTATCCTGCCACTTCACTGAAGCTCTTAATCATTTCTAGGAGTTTTCTGGTGGAGTTTTCAGCATCCCTTAAGTAAACGATCATATCATCAGCAAAAAGGGATAGCTTGACTTCCTCTTTTCCAATTAGTACTCCTTTAATATCCTTTTCTTGCCTTATTGCCCTAGCAAGTGTTTCAAGCACTATATTGAAGAGGAGTGGTGACAGGGGGCAGCCTTGCCAAGTTCCTACCTTTAAAGGGAATGCTTCTGTTGTTTCCCCATTTAGGATGATATTGGCTGTGGGTTTCCTGTAGATCTCAATTGTTTGTTTTTTTATTTTTCATTTTATTAATTTTTTTATGTGTATGAATGTACTGTCTGCATGTAGGTCTCTGCACCCGTGTCATGCCATGCTGCGGGAAGTCAGAAGAGGTGTCGGATTCCCTTGGAACTGGAGTCAAAGACAGTTTTCAGCCGCCATGTGGGTGCTGGAGATCGAACCCAGGTCTTCTGCAAGAGCAGTCGGTGCTCTTAACCGCTAGGCCATCTCTCCAGCCCAGATCTCAAGTTTTATATCTGAAGTACAAGCTCCCAGAAAATATTCCATGCAATACAAGAAATAATACAAGAAAATAATGTTGGAGCATGATACCAACTGAGGACTTAACACTTTTTCCTCCAGAGACACACATGGGCCCACTTGATCTACGCTTACTGGCCTTGGAATTATCCAAATGGAAGGTTTCCCAAAACACTTATACCTATACCATCCCAGACAAATCTTTTCTTTAGTGCCATTAAAACATACTTTAAGAAATTCTACTTTTCTTTCAAAACAAATTGGTCTAGTTAAAAAAAAAATCTAAATCTTTGTGCAGTGTCTCCTCTAAAATTACTGAAGAAAATTTCTGAAAGCTGGCTCATCAGTTATAGACTACTTCCTGATTCTCTGGGGACCTGAGTTCAGTTCCCAGAATGCACATCAGGCAGCTCTCAACTGCATGTGACACCAGCTTCTGGCTTCTCCAGACACCTACACCCATGTGGCATACACTTACACAGACATACAGGCATATATATGCACATACATACACACATAAATAAGAATCTTGTTTAAAAAAAATGAAAATATCTGTCCCAGTTGTATCTGTCGTACATGTCTTTATACTTAGCTTATACTGCTTATATTTTACTCCTGTCTACAGAAGATATCCCTGAGCTCCTGTGAGTGTCAACTGGCTCTTCCATAGTCTGAACCAAATAGGGCAACAGTGCTAAGAAACTTAACATATAGGTTTCAGAAGCCATGCAAGAAGCCCAAATATCTACTAGCTTTTATAGATACCTTCATCAGATGCATAGAGGCATTCTCCACATAAAAGAGAAAGGGCCTCAGAGGTAATACATTCCTCATAAAATTCATTATCATTTCATCAGTTGTTTCTGATCCCTAGAGTCATTTCAAATATCACTCAGGAAGTAAGCAAAGTTCTCAGAATTAAGTATTATTTCCATGTTATTTGGCACCTTCAGTTTTCTGAAAAGTTTGTAAGGGCTGCTATAACCTTTAAGATATTTCTCAATAAACTTATACTTGAGACCCAACAACAACAACAACAACAACAACAACAAAAAGTTCTTCAGAGTGTGAGTTACTGCTGTCCCCAACATCTGGCTGTTGCCCCAAACTCTTGGCTGGCACCACAAGGCCAGGTGATGGTTACAGCTGGGCTTCTTTCTGAAAGTCCTTTGTTCATCTATCCATCCCATCTTCCAACGTACCAGTGAGCTCACTAACACATGTATTGAGAACTCTCCTAGCCTGGGGAAGTGCTAATGATGGCAGGTAAGACACCTGCTCCCAAGGAGCTTGTGTATGTTCTATTGCAAGCAAGCAACTGTGCAGCATGGCAGTGCAGTCAGTGCTGAGAAAGAGGGCACAGAATGGAGTATGGGAGGGGATGGGGCACTGTGGGAGAGGCCACTTTAGCTGAGGTGGTCAGGAATCAGTCCTTGGACTGAGTGGATGAGTCTTTCCCATTCTCCGGGCAGTGTTAACAGAAGTCTGTGCATCCATGTGTTCTAAGACTTGACCATTGTCCTCTGGGCATCTTAGGGGCTAATGATGTCAACAGACCCATTATTTGATTGGTTGTCATCATCATCATAAATACCCATGGTGAGTGGGAGGCACATATCAGGCCTGTAGCAGTTCAGGGATTCAGCCCCTTGTTCAGGTTCACGTGAGGGTGGTCAAGACACACCTGTAAAGGATGCTTGGGCAGCTGGAAGAGTGATCAGAAAGGAATGGTGGGTGAGGCTGTCAGCAAATGAGAACAGCATCAGTGTGGTGCTCACAGCTGCCATTTCCCCCCCATAGGTCAGCCCCCATTTTACTGTGAAGGTCAAGGCCATTATAATCTAATCATCACTTGCCAATGATAGGAACTTGGCTAGTTTAACAAGGGGGAGGGCAGAGGGAAAGCTGGTGGAAGCTCACATATGGGGACAGGGTGCCAGAGACTAGCCTGGATCTCAGGATGCAGAGCTGCTCATCACTGTCCCCGATGGAAGCCCCTGGGCAGAAATGCTTCCCAGTAGTTTTGACTGTGCTTTGCTTTGGGAAAGATCAGTCATGGGCTCCTTTTGTATGGACTGGGTCAGTCTATGGACATGGTGCATGAGATGATGAGAACTCCCACCCCAACTGCAGGTTTTGCAATGGAGGTAGGAATAGGTAGAGATGGGTCTCAATGGAGAGCCATCAGGACCAATGGAATGGGTGAGGTCATTGTGTTAGTGAAGGCACTATATTGTGGGAGGGACTCCGTATTAGTCAGCTTTACATCACTGTAATAAATAACCTGAGGCAAGCAACTTGTAAAGGAAAAGCTTATTTTGATTCATGTTTTGGAGGTTTCTGTCCATAGTCAGTTGACCCCATTGTTTTTGAACCTATGGCAAAGGAGTAGATAATAGTGGGAACAAGTAGAAGTCTGTTTACTTATGGTCTGGAATTGGATGCAGGCATCAGATCCTTATCTCCCAATGAGACAATTAAGTGGTCTACTTGGGCAAGAACACTCGGCAGCAGCTCTTCTTGCCTCACCTCTGGGGGCCTCCAGGAGGATGGCATGTGCAGAGGCTCCAGGGACCTGCTGGAGTGACCCTGGTCATTGCTTTCGCCTCCACCATCTTTACCCATACTGTAGACATCTGGAGCTCACTGGTTTGGAACCCAACATAGAAAACACTGTTTCCTGCCTGTTTCTCCCTTTACTGACAAGGCACGTGCATCCGGGGGAGCAGGCTTCTCAATCTTGGTTGCCTCAGGCTTTGTGCCTCAGTAGCCCTAGTGGAAAGAATAGTGTATCTTTGAGCTTCTATAGTCACCCACCATGGTGGTTCCATGCACAGACCAGGCCACTTGCAGTGAAGACACCCCTTATCACTCCCTGGGCCTGCCTGGGCCAGGGCTGGTAGGCTGGACTGCAGCCAGGCCTACTGCACCTGGTTGGTCACTGGAGTTGGGGCTTGGCTCTGCCTTGCTCATGGTGTGCCTGCTAGGAATAGTTGGGAGACAGGTGTGGACTGTTTGTGGTACTTAAGCAGAGCCCTTCATGGCCCTAAGAGTTTTATATTAGGGACACTGATGTCATTCAAACTTGATTTTGCAAAGGGAACAAAACTCTTTTCTTGGTGCTTCCTGAATGCACTGCCATACTGTGCTGGGTGAACTGTGTTGGCACAGATGAGCTGTGCATCTTCTCCCTGGCACAGGCATCAGGTGCTGGGTCTCAATGGGAGGTGGTGGGTTAAGGAGCTCACAGACAGGCATTTCTATTCTGAGAGAGAAACAAATACAGGAACACAGTGCCGTTTTTAGTACAAGGAGATGGCGACAGCTTGGTATGAGCGTGACGTGTGACATTTCCGTGTGTAAGGTGTGCTGCTGCCTGGCTGAGTGGGGTGCAAGCACCTGGCTGCTTTCCTCAGCAGATGCCATTTCAGGAAGTCGCCTCTGTTGCTCAGACAGGTCTTTGTATTCTTGACTGCTCACATGACAAGCTGGCCCAGAACTCAGGATGGCTGTGGGGCTTCTCTGAACTATGACTGTGTTTGGAAGGATTGTCAACAGTCCTTCCCCTGGCCTGCAGGGATGTGGTCATATCAATACTGTCTGTCTCCTGAACCTGGCAAAGCCCTCTTATTTCTCCAAGTTTCCTTTTCTGTCTTTGAATTTGAGGAGGACAGGATACAGCAGAGGTCCACGTCAAGCCTCACATCTGAGCAAGTGAGGGGAAGTCAGCACTGAGAGTCTACAGGAGACTAGAATGAGAGCCAGGCAGACAGTAGGTCCATAAAGATTGTGTGTGTGTGTAAGAGGCACTAATACTGATTCAACATAACCAAACACATTTCCTCCTCTCCCTCCTTCTCTTCCTCGTATTCTTCCTCATATTCTTCCTCCTCCTCTTCCTCCTCTTCCTCCCCTTCTCCCCTTCCTTCTCATCCTCTTCTTCCTTCTCCTCTTCCTCCTCCTCCTCTTCTTCCTCTTCTTCCCCTTCTCCCCTTCCTCCTCCTCTTCCTCCTCCTCCTCCCTCTTCCTGTTTTTCTTGCCTCTTTCCCTTTTCTGCTCTCTCATTTTATATGCCTTCTTTCATTCACTCACTCATTCATTCCTTTACCTTCAGAGTGCCTGGGGCTGGCATGGAGTAGACTAGTCCCTACACATCCTCACTCCTGTCTCATAGGGAGAGGCCACCATGAGGCAGGGTATCCCTCTATGGAGAGGAGCCTTGGGACAATGGAGTACAGAGCAGCTACTTGTGGCAAGTGCCCAGGGGACAGAGGGCAACTGTCCCAAACTGACCTACATACATTTGAAGGAACAGGTGAAGAGAGAGTGGCAGGTGGAGCTGGCAGTCAGCATCTTGACCCTGCACTGCTGCTCAACTGATCTTTTCCTTTTCTCACATGACTCTGGTGCTACTTCCTCACCCAAAAACTCTGGGAGGGGCTGGGAGCCCACCAGTATCCAGATCTGCTTCTACCCTCTTCTCCTAATAGGAGTGCAATACCCAAACCTCACTGGTTTGTAGCACTTACAGTGTCAGTGTAACAGGCTAGCCTTTCCCACCACCCAGCTTTTCAGGGATCATCTGATGATAATCAGTGTCCAAGTAGGACAGCCTGGCATCCACTGAGCACTTACTGTGACTTACTGTGAGTGTACATAAACTCGTAGTGTGGGGTGCTAAGTGGGGAGGTACAGCAGCCTAGGTTCTTGTTCCCAGAGGGTCTAGAACCTCCTCCAGAGATAGCCATTCAACATGATCCTAATGGTGAGTAGACAGGTGCAAACCCAGGGACAGAGAGAGGGAAGAGTCCAGGGGAGAGAGACTCTACATCCTGGTTAAGGTGGAGCTGTGCCCAGTGAATCCAAGCTAAGATTTTCTACATTTTTACCTGTAGAAAAGTAGCCTCAGTGTAGTTTTTCTAGAATCTCTCTTCTGCAGACTCCTAGCTTCCTCCCTAACCCTTATAAGCATTACTGATCAATCTGGCTGACATTCCACAGGGTACCCACTGAGTGCTGTATGGGTGCAAACCAACCACCTTAAGTTCGGGGTACTACTCTGAAAGAGAGCTATGCCTGCTGCTTCCATTTTGCAGATGATGGATGAAGCTTCCTTGAGGCTATTCCTGAGCTTGTGTGGGGAGGGCCTGCCTAGTAGCCATATAGACAGGCAGACTCAGTGCTACCCCTGATATGGTGGCTTCTCCCATTTGGAATCATATGCTCATTCATTCATTCATTCATTCATTCATTCATTTGTGGTGTTGAGGACAGAGCCTGGAGCTTTGCACATGCCAGCAAGTACTCTGAACTGAACTACAAACCCAACCTCTGATCCTCCCATTTGTTTTGAAACAAGGAAGCTCCTTTCAGCTTCTCTGCCTCACGTCTTGAATGCACAGCTCAGCCAGTAATTGCTCCTTATCATCAGGTGGCATATTTAGCATATTATCCTCCTTTAATTGAATGGATAATTTAGGATTGATCTGGCACTTCAAGAGTCACCAGTGTGGGCTTGCAGAATGGAGAAGCGAGTCAGAGCTGCTAGTTGAGAACATTTTTCACTACAGTGCTAAATGTTTCAGTGCGAAAGAGTCAGTCATGGAGGGGACACCTTGAGGGCGTCTGTGGTGGTGGAAGGGACTGTCTGAGGGCGTCTGTGGTGGTGGAGGGGACTGTCTGAGGGCGTCTGTGGTGGTGGAACTGACTGTCTGAGGGCGTCTGTGGTGCTGGAGGGGACTGTCTGAGGGCATCTGTGGTGGTGGAGGAGACTGTCTGAGGGCGACTGTCGTGGTGGAGGGGACTGTCTGAGGGTGACTGTCGTGGTGGAGGGGACTGTCTGAGGGCGACTGTGGTGGTGGAACGGACTGTCTGAGGGCGACTGTGGTGGTGGAACAGACTGTCTGAGGGCGTCTGTGGTGCTGGAGGGGACTGTCTGAGGGCGTCTGTCGTGGTGGAGGGGACTGTCTGAGGGCGTCTGTGGTGGTGGAAGGGACTGTCTGAGGGCGTCTGTGGTGGTGGAACTGACTGAGGGCGTCTGTGGTGCTGGAGGGGACTGTCTGAGGGCATCTGTGGTGGTGGAGGAGACTGTCTGAGGGAGTCTGTGGTGGTGGAGGGGACTGTCTGAGGGCGTCTGTGGTGGTGGAACTGACTGTCTGAGGGCGACTGTGGTGCTGGAGGGGACTGAGGGCATCTGTGGTGGTGGAGGAGACTGTCTGAGGGCGACTGTCGTGGTGGAGGGGACTGTCTGAGGGTGACTGTCGTGGTAGAGGGGACTGTCTGAGGGCGACTGTGGTGGTGGAACAGACTGTCTGAGGGCGACTGTGGTGGTGGAACTGACTGTCTGAGGGCGTCTGTGGTGCTGGAGGGGACTGTCTGAGGGCATCTGTGGTGGTGGAGGAGACTGTCTGAGGGCGTCTGTGGTGGTGGAGGGGACTGTCTGAGGGCGTCTGTGGTGGTGGAACTGACTGTCTGAGGGCGACTGTGGTGCTGGAGGGGACTGAGGGCATCTGTGGTGGTGGAGGAGACTGTCTGAGGGCGACTGTCGTGGTGGAGGGGACTGTCTGAGGGTGACTGTCGT
The DNA here is from genome assembly GCA_009823505.1 of Rhizomys pruinosus. Lineage (NCBI taxonomy): Eukaryota > Metazoa > Chordata > Mammalia > Rodentia > Spalacidae > Rhizomys > Rhizomys pruinosus. Next base: position 542,282 of record VZQC01003090.1, read on the forward strand.
GGTAGAGGGGACTGTCTGAGGGCGACTGTGGTGGTGGAACAGACTGTCTGAGGGCGACTGTGGTGGTGGAACAGACTGTCTGAGGGCGACTGTGGTGGTGGAACAGACTGTCTGAGGGCGTCTGTGGTGCTGGAGGGGACTGTCTGAGGGCGTCTGTGGTGCTGGAGGGGACTGTCTGAGGGCGTCTGTGGTGGTGGAGGGGACTGTCTGAGGGTGTCTGTGGTGGTGGAGGGGACTGTCTGAGGGCGTCTGTGGTGGTGGAGGGGACTCCTTCTGGGCCTCTGAGATGGACTTCTTGAGCAGTCTGTTCTCTCAGTTTCCCAAGTTCAGTGACAACCCAGGAGATGTTGATGGTGGACAGGTGTTCCTGGGGACGTACATAGTAATGTGAGTCAGAACACAGAAAGCATCTGTCCCACATTGTGTCTGCATTAGCACTGCTCGTTCTTTGTCTTTGCCACCCTGTCCTCTGCACACACATGTATTTTATCTCATGCCTCCAAAACCTTGTTAGAATTAGACATTTATTCTCTTTCCCTCTCCCTCCCTGTTCCGCTGTATCAGCTCCTAAACCAGCTAGATATTCTGGTCTGCTTGAATAGCTCCTCCTCTTTCTTGTCTCTGTGTGTGTTATACATGGGGGCTTTGGCTTGGGCACACACAGGATCATGGGGGCTTTGGCTTGGCACACAGAGGGTCACAGGGGCTTTGGCTTGGGCACACACAGGGTCACGGGGGCTTTGGCTTGGCACACACAGGGTCACGGGGGCTTTGGCTTGGGCACACACAGGATCATGGGGTCTTTGGCTTGGCACACAGAGGGTCACGGGCTTTGGCTTGGGCACACACAGGGTCATGGGGGCTTTGGCTTGGCACATACAGGGTCACGGGGGCTTTGGCTTGGGCACACACAGGGTCAGAGTGCAGAGTATTTTCTGGTGGTTTAACTTCGGAGAAACACTTCCTTCTCTGTGCCTTGGTGGAGTGGATCAAGTAAGATGACCTAGGGCACCCTCAGAGCCAGCCTTCATGTTTACTGAACTCTCACACCCAAGGGGCTGTCATTTATCACACCCTGTTTTCTTATATGGCCCTGCAGCTGCCTGTGGTCTCTATTTTAATAGAACAAAGTTTAATGTTCGGAATGAGTGCTACAGACCAGTACCTGCCTTCACATTGTGTCTTTGATTCCCAAGGCATTCTGGTCCTTGGATCTGCCCCACAGAGGCTTCTCTTGGTGGACCTTTGGGTGCTTTCCACATTGCTTTCTTCTACAAATTGACATGAGCACTCATTTGTGGGAATTTATTGTTCGTGGAATTCTAAAAAAATAAAATAGAATTTAGCTGGCTTGCAGCTGGAAACCCTACAGCTCTAAGCCCGTTCTTCATAGACCGTTCTCACCCGTTCTTCATAGACCGTTCTTACCCGTTCTTCATAGACCATTCTCACCCGTTCTCAGACCTCATTTTTAGTCGTGGAAACAAAAGTCCAGAGAAACCACTTGGACAAAGTTGGGATCTCGCAAATGGGAAGGAATCTGTGTACACCAGCAGCCGGCTCTTCTGGCTCTGAGAGCAAAATCAATTTCCTCTTGTTAGAGCAGTAGCATAAAGACCAGTGGGCCCAGGGCTGTAGTTGGATGCTTTTTGAAAACTCCCTGGCTGGAGCTGAGCTGTGGCTTCATGTATGACACCTTCAGCTCGTATGCTGTTTTCCAGGCTCTCCCGTGAGATTGTTTTTGTGATGTGACTCATTGACATGCTTCATTTTACTGAACAAAAGCTAAAACAACAGCCTACCACTGAGGGAGCCTTGCTGTCCCTTAGGTCCCTCAGAGGGTCCCCATTGCTGACACAATTGTCAGGAAAGGTCCAGGGAAGTGCTCTCAGAGTAACTGTATTTGTTATTCTTCTCATAGATGTGGCAAAATACCTTAAGGAAGAAAAGGTTTTCTTTCCCTCACAGTTGTAAGGGAGGCCTGCGTGGCTGGTCAGATGGTGCCTGCATTCTGGAAGCAGGGAGTGAGGAAAGATCATCAGCTGCACACTGTTGGCCACCACACCTGATGGAACCATGCTGCCCATGTTTGGGGTAGATGCCCTACCTCAGTTATCCCAATCTAGAAAATCCCTTACAGACATGCCCAGAGATTTGGTTCCTAGGCGATTCTAGGTTCTACCAAGCTGATAAGCAATATTAACCATCACAGTTACTTGGTATACATCCTCCCCAAATCATGTAAGAATAGCTCAGATCACCTCATGGATCCCAGGAAAGAACACATCCTGAGAGTGTGCTTGCTGGGTGTGGTTAGTATGCTGTCCCTCCTGGCCACCCTGCAGGGCAATAATAGCAATGTTATCAGTAGCCTGTATTTTCTAGATGTGCATGGAGGTTCAGAGACATTAGATGAACCACCCAAGACCACATAGCTCACACGTTACAAAGCCAACACTTGCATCCAGGTGTGTCTCCCCTCAGAGCATACTGGTTTCTGCTGGCTACCTTGCCTTTGCCTTGCCCCAGCCCTGATCCGCTGCCCTCGTTCCCAGTCCTGAAACCCCTGGCCAGGCCTGTGTGGTGGTTGGAGTGGAGATGACAGCCAGGCATTTGACAGTATTTCATGTGGCTCCATGTCTTCACCTGCCGGTGAATCTCTTTCTCATCATGTGCACATTATTGAAGTATCCCGGGCAATTGGGAATTTTTTTTAAAGCCACCAGCCAGTGATCACACTTGACTTGGTGGTGGTGGTGGAGGATGAGGAGGAGGAATAAGAGGAGGAGGAATAGAAGAAGGAGGAAGAGGAGGAAGAAGAGGAGAAGGAGGAGGAGGAGGAGAACCTGTGAACTGTTTGTCCAGTGGGAAGATAGCTTGAGTGGTACCAAGTGGCCACATTGGGGAGCAAGTAAGTGCCAGTGCAAGGCTCTGAGTACCATCTTCAGCCAGCTGTTTGCTTTTGATAATTGAGGGAAGTAGATCCCTCACCTCCAACATGGCATCATTTGTCCTTGACTAGGTGAGCTCCAGGCATACCAAGTGCTGTTTTTATTTTTCCAACCTTCTCCCCCCTACTTGCCCCCCCACCATGAGATCCCTCATTTCTCCCTCTCATGTCCCTCTAAGAGGTTCCTGGCCGCACTCTGATAGGAGCTGAGCCTCCCCACCAGCCTGGCAAGTTCACGTTTCCTTTCCCAAGATGGCAGCATTTTTGATGAGAGAGGAGAGTCCTTGTGGTGAAGTCTTGTGACTGATCCGTCAGTGGTGGCTGCCTCCTTCAGTGGTCTGGGGCCTGCCGTGAACGAGCGTGACTGTGCCCTGCTCTGCCGTATTCACCACCGAGGATGTCCGTGCAGCAGCCTTGAGCCCAGAAATGAGCACAGAAGGCTACCATGTGGTAATTGCACCACTACAGCAGAGCTTGCAGTGAACCTGGCTTTTCTGGCTGCCTCCTGCCCTTCTTTAAATTGGAGAGTGATATGTTATAGTGGACAGACCACTTTAGCCTCATGGCTCTTCTGAGTTTCCTTCTAGAAAGAGACCATTTCCAGGTGTACGATGGGGTAGCTGTACCACCTCATCAAGTGCTTGAAAAGCCTAAATGGGATTCAACAACTGCAGGTACAGGGAACAGCTGTGGGGCCCAGGGCAATGGCTAGACCTCCCTGAGATTTCCTTCAAGAATTCTCATCCAGGGGTGATTTTGCTCTCAAGGAGACATCTGGCAATGCCCAAGGACTGTTTTGGTTGACACAGAGCGGAAGTGGTGTTACTGGTGTTCAGTGAATCCAAACCAGAGTTGCTGTGACTATCCCACAATGTGGATGACATCCCTGCCATAAAGAATCATCCTGCCCCAAACATTAGCAGTGCTGAGTCATGAGGCCTTGAGGTTTGACCACACTGATGCTCAGTACTGACTGTGTCCTCAGAGGAGAACTGTGAAACAATGGGTGCTTTGTGTCAGAGTGAGAAAAATTCACAAAGGCAGATGCCCATCAGTTGTAGCAATGAAAGGACTTCAGAGACTCCAGGGAGCTCAGATGAATGTCATCCCCAGCCTGGGAAGCAGATGAGTAAAGAAAATGTATCTGAGGGCAAAGCTGGGTGAGGACAGAGGCAGCCTCTGGAGGACCAGGTGCCTGAGCCAGGCTGTGCAGTGCCAGTGTCTTCACCTCCCCTGCCCTGGCCCCTGGGGACTAGTGTAGCAGTTTCTGTGGCTCCTGCATCTCTCCTTGGGAGTGGTTGCATAGACCTGGGGTTATACAGAACATGGCCAGCATGGTGGCTCAGACAGGAACTGGCCTCTGCTCTGATAGGTCTGTCTTTTTTTTTTTAATTTTATTTATTTCTGTATGTGTATGAATGTACTGTCTGCATGCAGGTTTGTGCACCCGTGTCATGCAATGCCGCGGAGGTCAGAAGAGGGTCTCGGAGTTCTCCTGGAATTGGAGTTTCAGACGGTTCTCAACTGCCATGTGGGTGTTGGGGATTGAACCCGGGTCCTCTGTAAGAGCGGTCGGCGCTATTAACCGCTAGGCCATCTCTCCAGCCCAGGTCTGTCTTTTAAAGTTGACTTTGGCTATTATTTCTTTTGTTGCTCCTAAGACCATTTGTTAGTGGGAAGAATGCCTTGACCTTGGAGGTGACCTTCATTTTGGCATGTGGCTAGGAGGTGGCCTTCATTCTAGCAAGTGGCTACATTCACACCTTCCCAAGGCCCTGGGGCCCTAGACACAGGGGGATCTTCACGTCCAAATCATGGATACTTCACATAGCAGTGGCAGCACATGGTCCCCCATTCAGATACCCCACAGCATAGTTTTCACAGACAGCTGACCTCAGAATCCCTCTAACACAGGATTGTTATATCAGGGCCCCCCACCCCACATACACTCCTGCCCCCAGCCTCTGTTGCCTGTCACTGGCAGAGCTGCTGTAGCTAGGACAAGGCAGGAGAGCCAATGCGTCCCTCTGGACGAGGGTGGTTCTCCTGGAAGCCCTGATCCTGTTGAGCAGCTCAGAGTCTCCTTTACTGCACTAGAGCTGAGTCTTATTTACCAGCTCAAGAGATTTTTTTTTTAATTTTTTAAATTTGTATTTATTCTTTTTTTTTAAAGTTTTTAAAATTTTATTTATTCTTTATGTGTATGAGTGTACTGTCTGCATGCAGGTTTGTGCACCCTTGTCATGCAATGCTGATGAGGTCAGAAGAGGGTCTTGGGTTCCCCTGGAACTGGAGTCAAAGACGGTTCTTAGCCACCATGTGGGTGCTGGGGATCGAACCCAGGTCCTCTGGAAGAGCAGTCGGCACTCTTAACTGCTAGGTCATCTCTCCAGCCCCCGAGATTTTTAGTCTACACTTGGAATTTTCTCTTTAAGTTATTTTTCTTTTCATTTGTGTGTCTCTATGTGTCCATTTACATGCATTCTTGTGGAGGTCTGAGGACAGCCTTAGGTGTTAGTCCTCACAGCATGTTTCTTGTTTTTCTACCAGACGAGGTGCAGGCTTCTGGAGAGTCTCCTGTCTCTGCCTCCCATCTCTCCATAGGAGCACAGGGATTTTTTTTTTTTTCCTGCAAAAGCAAGAGGTTTATTCCTCCTGTGCACCAGGGTTCGCCTCTCCCCATTGTACAGGCGAACCCCGGTGCACAGGAGGAATAAACCTCTTGCTTTTGCAGAAAAAAAAAAAAGAATCCCTGTGCTCCTATGGAGAGATGGGAGGTCTCGAACCCTGGTCTCCTGCGTGACAGGCGAGGATACTCAGCATGCTTGGGTCTGCAGGTGGCTTGGGGCCAGGGCCCTCAGGGTGGTTCTTCCTGGAATTATCCTGTTACCTGCTGACCTAGGGAGGGGTTGCTATTTGCTAACCTAGGGAGGCTCCAACCCCTATAAGTTGGCTTGTGGGCCTTTTATTCAGGGTGTAGGGGAATCTTGATGGGGTTTGGGTAACTTCTAGCCTTATTGGATAATAGCAGAGTTACAGCTCATGGTTAGGTCAGCCCACCTGCCCCCACATACCAAAGGTTATCTTTAGACACAATCTTGGGACAGGAATGGAACCAGGTCTAGGGGAATTTTTCTTTATCGGTTCAGACCTGTTTCCCAAGCCTGGGATGCATCTGTTGGGCTCCAGCCTGGGGGAAAGTGAATGCTTAACCTTTGTCCAGAGTAGAAGTCTGGAATCAACTCTTATCTCTTCATTCCCTCATTTTCTCTTGTTACTCCAGAGGCCAATCTTGGCCTCTCTTTGCCTAGCTTAGACAGAAGTATTCTGGTCTACATTATCATACTGGCTGCCTAGGTGGTGTGGATCAAGTTGGGTATAATGTGCCCTTAAGGTCATTAGCTGAATTGCCCCCAATCTTTCTCTCATAAAGGCGACTAACTTATTCAGTATACATAGTCCCATGGTTAGTAATAGAGCAACCAGAAGAACAAGTTCACTGGCAGGTCCAGGAAGTCTTCAACTCTCAGCTGAGAAAGAAACTGGCTCCTTTTGGGGGTCTTGACCCTAAACTGCATAGCCAATTTTTAGCTCCTACTTTTATCACATTACCCTCTGAGGAGGTTACCCCAGTTACCTAGAGGGAATTGGGGCACTGACCACTCTGTCTTCTTCCATGCTGAAAAGGGGCATAGAAGGTGGCAACTGGGGTACACCTGCTCAGTGGATCTATCTGAAAGACCCCCAAAAGTATAGTTAGAGAACAAAATCCTTGGCCAGTGCCTGTGAATGTGTGAGTAGCTAGGTACATTTTCTAGACAGGGAACCAGGAATGGAAGGGGATGAATTAAATGTCCAACTTAAAGTCCTTTAGAATTTCTCAACGAGGGGTTCCAAAACATCATTGAGCTTCACCTTTTGTTCATTTGGCTATGGTGTCTGGACTCAGGATCTGCTTTCCAGCAAGTTTCAATAGTCATGGTGTGAGTTTCCCTTAGGTGGTTGCTTAAAGAGAAAGAGGAAACTTTATTATTTGGTAACAACAGATCTCATATGACTTTAAATGACTTAAAATCTAGTGTTTGGAGATACAATCTTTTAGACTTTAAAGGAGATATAATGATTACTTATCTTTTGGTTATACTTTTCCTCTTAGGAGCACAGGGATTCTACATCCTCTCATTACATGGCTGGGTTTTGGGAATTCAAACTCGGCTCCTCACATTTGTGCAGCAAGCACTTTTACCTACTGAACCATCTCACCAGACCTACATCTAGAATTTTCTAAAGTCTTCACTGTTCTTGGCCCCATGGACTGGGCCTTCCAGATTCAGTCCCGCCCCAGCCAAGACCGACCCCACTCCCATTCACCCTCATGTCCAGCAGCAGTGGATCCCCACAGAGTCAACAGCAGTTATGGCTGTGCCTGGGTGGCAGTGACTGCTTGCTCTGTAGGCTGCCAGAGCATCCCAGAGGGAACATTCCTTCCTCTACAGTAGTGAGCACTCCTGTCTATTCCCTCCCTGAATTTGTATGCTGCTACCCACCACTTCCTTTCTTCATCTCATGATGGCAAGTGACTTTATCCAGTGCATTCTATAAGTTTTTGTATAGAGGGCCAGGGGAGGGTTCTACTCTTGTCACTCTCCGACACTGTCAACAAGGACACTTGCCAGATGCAGTGGACAAGTCAGGATCATGCCTACCTCTTTTCCTTCCTGCCTCCTTGTCATCCTCACCTCCTCCTCTATCCACCCATCCATCCCACCCATCCAGGTCCCACTGAGCAGCTCCAGGGATGAACATTCAACCACAGATTCTTGTCCTCTAAGAATGTAGTCAAGTAGGGTATATTACAGGCGGTTGTTGAGTTGATGCTCCTGCATTCTTTGTCCACTCATTGAAAGGTGCTCATGTTCATTCACTCATTGGCCAGGCACTGGCCTAGGTCCTAGGGCACAGTGAATAAAACCTGTGGAGCTGGCATTCCAGTAGAAAGAAGGCGGCAGAGCAGTTAGTAAATAAAAGTGAGGTACTGGCTCATCATGCCAAATGCTAGGAGCCAGAGGTAATGTCGGGTGGAGAGGGATACCTTACAAGCTTTTGTGATGTTTTTAATGTCTGTGAGTGGGCTGGGGAGGAACCATGGAAATTGAGCTGAGTTTGGTGGTATGGAGTTTTGAATCCCCTGTGGGCACAGGCAGAGGCTATCTGGAGGAGGGTCCATCAGGGGAGAGAGAGCCTAGGGGTCTTCGTGGACAGCCTCGCCTGGGCATTGGGCAGTGGCACCTAGAGCTCCAGTGATATGTTGTGATGTAGCCTGGGACATGTGGGCAGGCTGGGTTTTGCACCCTTTTTGCTTTATCCAGAACAGCTCTGCTTTCTTTCTTTAAATGTGTCAGATGGACATATAGGGTGTGGTTTTAAAAGGGATTTTGGTTGCTTGGAAAAATATAGGCAGCGAGGTAGGACATTTGAAGATTTCTGAAGCTGAAGGTAGTTATTAGATGCACAGTGTTTTGCTGACAGATTTGAGTATCTGGGCCCGTGAGCTTCTAGGCTATTCTGTTGCTCCTTCCCATCTCACCATAGGAATGCTGGAATTGCAGATGCAGCCCATTGCATTTGGCTTGTATGTGGGGTCTTGGGGATCCATACCCAGGTTGTCAGGCAAACACTTTGACCCACTTAGCCATCTCGCTGACCTTGGCTTGGGTTTTTCTAAATACTACATAAACTTTCATGTACATGGGCTGCCCCAGGGCCTGTCACAGTCCTCATGGAATCATGTGGGGACATAGCATTGACATTCTCATGTACTTAGCTTTTCTTCTTCTCTAGAGCTTATCACAGACCTGGGTACATAGTCAGCACTCAGAAGCTGATGTGAGCTCTTGTTTCTCCTCCTCCAAGCCCAGTACCCCATGGAGAAAAGTAGCTCATTCAATAGGATGGATTAAAGCTTAGGGTCTAAGGGCCCCTGGGACCTGAGTAGAGCTCCTCCTCAGCTGTGTGAGCTTAGACAAGTCCTATGACTGCTCTGAGCCTTGGTCTCCCAATCTGTGCTGTTCTTGTGAGGACTGAGATGTGGGAGAGGCAGTATAAGAAGCTCATCCTATGCCCTCAGGCAGGCTTTCATTTTACCTACTTTTACCTAGTGGAGCCCAAGTGTGTCAGTCAGTTACTACCGTAGTAATGTGTGCAACAAATGACCCCCTGACAGAGGCTGAAACTGTTCTTGTTCATATGTGTGTGCATTACCCATGGGTTGGCTGGTCTAGGCTGGGCTTGTCTTTAGGCTGCTGTGGCTCAGGGTCTTCCAAATCTGTCAGACTTCCTGTTTTGGCTTAGCAGATAATGAGGGTTTATCTTCTCAGTGCCAGCAGAGGTGCCACAAATTCAGACCAGCCATGAAGGTGCTTTCCAGCCTTCTCTGACACTGACTGATATTCTATTAGCCAAAGCAAATTACATGGCCAAGATCAAAGTCACTGTCCACTGCTGATAGGAATTCCAAAGTTACATGGAACACATGGCTATGTGAACTGGTCAGGAACCAGGGCTGGTAATTCAATTTATCATAGTGGACAAGGAAGGAGAATGAACTTTAAAAAATAGCTGTATATCCCAAATCTAATTGGCTATTGGCTCTCTCCTTGGAGGAATAACTCACGGCTGATGCCACAAGCTTACATCCTCTAGTGGTTAGGAGATGTTATAAGCCACAGTAAGACCCTGTCATATTTTAAGAAATGTAATTTCTTACAGAAAAAATGTAATTCATGGATTAACATACCATCCAAACATCTGTGTCTATACCAAAGTAAGCTACTATAACAATTAGTACTGTTTAAATACCTATATGTCTAATTGCTTGTGCTTCATTAGTAGGATTGAAAAGTTATTCCTGGACAAACTGTCAGCCCATGAAAGGAAACAGCCAGAATTGACCAGAGTCCAAAACGACATCTCCAGAGAAAGTAGACTGTTTTGCTTCTCGTCTACCTGTGCCCCTTTTCTAAGCCTAGGGAACAATCTGCGGAAGAGGGGGAGTGGTAGAATGTAAGGGCTGCGATTGGGGTGAATGGTGAAACTACAGCAATATAGACTGGACACTTATTTGATCAACTTGATTGAACATACAAGCCCCCCCCCCCCTGAATGGTGGGACCCTTGGGCTGTGTAGGTTTGGGCACAACTGCTTGCAAATTGGTTTTACATGAAGGATGCTTGCACTCATAAATTATTACTTATTGTTAAAAAATGAAAAAAAAGTAATAGAAAAAAAAATATAGCTTCCTTGCCTTACTGTCAAAGAAGCACAGGAGACCAGAGTTGGCTGGCATTTTTGCTTATTTTTTCTTTGTTTTCAGAGCATGGTATTTAAAGATCTATCTCTTCTGTTATTGAAAATTTTACAAAGTTACATTTTTCTGGGTAGCCCTCATATATTATAAATTCTGTGTGCATTATTGTAGCCAAATTCTTGTTCAGTGCTATATATCAATGTTGACTGTCTCCTGAGAGCAGTGTCAGAGACTCTCATATTTTGCCCAAGCTTGCTTCTCTCTTCCTCTGCAAAGAACATAAAATCTGCCTTCCTTAAGTAGAGTTTGTACAGGTCCAGAGCCCCTTAATCAGAGCTCTTATTGTCAACACTGTTCCAGATGTGTAGTCTCATCTTTCTCCTTGGACTTTAGAAGGACCCAAGTGACCACAAATGGGTCCAGGGCAGCAGTTGCCATGCCATGTCAACCTCTCACAGAAAACCAGGGGCATTGGCACAAGGTTGGGTGTGGCCTGTTTGGAGCACTCATCTGCTTTAGCCTGTAGCGTGCTGGGATTAAGTGCATGACTATGCATGGCTTGCACACTGGATTTTGGAGTTGGGCCTGTGTTGGGGATAAATTGGGGCTCTAATAGGATTGGTATTGCTGGTGATGATGACACCCAGGGTCACATAGGCCACTTGTCCCTGTTCCCCAGGTACAGGCCCTTTCTCCCAGAACAGTCCCCACTGGCTGGGTCAGCAGGACTGAGATTTGTGATCTGCAGAGAAAGCTAGCCTTATGCTGGGTAGAGCCTCCTCACTGAAGTGGCAGAGGTAAATGTTCCATGATGATTTACGTGAACCTGAGGGCTGTGTGTATATATGCCCACCCAGCAAGGGGGTGCTTATGTGTGTGCCCGCCTGTCTGGGTGGGATGGGGAGATGTCTTTGTCTTATATTCCTGAAGATTCATGGGCTTTATGAGCTTCTGTAGAGGGTCTATGGCCCAGGAAGATTGTGAAGGTTCTGACCACAGTCCTAGAGAGATACTAGGGTGGCCGAGGCTCCTTTGTCTCAGAGAAAGGGCCTTGCCTCTCAGCCTCAAAGGAGTGGAGATCTGGGATCCTGTTGACAGTCAGTTGTGGCTCTCAGGCCTCCTTAGCCATCAGGCCATCCTCTGTGGTGGGCACTGAGTTGTGACATCAGACAAGGCCTTTTCCCTCTCTTTTCTTTCTGTACTCCCTGTGGAATTGCTAATGGCAGTATGGCACATGTGTCGCATAGCAACCACTGAGCCATCACAGCCTCCCTGAGAGGTAGATGCTGGTGTGTCCCCATTATGCAGATGCTGAAACCAAGCCTCAGGGTGGTAAAACAGCTCATCAAGGCCCCCCTGGCAGGCAGGTGATAGAGCCAGAGCAGAACCAAGGCACCAGAACCCCCAGTGGGGCTGGACCTTCCCACTCATATAGGTGGTGAGTCAGTAGCTGGGTATTACAAGGCTTGGGGACTCTGAAGGATGGCTCGCTAAGGCTCAGCTCCTCCTTTGCCCTTTTTTTGTGGTTAGAGTGGCACAGAGGAAAAATCCCACAGATTTGGGCCTGGAAAAGACAAAAGTTCAAATCACATCTCCTGCTTCTTGGTTTTTAGGTCTTAGGCAAAGTCCCATTCATGCCTTGTTTGCCCAGCCTCTAAAAGTTGCGTAGAAAATACATTCCCATGCTCAGTGCTTTGCAGGCCTGGGAGGCAGGGAATATTTTCTTCCCAGCCCATCATGGACATTGGGAACTTAAAGAAAAGGCCATTCTATCTTGTAGCATCATTATGAAGGTGCCCAGGGTCCTCAAGCTGTGTTTTGATATTTGCAGGTGTCATTGGTCACATAGGAAGATGAAAGAGGCAGCTTTGTGAGATGACCACTGCTTTCCCTTAGCCATGCATCCAGAGGTGTGTGAAGTACACACATTGGGTAGAGTGTTCTATTGTTTATTTTTCATTACTCTAGAACAGTTATGGCAAAAATTCTTGAGTTGGGCCCTTTTCAAAGAGGCAGATGAACACATCGGTGCACACTTGCAGTGTGCAGAAGGAACTGTGTCTGCCTTTCTCTGGGATGCTTTGCACATACATGCACATGCACACACATGTGTGACAGCATATGGAGGCTAGAGGACCTTCACCATTTGAAGTATAGTCTCTCACTGAACCCAGTGCTCACTGATTGGCTAGACTGGCTAGTGAGCTCTGGGGACCTGCCTGTCTCTGCCCTATCCCCAGTGCTAGGGTACAGACATGCACAATTAAGCATGGCTTTTAGTATATGTATGCCTGGATCCAAACTCAGGTCCTCACGCTTATATGATGGGCCCTTTACTGACTGAGCCATGTCCCCAGCCCCTTGTTTCTTCAGTGTTGGGAATTAGTTGCTGTTTGACTGCTGACCATTTCTAATGGGACAGTCCTGAATTTACTGTTCACATAGATTTGATTGACAGGACCTCAATCTCATGCTTAGAGCTAGCACAGGACCCAGAGAGTCTCAGATACAGAGATTAGACTGAGGCCATGTCACAAATGGCTCCCCTGTGACTGACTGGCATGTGGTAACTGGCTCAGTTCTAATGTGTGTGGGGCTGAGTGAATGTATGTGGGCTCAAAAAATGGAGAAAGCCAGGCTACAAAATATGCAGAACACGTCAGTCCATGGGGATGGCAGCGTGTGGCTCTGCGTGGCTTTCTGCTTCCTCACACAGGCCACGGCAAAGCCTAGCAGCAAGTCAGCCCTGTGCTCTCTGAGATGCCCCCAAATACCTCGAGTAAGACCCTGCTCCACCCTTCACAGCCACAGGCTCTGTTTTCTTTGTGGCAGTCAGTCTGGTGCCTAGAGAAGCAGGTTGGGGATCCAAGACCATTAGGCTGGCACAGCTTTCTCTCTCTGGCCACATGTGGATTGAAGGCTCTAGACAGGTGTGTGGTGAGACTTGCTTCCCACACCAGAAGCAGCATCCAGGATTTTGTTCTGGGCCTGTACAATGACTTCTATCCATCACAGTGGTTCTGTTCAGGGCTAAAAGAAGTTGGGAATGTCAGACTATTTCAAGGACTATTCCTCTAAGTATCTCGAGAGGGAAACCATGCAGGCCAATGTGGCAGATGTACCGGCTTTGCACAGTGTCTTCAGCTTGGTCTTCTATGGGTGGGCTGTCTGGTCTCCAGTCCCTAGAAAGCCCTCATGGGTGACTGTGGCCCTACGTTCCACTCACTGTTGGACATTGGGACCTTCCTAAATAACAGAGACATTCATTTTCTATCGAGATGTGGCCTTACCTTCTCGGCAGATCTACACTTTAGCATTTCTTCAGTTGTGTCTGGAGAGAGGAGGGAGACCAGAATATGTCGCTTTCATGGTGTTGAGTGGAAGCCTCCTCAGTCCCTTGACAAATACCACTTCCTTTTTTATTTACCAAAGCCCAACTGAAGGAAATCAGGAGAACTTGAAAAACTGTAAAGAAAATAAGGAGCTTCTAGTTTTGGGGAGCATCATGGCTGATGTTTGGATTGGTTTCATGGTTGTATTTCTGGGATACTTGCACTCGAACATACTTGGTTTGAATCATATTTATTGGTATGTCATATTATTCCCTTAGTTCCCCCCCACCCCCGTAATAAATGGAGGTCCTTTCTGTTCTCTCTCTCTTTCCCCCATAGCCCAGGAAAGCTCAGTAGCTATAAGAGACTCAGGAGATTATCCTGCCTTCCTCCTGCCAGTGAAATCTCACACTCTGTAGTCGCAATCAGTCCCTCAAACAGAGCAGCATACAAGCACTACCAACAGCACATGTGGCTAAGGGGATGTGGAGTGCAGGAGCCAGATGCCCAGATTCCACCTGTGACTGCAGGCTTAAGTGAGATTTCCTTTTAAATTCTCCACATGCGATCCTGCACCTCAACACGTGGATTATTCCCATCCACGTGGCTCCAGCTATGCCTGAGTTCTAGACACCCACACCTTGTGCTTCTCTCTGACCTCTGTTACCACCATTCAAACTAAAGACAACCCTCATTAGGACTCTAGGCCTTTGGGAACAGCTGCCCACTTGGGGCTGTGGTCTGAGATGGGGCAAAGGTGTGTGTGGTATTTTCTCTAATGTGGTTCTTTTGTTTTCGTTTGTTTGTTTGTTTGTTCTGTGATAGGGTCTTACTCTGCAGCCTATCCTGGACTCAAAGTTATGTTTTTTCTGCCACAGCCTCTTTCCTGGATTTTTGCATTATTCTTTAGGCCCAAACAGCTCCTCTTTCCCCCTTAATCACCTCTTTTTTCCCTCTGCTGAGACAGTCTCATTGTGTAGCTGAAGCTGGCAATTCGCAATCCTCCTGCCTTCACCTCCAGAGTGCCGAACACTCATAGGCAGGTGCTACCATGCCCAATCTGTCATCTCTTTTATTTTTAAAACTGTTTGGATTTAAAAATATTTGAACTGTATATATTCAAAGGTCTACAGTGTGACAATTTGATATGTATACACATTATATAATGACTACCACAATGAAGTGAACCTATCCATTACCGCCCAAATTTAGTGTGTGTGGTGAGGATGAGGGCACTTAGAACCTGTTCTCTTATCAAATATCTAGAAGATAGCAGACCTTTAGCTGTCGTCATTGTGCACAGTAGATAGCTGGGTTTGTAGTCTTTGTTCACCCTCCCTCAGCCCATGTCTCCCCTACAGCTCTTTATGTGCCCTGCCTGCATCTCTGTCACACATGGTAGGACTCACTGTGTGTGCAGATATGTGTGCATGTGGAGGACAGAAGTTAGCTTTGGGTGTCTTTCCTCAGGAGCCAGGGACCTTGTTTTTGAGACAGGGTCTCTCATTGGACCAGCACTGTCTCCCCAGGTGTACTGGACTGGCTGGCTTTTAAAAAGAGTCCAGGTCTTTTACTTCTTTGTGGGCATCTGTTCAGCTGTGGATTCATAGGGAATGGGCTCCAGTAGCCCAGTCCTCTCCATTAGCTCTCACAAATGCTTCTCTGGCTACATTTGAGCCCAGGTTCATTTCTCTTGGGTTTCCTTTCTCTTCTGGTTGTTTTCCTTTACCTGCTTCTGGAAGCTGCCTCTGCTCTTGGAGAGAGCAATGTGATCAGTATGGACATTAATTCTCTTGGCAAGAATCTTGCCTTTAACTTGTTTGTTCACATCAGTGCCAACAGCATGCTGGGTAACACTGTAGACTGTCAGTTTTGCCCTGGTAACATTCATGATGTTCCTTTTTGAACAGCACCCATTCCTGGATGTGAGCAGTATGTCACCCTTCTGGTAGATTCCCATGTAAGTGACCAGAGGACCAACTCCATGCTTTCTACAAGGCCTCAAGCATGTGTTGGGAACCCTCTTCTTTCCCTCTGTCATTTTGGCAAATTACTGGAAGATGGTGGGTCTAGCCCTTTGCTTGTTTGAGAGGTCTTCCTGTATAATCTCTGCTAGCTTTGAAGTCAGGATCCTCTTGCTTCAGCACGTACCACCACACCTAGATTCTTTTTCATGTTTCTTTTTGTTCTAGACCAAGCATCTGTGCCCAGCTAACCTGTCACACCTGCAGATCTAGCCTAGCTGCAGGAACCATGCCTCTTTCCTCCAGCCCTTTCTTGAATTCAGTATGTCATCTATACCTTCCTAGGTGCAGGAGACCAGAGATCAGGCCTGGCTTTGGTCTTCATAGTATCTCCAGGGCTTACCCTGAGCTTGGGATAGAAGAGGCCACCTGGTTGTATTTCTGAGCAGATACCACCCAGTTCTGACCAGGGTAGGAGACCTGCCTTGGATCTGGAGACACACACACATACCCCAACCCAGTGTCCAGATCTGGTTGCCTCCAAAGACTATAAGATATCAGCAAGCCAGCAGGAAGATGGCTTAGGGGACCACTGGCTATGCCACTCAGAAGCTTCATCAGCCTCCAGCAAAAGACAGAGCAGAGACTGTGCTGGGCCCGTCACTTCCAAAGCTTTACTCCATATCCTCCCAGAGGCCTGTGGGATCATGGTGGCAATTCTCAGTAAATAACACCATTCTTCTTTCTCTTGTCTGCCTCATTTACATAACCCAGTGAACTGAAAAGTCGTTTTTCTTCAGCTAAGTTGTTCATCTTCTTCTCAGCATTTGCCTGTGATAATATCCCTCCATCAGTGCAGTCCTATGGTAATTTGGGCATTTTGTTCTAGCACAGAGGACACTTACAGTTAATAACACATGAAGCCGTTTCATTAAAAGGAAAGTTTAGCTAGGATACATTAACATAGGCTGCGAACCAAAACACAAATCATTTCACTCGTTGGCTATTAAAGAAGCAAAATGAATTAGAACCCTCAAGCCATTTTGAAGAACATCTTTGTTATTCTGATGTCATCTGAGTGGGTTTGCATGTGACAGTCTTCGTGCAGGCAGTTGGTCTCCCACAGAGGCCGGTTCTCCTACTTTGCTCTGCAGTGAAGACTCTGCTCTGGGCCTGGGTGCCACTGGAGGCTGCATTCTGGGCCACTGCCTGTCACATCATGTCATGGTGCTCAAACATCTTACTTGCTCTGTAGCTACATTTTAAGGCATTGAAAAATCACAGGGCTTTAGAAAACTTTATATGCAAAATGTCTGGCACACATAAAAGGCATTACTAAACCACACATCATTGTCCGTGAGTCCCAGATCTGCTTTTGCTTTTAAATATTATATCACGCTCTGGGCCTGATAGTGCAGGCAGGCCTCTTATTGCAGCTATTTGGGAGGCTGAGGCAGGAAGAATTGCAAGCCTGGACTACATGGTGAGTTCAGGGCCAGCCTGGACAACTTAATGAGACCTTGTCTGAAAATAAAAGGTGAAAATGATGGCTGGGGTGAGGTTCAGTGGTAGCCACTAGCTTAGCATGGATGAGGCTCCAAGTTCAGTCCTGGTACCACATAGGGAGGGAGAGGGTAAGGGAGAAGGAGGGGCCGGGAGGGGGGAGAGAGAGAGAGAGAGAGAGAGAGAGAGAGAGAGAGAGAGAGAGAGAGAGAGAGAGAGACTGCAGCATGCACAACAAATCAGGACTTTTGGTAATGCAGAAGTTGGGAGTGGAAAGAATGTTTAAGCATGCTTGGTGGGCAGAGGCATCCTGATGTTTTGCTTCTAAACCAGCATTGTGTGAGTAAGCATTATTTGTGAGTTCCTGCCACATGCATGCCATTGTCTCTGTGGGGTTTGATCCTTGCAGAGGTTTAGAGCCATAATCAACTATTTCCTACAGGTCCCCTTCCTAAAATAGCTCTCTGGTTGTGTCCTCTGGGTGTGTTTGTGACAGGGCTGTATAAATGCCCTGCTGGCCTATGGCCAGTACAGAGGGCACTCAGCTCAGGTTGAGTCAGAGCCCTGAGCTCATCCTGCCTGTATTTTATATATATTATAGTATATAGTGTTGTACACTGTATATAGTGCTTGGAAACCCGCCCTGCAAGATCAGTTACTGACCTCTGCTGTTGCTGTTGAGCTTTCTGCAGGCAGTGGGAACGTGGAACTGCCCAATCACAGCCTGCCTTTATGTTGTGTTCCCTCGACTGCCTAGCATTTGACAATTAATTAGGAATGGTAATTACCTGCTTTAATTTTGTGATTGCACATCCTATAATTACCCCTAATTCTGTAATAGGGAAGTTCATGTACACAAAGGCAGTGGATGACAGAGGTGACAGTGCTTGCCATATCTGTAGCTGCCACTGCTCACTATGCAGGTGAGGTAGGACATCTTGCCACCACTCAGCAAGGCTGGCCAAGTCTCCATTCTCCAAGGGAGGAAGCTGAGTCTCAAAGTAGGGTGCCATCCCTAGAGTCATAGTGGGGCTGGGATACTAGCCCAGGCCTTTTCTATGCATAGCCTTGTGCCCTATCCCTCTGTCAACCTGCCTGACACTGTACATGCTTTGGGCTAAAGAGGCCTGCGTTATGCTTGGCAGGCCTTAGACCTGGGACTTCATCTATCTTCATGTCTCTCCTCCTTTCCCCTGTTGTGTATGTGATGAGTTTCACACTGGAACACCCAACACTTGACAAACATGTTGATGATCTGAGGTAATAGACAATGTCCTGAAGTCACCCACTTCTCCCCCACACTTTCCAAGTAGATGAGGTGACTCAGCTTATGCAGGATCACTTGGCTAGCAAGAAGTGGCACGGGGCTTCAGACCCATCTCTTGTCTCCCTCTCAGCACTGATCCTGCTGCACCTCAAGCACACGTGGGTATTTATCACAAAGCCGCCTTGGCCATTGCCCTGGCCCTGCCCATAGGTCTGGATGAGACACTCCAGTTCCTTGAGTTAGGGTAGAAACATGCTCTCCTGAGAACAAAGAAGACATGGCTTTGTTCCATTTTTACTTCTAAACTCAGGACTGACATAAACATCATGCAGGTCTCTTGAGCTCAGCTGATTTTGACCTGTGTCTGTCACATGTGACAGGTGAAGAAGAAGCAGAAACAGCACCCATAAGGGGCCTTTATGCTCAGTTTAGAATCCTTCTCCCCAAGGCCATGAAGACATTGGCCATATTTTCTCCTACTAGCATAATAGGGTAAGGTTTTGCCTTCCAGGTTTAGGTTTTATACCCAAAGGAAAGAGGTATAAGAGCCATGCCTTTGACTCTTGGTAGCTGCCATGTCCATGGTAACCCCAACTAGAAACTTCTTAAGTGACCAGCCTTACAGAACAAGTGACATGATATCATGGTGGTATGGTGTTAGAATGAGAAGGTCCCCCCTAGGTGCTAAGTATTTGACCACTTGGCCCCAGTTGATGGCACTGTTTGTGGAGGTTTAGAAGGTGAGGCCCTGCTGGGGTGGGGCAGGCTTGGGGAGTTCATGGCCTCATCCTGCTTCCCGTGTGCTCTCTATACATCTTGCATGTGCTGAACACTGTGCATGCTCAGCTTTCTGCTCTGGCTGCCTCCTGCCTGGATTCCCCTGACACCTGGACTCACATCCCTCTGCAACTGCGAGCCCAAGTAGACTCTTTTGTGAGTAGCCTTGGCCATGGTGTTTTATCATAGCAACACAGAGGCTACTAATACAGGTGGCATGTTACCATAGTGAAATACTCTATAACCATGATCAGGTGCAAGTGAGTGGGCCTAGAACAGCATGGATGCATCTCAGAAACACGTTATCTGAGAACGAAACCAGACACAGAAGATTAAATGCATTATGACTTCATTCATATGCATTCCAGAACAGGTAGATGAAATATAGGAGAGAGTGCACAGCATTGCAGATGAATGGTACTGACAGGTGACAGGCATGAGGAAGTCCATGGGCATTCTACACATGGTCATGTTTTTAAAATTAGCATGTAGTCATTGTACAGGATGATGGGCTTCGTCCTGGTGTTTTCATACATGCACACTGTGTGCTTTGACTGTGTTTACCTTCCTGCTGTAAGTGCCACCATACCCCTCATTCCACTGGTCCTTCATCTTCACAGTTCTCTCTACTTTCACGTGTGCCTACACTGTCTTATGCATGGGTTTTAAATCTGGATGTGTGAGTGTGAGAGAAACACCAAGCATTTGTCTTTTATTCTATCCATTCAACCATTGGTGGGCATCTAGGCTGATTCTTTATATTGGCTATGTAAATAGTGTCATGGTAGCTGCAAGTGTGCAAGTGTCAAGATGATGTGCTAACTTCACATCCGTCGGTATATGCCCAGGAGTGGTACAGCTGGGTCATGTGCTAGTTCTCTTTTTGAGGAGCCCCCATCCTGATTTCCATGGTGACCGCACCAGTTCCCATCCCCCCAGCAGTGTATAAGGGTTTCTCCCTGCCCTATCTTTGCTGTACTTGTTTGTTTGCCTGTTGATGGTCACAGATGCTCTCAGTCTCCTCAGTGGAAGCAGCTCCCCCAGGCCCTCTCCACACAAATGTTTATTCTGCATTCTCTACACTGATGGACTAACCCTCCTACCCCAGCTTCCCTTTTGCCTCCTCATTCTTTTTTTTTTTTTGGTCTTTTTGAGACAGGGTCTTCCTGTAGCCCCAGCTGTCCTGGAACTCAGTCTCTAGACCAGGCTGGCCTTGAACTCACAGAGATCCTCCTGCCTCTGCCTCCCAAGTGCTAGCCACCATGCCTGGCACCTCCTCGTTCTTTTTTTTTAAAGAACTGAAGAGCATTTATTTATTTATTTTTATGTGTATGAATGTAGGTTTGTGCACCCATGTCATGCAGTGCTGCAGAGGTCAGAAGAGGGTGTTGGATTCCCCTGGAACTGGAGTTAAAGATGGTTCTCAGCCTCCATGTGGGTGCTGGGAATTGAACTTGGGTCCTCTGCAAGAGCAGTCGATGCTCTTAACCGCTAGGTCATCTCTCCAGCCTCCTCATTCTTTAAAATTAGTAGTGGGATTGGTCTTCCCCAGGGAAGAGAAGAAGGGAGAAGTCAGACTCTGACTCTAACTGCCAGCAACGCCTTCCTATTTTACTTCCTTCTGCTGAGTTAAAGGGAAGAGACTTGATATGATTTTTTAAAAATTTTTATTAATTTTATTTATTTCTGTATGTGTATGAATGTACAGTCTGTGTGCAAGTTTGTGCACCCGTGTCGAGCAATGCCGCGGAGGTCAGAAGAGGGTGTCGGATTCCCCTGGAACTGGAGTTCTCCTGGAATTGGAATTTCAGATGGTTCTTGGCCGCCATGTGGGTGCTGGGGATCGAACCCGGGTCCTCTGCAAGAGCGGTCAGCGCTCTTAACCGCTAGGCCATCTCTCCAGCCCCTTGATATGATTTTTATCACTTGCTTTAAAAGTTGTATAGAAGAGGTTGGCTCTTTCATCCCTTCAAGAAATTATCTTCAAGGCTTAAGCTGAGGGAATTGGAGCAAAAGGAAGGAAGGGAGGGAGGGAGGAAATAAATAAATAACCCTGTCAACTATAAGCATAAGCTTCCTTGATTCTCAGTGAAATAAGGTCATGATTTGGTGAAATAGAATTCACAGACAACTTCATTTGCATCTCAAGGTTCCCAATTTTGGATGCTAAGAACATTGTTGGTGATCTGCTGTTAGGTTATTTGGGGAAATTTTTAATGGCATTTGATTCCATTAGATTAGGTCCTTGAATCTGAAGGGAGGGGTTTCAGTAAGAAGGTGGAATTGGGAGCTCTTTAGCAACGAGAACATTTAGAGGACACACAAAATGCCCAGGGAAGGGGAACCTGGCCTCAGTGCATTTAGAAGGGCACCTTATCCTGGTGGCCCACACTGCTGGTCTGAGATTCTAGGGGCCTCTGTGAGCCATGACCATTGTAGTGGGGCACTAGGGTAGAAAACATGGGGCACTGAGGAGACAGCAGCTCTGAGTTCAAGTCCTTCATCTCCCACTTACCTGGTCTGGTGACATGGCCTCTCTGTGCTACTTTTATTGGAAAGCAATAAGAAGAGAGGTGTGCACCTGGTGTGATGCCCACACGGACAGGATATAACAACCATCCCATCACAGGTGCCCCATTAGTGGTGGTCGTTCACCACTGACAGTCTTGCGTTTCATTGGAGTTTGTTTACTACAGCTCAACTTTGGGCTTCCCCTTGCTGAGTTCACAGATGGTTGTTGCTTGGAGTGTGACTCAAAGAGATAAGGACACCCACATCAGTGTGGATGCTAAGTTGAGCCTGTTGTGAGTGGTCTCTAGAGCCCACTGGCCACCTCACACCTGTGAGAAGGCCTGGGGCTCTGGATGCAAAGGCAGCGGTGTAGACACGCTGAAAAGACAGGAGGCCCGGAGCCCACCCCTCCCCCCCCCATCCCTGCCACATTCCACTCTTGTTGCCTGGTGCTCCTGGGAGTCTATTCCCTGGCTTGGCCAGGCAATGGAACTTGTATGATTACAGTTCATGTTAGAGGCCTGGACTAAAGTTACAGATCTGGAAGTCACCAGCCTAAACACAAGGGCTGCAGAACTGAGGATGGGGTGCATGTAGCAAGGGAGGGACAAGGGCAGAAACAGAGCATCTTTGTGGACTGTCAGGAAGAGCAGGAGGAATAGGACACATGCCGCCTCCTAGAAACCACTGGCTTCCAGTGTGTGCTGTGAAGAATCAGGGTCAGGATCCATCCCTCAATGTGGAGATATCTGTTTCCATTGGTATGTAAAGCAGTTTTGAAGATAGATGCTGACCCTTGCTGACTGCAATGACAGTAGCCATATCTTCCCCGAGACTTTACTCTCTCCAGTGAAATCTTGCTGGAGATGGTGCCACACACCTTTAGTCCTAGCACGTAAGAGGCAAGAAGAGGAAGATCTTTGTAAGTCTGAGGGCAACCTGGTTACATAGGAAATTCTAGGCCAGCCAGGACTACATAATAAAACCCTGTCTCAAAATACATAAAGAAATAATAACCAAATAAACAAATACCCGAACACCTGTCTCCAACTGCCCTGATCTCCTTTGCTAAGTGTTTATTGCATTGTGCTCCTGTTAGATTGTAGGCCTTCTGAAAGATTATGGAGTGGCATCTCACATGCTTCTTGGCTAAGATGTGTGCAGAGATGTGCTCGTACCATCTTGGTATGACCTCTGTTCTGGGTTATTTGTCAGTCTTTAAAAAGTCTTGACCCCGCTTTCCTCTGCCCCATATCAACTGTCCCCTGCTGTGCTCTGGTCAAACACAGTCCCAGGCCTGGTTGGACTTACAGAGCTGGTTTCCTTGGGGTAGGGTAGCTTCGTTAAACTGCTGCCCCCTTGTAAGGACAGTGCACATGTGGCAACCAGAAGGTGCCTCTACTGTCACTCAGGCTGTTGTGGAAACACTGAAGGCTGGTGCTCCTGTCGTTTGCCCAAGCGACTCTTTCCTGTGCTCACTGTCCCTTCAGTGCCACTGAGTCCCTATTCTGTGCCAGGTGCTTGACGTCCAGGGTGTGCCAGGCAGATGTGGCCTCTGGGCCAGTCGAGCTAGTTTCCAGGGGTAGACTGTTGCCAGCTCCCGCCCTTCTGGGAGGAGGACACTGAGAGAAATTCAGGCTCACCTTTTCTTCCTCTCACCTTCGTTTGGCAGGTTTACATCTGGATAAAAGAGGACACTGAGAGAAATTCAGGCTCACCTTTTCTTCCTCTCACCTTCGTTTGGCAGGTTTATATCCGGATAAAAGACGATGAGTGGAATGTGTATCGGCGCTATACTGAGTTCCGGGCTTTGCACCACAAGCTACAGAACAAGTTCCCACAAGTGAGGGCCTACAACTTCCCACCCAAAAAGGCCATCGGAAACAAGGTACTCACCCCTACCTGCGTCAGGTGGATCACTGCTGCTGCTCCATTCTGCAGGGCAGGAGCTGGCCGAGAGTCAGAGTGCTTGGCTCTGTGGATTGTACATCCAGCTGTTAACACCCAACATCATCCTTGTCGTGTGAATCTGAGACAATGTGGACTCAAATGGCCTTGACTCTGGCTTTTAAACTTTATTTAAGGGGGCTGGAGAGATGGCCTAGTGGTTAAGAGCACCGACTGCTCTTGCAGAGGACCCGGGTTCGATCCCCAGCACCCACATGGTGGCTAAGAACCATCTGTAACTCCAATTCCAAGAGAACTCCAGTTCCAGGGGAATCCGAGACCCTCTTCTGACCTCCGCAGCATTGCATGACATGGGCACACAAACCTACAGGAAGATTCATACACATATAAAAAATAAAAATAAAAAAATTGTTTAAACTTTATTAAAAAAAAATTAGCTGGGCGTGGTGGCGCGTGCCTTTAATCCTAGCACTTTGGAGGCAGAGGCAGGTGGATCTTTGTGAGTTCAAGGCCAGCCTGGTCTACAGAGTGAGTTCCAGGACAGCCGGGGCTACAGAGAGACCCTGTCTCGAAAAGACCAAATAAATAAATAAATAAATAAATAAATAAATAAATAAATAGGCCAGCAAGATGGCTTAGGAGGTAAAGGTGCTTACTGTGCAAGCCTGTGGGACTGAGTGATCCCTAGAGCCCACGTTAAGGTAGAAGGAGAGAAACAGCTCCACACCCTTGTCCTCTGATCTCCACACATGGACTATACGGTGCAGATGCAGGCACACACAGATGTGCATACACACACACACACACACACACACACACACACACACAAATGTATAAAATAACAGCTTTCAGGGGCTGAAAAGCTAGCTCAATTGGTAAAGTGCTTGCCACACAAACATAAGGACCTGAGCACCTGCATAAAACCAGAGTGTGCTGTCATGCACCTGTAATCCCAGTGTTAGGAAGACAGAGACAGGAGGATCCCTGGTACTCACTGGCCAGCCAGCATAGCCAATCTGCCAGACCTTGGTCAGTGAGAGATCCTGTCTCAAAAAATAAGAGGGATGGATCCTTAGGTACAACACTCGAGGTTGACTCCTGGCCTTCCCACACACAGGCACACATGTGCCCGTGAACCCCTGCCCCCCACATGTGCAGAACAAGTTGGCATCTTGATTGTCATTCTTTGTTCTCTGCTGTTCTGAACAATACTTTCCTCTAGTTTTCAGTCATCAGTGTCATAATGCTCATTTACATGTACTCAGTGAACCAGAACTTTCTCAGAAGAGTTTCTTTTATTATAGGCCATTCCTGTTGTGAAGATATAATTTGTTCCCCAGTGTTCATACAGGTTCCCCGAAGAGGGAGGTGAGGACCTCCATTGGCTTGCTCACTGATTAGTATTCATTTGCCCAGCAGGCCTTTATTGAACACCTGTCATTTGTCACTATGCTGGGGCCAGGTGAGACTGAAGGAGGCAGACTCTGGTCTGGGCCCACACGGCCATGCTCAGTCATCTGCCCAGCAGCTGGCTTCGTTCCACATTCTCCTGTTATTGTTCAGAAGTATTTCCCTTCCCTTGTTTGCACTTGGGCTTAATGAGAGAATTTGAAAAGCCAGGATACTGCCTATCACCCTGTCTCACATCCTGCTCTGGTTTAATGTCCTAGAGTAAGACCTGGGCACTGAGGGGTTCTATCACTCCGTGATGACCTATTCAAATTCCAGGGGGGAATGGAAGCCCTTCTACATCGCTGAGTGTTAAACAGCAGTCAGATGAGGGAGGATCAGGACCTTTCTCAGGCCATAAGAGCAACTGGGCGTGGCACTGACAGCACACCCTCTGCCGTACATCTTCTCAGCTTGGGCCAGGAGCCAGGAGCACTGCATTCTCCGTTCCTGGTCCTCTTCATCACCCTTATCTCTGCATCTGTCACCTTTGCCACATCTTCTCTGATTCTGACCCTCTCCTTGATGACAGTGGACTTGTCCAGAAAACCCACAGTAGTCTCCCAACTCAGGATCCCTAAGTCAACCACATCTGTCAATGCCATTTGCCACATAAGGTCCTGGGAGCTAGGTATGGACACCTTTGGGGGACACTCCTCAGCCTAGTGCATCACACTTTGTCGGTGGCCAGAAGGGACTCCCTTCCCACTCCATGCTTCCCCAAGCCCTACCACTTTCCAGGACTCCTTCGAGACAAGTCTGCCAATAGCACTAGTCCCTTGAGCACTGGAGTGTGAGGACAGGTTCACTAGCCAAGGTCAGGCCCGAGGAGGGGAGGGTTGTCTGCAATTCAGTAGTTTAGAAATAATGTGAGGCTACCCTAGGTCTGTTTTGTGTGGAGCAGGAACTGGGAGGTTTCCTCTTTGTACCAGGTCACTCGTGGCTTGCTTTGTGTTTTCCACATCCCCTCAGTGCTAGAGAAGCCCCGTGCCTGCCAGGGCAGTGGACTCCACGTGTGGCATCCATGTCTGTAGCGCAGTTTTCCTGCTCCTTGTCGTAAATGCATGACCTTGAGGATGATGAGTACCGGCCAACTTGGGCCTGGCCCAGGATGACCAGCTGGCTGGTTACCAGATGTCTGTTCCAGTTTCCTGTAGACAGGATGGCTCCAACAACCAAAGGCCATGGCCTCATCCCTGACCTGCTGCCTGTCACTTCTCCTTGTGTGCACAGTTTATTTTAAAAAATAGGCTAGCAAGGTGGCTCAGGAGGTGAGGTGATTGCTGGGCAAGCCCGTGGGACTGTGTCCTGCAGCGCATGTGTGGAGGTCAGAGTGGATGGACCACGATCTTGCCGTGATTCCTCTTGTCCTCTGTGTGTGGCTGAGACACACCCATCTTCCCTTCAGTCCACTTTGGCAGGAGACTAAGACAGAGCTGATCAGTCCCTCCAATTTGCAAGAGAAGGCTGCGTCAGAAAGCAGGGCTGTCACTACTCACCAGGGCCATCGATGAATTCAGCTGAAGGCCAAGCTGGTGCAGACTCACCTGGGCCTAGAACCTCAGAATCTGCTTTGCTGTCCTGAGGCAAATTCCTGCAGTGTTGAAATATAAACTGGCCCAGAAAAGTCACCATGTGGGGATCTTCTCTTACATTGGATGGAGTACTTCAAGGGTGACTTGCCTGTCTCCTTGGACCATTTAGGAGTGTTTGTACAAGCCATCCTTGGAGTGACAGTCTTTTACATCTTGTCACTGTGAGTCTTGGGCTCTTAACTGACTCACTCTTAAAATCTTAGGCATGAGCATTATTCAATAGGCTGCATAGTTCTGCCTTATTTGTGTATGTCAGATGAGTGTCTTTCTAGCTTGAATTTCTGAGTAGTCCCCCGTCACTGACTGGCAGGCAGTTAGAATTCAAATGCAATCTTAGCTTCAGTCTGAACCTATGTGTATGTGTGCATGTGCCTGTGTGTGTGTGTGTGTGTGTGTGTGTGCCTGTGTGTGCATGCGTGTGTGTGTGTGTGTGTGTGTGTGTGCGCGCGCGCTTGCATGTGTCAACCTCAGGTGTCATTTCTTCCAACTGTCAGCATTTTTTTTGTTGTTTATTTGCAGTTGAGACAGGGTCTCTCACTGGGACCCAGGGCTTCCAATTTCTGGCTGCCCAGTGAGCCCCAGGGATCTTCCTGTTTGGCTTCCCAGTGTTGGGATTACAATCATGCACTGAGTTCAAGGTGGGGATTGAACTCAGGTCCTCATGCTTATGTGCCGGTTGCTTTACCCCCTGAGCCATCTTCCAGCCCCTGAGCCCATTTCTAATTGATAAGTTGAAATCATTATATAGTTTGTAGATTCTACATTTGTCCAAGTCAAAGAATTTCTATTGCTATTGTATTGCATGCTTGGGTTCAGCTCTGAACACATGGGAGCCCAGAGTACCCCCTGGAGATCACCATGCCTTTCAGACATCCCAAGCTCATGTGTGCTGTGGAAAGGATGCTGACCTGAAGAGCAGGACAATTCCTGGTACTTGAACTTAGCCACAAGAACTGTGTGTGAGCTGTTTGCTAGCTTGGAAACTCTGTAGGCTTGGGCTTCCCTTTTAATCTTTTTGTGTTTATGGGATGTATATATAATGTGCATATGTGATGAGGGTGTGTGTTGTGCCATGGTGCTCAAATGATGGCCGGAGCACACCCTTGGGTGTCCATCCTCACCCATGTTTGAGGCAGGGCTCTTATTGATCTTTGCAGAGTATTCCAGGTCTGCTGGCCCATGGGCTTCCAGGGGCTCTTCTGAGTCTGCCTCCTATATCCCATAGGAGTCCTGAGATTAGAGACACACACTACTGCATCTGGCTTCATGTGGGTGCTTAGGGTCCAAGCTACGGTCTTCATGTTTATGCAGTAAGTGCTTTACCTACTAAGCTGGAATTTCTGTCAGTCAGGATAAGCTTGTAGTGGCTGAGGTAACAGACAGTCCCAAGATCTTGGTGGCTTGATGACAAGATCAGGTGTGTTTCTGGCTCATGTTTCATGTTCTCCATGGGTTGGGCGAGCTCTCTGTTCTTCATGGGAGTTCAGGCTGCTGGAGGCCATACCTACACACATACCATCCTGTCAGTGACAGCAGGGATGAGAAGAGGCACTGCAGACAGGTCCTGAAGCTGCTTCTGGGAGTAACATATGGCAATGTTAAAGCAGTGTGGCTACATGGAATGCCACCAGACGACGTGAACACACACGTAATGCCACAGGGACAGATGTCCCCGTCTGCAGCATGTTCAGCAAGACCACCAGTCGACAGCTGCTCTCATGGCCCACAGTGACACCGTGCAGCCACATTGTCATGTGACAGTGAACTAAGAAGAGGGCAGAACTCTGCCATCCCAAGTGAGGGACCATGTCTTGTGGCCTCTGCTTCCCAAAGATAGCCCCTGATGTTCAGCTTCCCTGTGTAGCTGTGTGTGTTCAAACCATACTGTCCTCTTTGGTGTGGTCCCACGTGGCTTCCCTTTCTTCTCCTGGCTTCCTAGAGTACAGTCTCTGTACTAAAACCCACTAGTGGCAGCCAACTTAGGAGCTCTTCATGGAGGCTGGTGAGATAGCCCTAGTATGCCCCCTCCACCATGCTGCTGGGAAGGTCAAGGACACCCACACTGCTCCTGCCCTAGGACCATTGCAGGCACTCTTCCTGTTCCCTAGAATGGCTGTGCCCCTATGTGGACACCTCCTCCAGTTTGTCAGGTCCCAGCAGGATTCTACCTTGAGAAAGAGGACATTTCTGTCCCCTGTCCCTCTGCTGCTCCTTCAGTAGCACCCATATTTCTGCTTCATTTTCTTCCCTGCATGTTCCAGTCATAAAATAACTTCTTGGTTTTCTTTGTAACTAACTACCTTTCTACATTAGCAAGGGCCCAGGAACAGGGCAGATCCTACTGGTCCATGCCCCTCCCTGCCCCCTCGAGAGGCTCTGACACACTACCACACCTCAGTGAGTCAGTGAAGGGAAGTGAACTGAGAAAGTTCCCCTCAAATTTTCTTCTTCACTTCACTGGGTCTTAGCACAGATTCCCAAACCAAATTAAAAAGCCAAGTAGAAAACTCCCGGGGGGGCCCAGGAGGCAGCTGTCCCTCCTCACTGGGCTGGATGGCTTTTGCAAGGCAGGCAAGAGGCCAGACCAACTGGCTCTGCCATGATCTGTGCCCACTAGCTGCTAGGCCCCTGTGCCCATGCCTCTGCCAGTGCCAGGCTCCCATGGAGACTGTGCCCATCCTGTGAACGGTGGGAACTGAGCCACTGTCCCCTCCTAGAATGGATCTGCCTCTGAAAGTCCCTTAGGCATTGATTCAAGGCAGGTTTCTTTCCCAGGTGAGGTCCCATAGATAATAACTTATTGGAGAAATGATGCCTTCAAATCCTCACTAAAAACACGTACAGCAATGAACAGTGTCAGAAGACAGTGGCGTTTGCTGAGCCCTGGGAAGGTCCCCCTGAACGCAGCCCTCCACACATGTGGGTCCCCCAAAAGGGAGCTGTGGAAGTCAGAGCTGGTGGCTCTCAAAGGAATCGAGGGTGATGAACACCTTGTGTAGCTTGTGTCCCAAGTGCGGGAGTGTCTTGCTAAGATGAAGGAGATGAAGATGAATCAAGGTGAGGGCTCTGCCTGATGGGCACTGGCTGTCTTGCAGAAGAATGACGACAGTTCACAGGGAGGAACTGTGGGAACTAGAGGAGGCTTGATGTGTCTGAAGACACTGAGGAGGGTGCTGGCTGCAAACAGGAAGCAAGTGCTAGGCAGCCCAGTAGGGCTGTCTGGAGAGAAACCTCACACAGGGAGACAGTGGCAGAGTCCACTGAGGGGCCTGTGCCTCCCATCCACCCTGCATCAGACCTCACGCCCCGGCATCCCATGTTGAAGTCACAGCATTGTAGATGCCAAGAACTCCTGAAATCCTAGCACTCAAGAGGCAAAGGCAGGAGGAGAGTTAGAGACCAGCCTGGGCTACGTGATGCCATGTACAATCTTCAAAAGGAATTGCAACTCTTTAAAGAGATAAAGTGACAGCATAAGTGTGGCCATGTTCCTCATGCAAGCTCAGGAGAGATCCACCCCACAGTGCTTGGTATGCAGCCCCACCCTTATCATCAGTGTTTCATCCCTGGCCGTTCTTGTGTGGCCACGTCTGACCACAGCAAGGAGAGGTTCTCTGCTTTCAGGACTGTGATTAACCAGGCCTGCCTGGATAACTGGGGATTTTCCGCATCACAGGGCCCTTAATTTGTCCACCTTTGCAAAGGAGGCCAGGTAGACTGGCCTTTGCATGCCAAGTCACACATTCAGGAGTTTCAAGGATTGGGTGTGATGAGTGTTCACGTTTTGCACAAAGGCATCATTTTGGCTGCTTTGTATCTCCCATTCCCAGCCGGGGGTAGAGATATGGCTATTATCTCACTCGATAGCTGGGGAAACAGAGTCACAGGGAGGTGAAGGGATTTAGCTAAGGCTGACTTGCTTGACAGTGAGAAGATGATGTGTAGAGTCCTGGTCTTCTGCCTCTATGTGCAAGGCCGCTCACTGAACCCTGGAGGATGGACAGCCTGTCATTGAATCCTGGAGGATGGATGAGCCCCACCCAGCAGGCAACCTGCACACCAACTCTGAGTCAATTCTTCCTGCTAAGCTGTCCATGACCAGCAACCCACACCCACTTGGGGCCATCTGTGGAGCTCATATACCGTTCTTGTGGTCTATCCTCAGTCCTGTGGAATCCAAAAGCGTTTTCCAGACAGACATGCAAGCATCCATTCATTCATTCCTTTATGCACATGTGCATATTAGAGACACGGAGAGTTAAAGAGGAAGGAGAGAGGGCTGTTAGAGAGGAAATCAGGGGAAATAAAGAAGAGAGAGGAAGGGAAGGAAGGGGAAAGGAAGAGAAGTAGAGGGAAAAATTCCTGTGGTTTTACTCCCTCTGTGTCCTTGGGTAGGTTACTTGACCTCTCTGAGACTATTTCCCTCCTATAAGCAGGAATAGTCAGAGCACTTCTAGTATTGTTCCTGTAGTCAAAGGTGGTGACATTTGTAAAGTGCTGAGAAGAGGTCCAAGTCCATGTTCCAGTTTAAGTAGAGAGCTACAGGGGCAGGGTAGGAGGAGGGGCAAGCGAAACTTAGTGCTCCTCATTACTGGTGACACTGTATACTAGGTCTGTGCAGTGGGGACGCCTGGCAGAGAGGCCCCCTAGTACTCTGTTCCCTGGCCTCCCATGCCAAGCTTATGTGCACAGCTGGGCTTTTCTGTTCATCTCCTTATTGTGCACTTTCTGTCAAGCCCCATATGAAACATTATATAGGTAAGGAAACAGGCTTGGGACAGTGAGCATCCTGCTGAAGCCCAGGAGCCGGTAGGTGACAGAACCAGGAACACAGCTATGCTCTACTACAGCCTCCACACCGAAACCCCTAACCCATCACCCACATCTGGGAGCCACCCAGCCACCAAATCAGTTTCCACAGGCTTCTGTGTGGAGCTGTAGCACCTCAGGGATCCCCTCAGAAACTCCTCTACGCACAACCCCAAAGATGATGGAGGTAGTCCTGCTTGGAGCGGAGAGATGTGGGAGCCAGGCCCAGGCCCAGAGCTGCTAGTTGCCAGAGAGGAACTGGACAGAATACAGAAGCTGCCTTCAAACAAAGCCCGGAACTGAAGTGGTGCTTGTGACACAGGCCTGGCGCAAGAGGCAGGGGGAGCCAGCTCTCCGCATGCCCAGTCCAGTTTCTTCTTGAATACAGTCAACAGCACTGAAGGTACTTTGCAGAAGAGTGGTGGCCAGAGTCATCCTCCTGGAAAAGCTGTCTCAGGACAGCAGCACACATGACACTGCACTTGAAGCAGAAGAAAAAATAATTTATATTATATAATATATTAATAGAGAGTATAGATCTATATTATACAGATATTAGTGAGGTCTCTCTGGGAAGATTGTATGCTCTGATACACAGTTTAAATCTAATAGGTTTGTAGTCATTATATTAAAGAAAAAGCTGAGCCGGGTGTGGTGGTGCACGCCTTAATCCTGCACTGGGAGGCAGAGGCAGGCGGATCTTTGTGAGTTCAAGGCCAACATGGTCTACGGGAATAGTTCCAGGACAGCTGGGGCTACAGGGAGACCCTGTCTCGAAAAGACAAAAAAAAAAAAAAAGAAAGAATCTGGCTTCGGCGACTAGAAGTGCAGGTTCTGTTCTGTCCCCTCATCTGCTGCCTGTGGCATGGGGAGCCCTGGACTCAAGGCAGTCCTGCTTGACTTGTACTGGGAGCTGTGTTAGCCTTTAACATTCCTCCAGGAAGCCTTCTCTGATCTCTGAGCATGAGCTGACCCCTCTCTGAGTTCCTTTCCCATCATGCCAGCTGCCCAACACACAGCTGTTTGTCCTTAGCCCTGTGGAGTTGAACAGCAGGGGCTGGCTTCCTGGCAGTGAAGAGGCCCTGTGATGGGTCTGTAAGCCCAAGCCTCACAGCCGGGTGTGCGGCCGCAGTTTTGTTTGATTACTAGTTCTCTTTTTTTTTTGATGTCTTCCTTTGACTGGCAGGTGCTTACATGGTAGCTCATTGCAAGAGATGCTCATTTCTTACGTGGCCCTGTCTGATCTGTCCACTGTTTGTAGCATGTTTAATGTCTTTAGTCAGGTCTGATGCTGAGACCAGAGGACCAAGTTTGAGGTCACCTAGGGCTACATTGCAAGTTCCAGGCCAACCTGGATTATATAACCAGGTCCTCTCTCAGAAACACCAAACCAGCTCTGCCCAATGACAAAGAGGAGCCATGTGACATGTGGGGACCAACCTTCCCAATTAGCCACAATCGGCAGCTCCCCCACTTCACCTGTGTCTGGCTGAGCTGGAGAGCCCCGTTTCTGTGCCAAGCCTGCTGCTTTCTTAATTGACATGAATTACAAGATACTTGACTCTCTGCTGGGCATTCGATGTTGTCTGCAGTAATCTGGGGCTGTTAGCTTACTTGTGTATCATTATTTCATATACACCCTGCTCAAAAGGCCTTCAGACCATACTTAACCTGTGTTCTGTTTGCTGCTTTTCCTTGCAGTTTTGGACAACTGATTAAAATGGCACTGGAGAAGAGTCCTCAGCTCTTCCTCTCCTTTTGAGTAATCGAGAATAATTGCTACCTTCCCCTCCAGTGCTCCTGTTCATATGGAGGGCTGGGTACTGCAATCTTCAGCATGTTGGAAAAAAAAATATTTGTAGCATCTCAGATCACAGGCATTTTAGTTTTTCCCTGGTCCCAGTCTCCTTCAGCAGCTGTGGGATCTGGGGAGAAGTGTGTGGACTGGGGCCTCCCTGGCCTCCATCTATCCAGGTCCTTCTGCTGAGGTGCTCTGGCTGTGCAACCTTGGGCAAGTCACTTGTGCTCAATGAGGATCAGCCTTGTGGAGGGCTATGGGCAGCTTAGGCTCTTGTGAACATGCAGTCAACACTGCAGGCTGGGTGTTTGACCCAGCGCCTGGAGCTCAAGCCCTCAGTACTAGCCCACAGGGAAGCCACAGTAATAGGCCTCTGTTGTGGGTTGAATATGAAATAACCCCCAGAGGCTCATGAGTTTGAAAACTTGGTCCTCAGCTGGGGTGCTGTCTGGGAGGGTTATGGAACCTCTGAAAGGTAGAGCCATGCTGGTGGAAGTTGGTAGCTGGGAGCCGGGCTTGAGGCTTGAGACCTGGTCCCACTTTCCTGATCATCCTCTGCTCCTGGCTCTGGGTGGACTGCGGCCTGCTTTCTTTGTGGTTCTGCCTCCGTGCCTTCCTTGTCTGACGCCATGTTTCCCTACCTTGATGGACTGCAGCCCTCTGCAGCTGTGACTTTTGTCCAGATGTTTTATCACAGCAACGGAAAAGTGGCTCAGATGCTTTCCATTGTGTCTTGTGAGCACACACTACACTTGACTCTTCTCTCCCTCCTCTCCTGGCCCTCTGCCTGTTTCTCACCACACTGAAGTGGGGCCATTGTCTGTTAAGACAACATCTTACTGGCCCAGGCTGGCCTCAAATGCATGTTGTGGGGTGACAGGTACACACCACTGCTCCAGCTCCATTGTTTGGTTTTAAGGGTGTAGCATGCCTCCAATCTTTTGGTACTATTTGGAGCATTTCCCCACAATGGACACACCCCAGCACCCTGGGAGCAGCACTAAGCCCAGACAAACCCATCGGTATCAGTCACTGTCCACAGGATACCACAGTCCAGGTCCTGATTTCTAATGGCACAGGTTACTGCTCCCTGTGTAAGGACCTTACATGAAGGAATTCCTAACATGCAACTCCTCTGTCTGGCTCTTCCTCTCCACATCACAATTATGTGATTCCTGCAAACTGCTTCATGGGGCACCTGCTGCTTCCTTTTCATTGCTGTGTAGTATTCCATGATGTGAAGACACCACAATTTATCTTTTCTTGTGGCTAGACATTTGGATGGCATCTGGTTTGGTTTAATTAAAAGTTAAGTTGCATTTACCTTTCTTATACTTTTTTCTTCTGGGCTCTGTACTTAGGAATGGAATTGCTGGTCAATAGTATGTAGATGCTTTTTTTTTTTTTTTTGAGACAAGGTTTCCCTATATCTTGTGGTTCTCCTGTGTCTTGGCCTCTTCAGTGTTGAGAATATAGGCCTGAGCCACCTAAGAGTGGGCTCACCAAAGCGGGCTCATATGTCCCACCTTAGTAGATGCCGACAAAGGGTTCCTTCCTTTTTATATATATATTTTTTTCATTTATTTTTGTTGGGTTTTTGTTTTCATTTGTTTGAAACATGGTATTGCTGTATATAGCCTAGGCTGGCTTGCAGCTCACTGTGCAGCCCAGGCTGGCCTCAAATTCATGGCGTTCCTCCTGCCTCAGCCTCCCCAATGTTGGGATTATAGGTACATACTGCTGTGTCTAGCTAGAATGGTTTCCTGAAGGAAGGAGAAATAATCCACTAAGGTAACAGCACTGTCTTTCCCTACCTAGAATTACCAGGTATTCACATTTTGTCATATCAGCGTCTAAATGCAAAAAAGAATGATAAAAGCTCCAGATGGGCCAAAGAGCAAATGGACACCATGATGAAAAGCACATGCCATCATCCAGATGGGACAGATGAACATTATAAATACAGCTGAGTTCTCATTGCAGCCCCATCCCAGAAGGGAGTGGCTTGGGCTGCTGTACCCTGGAGTCTGGGCCTTTATAACATTTGATTATGGGGACTTTCTCTTTATGGCAGTATTATCTATGTGTCCTTCCCCAACTTGCATTCTTCACCACTGCTACACTCTGTTTGCAGTATTATCGATGTGTCCTTCCCCAACTTGCATTCTTCACCACTGCTACACTCTATTGGCAGCATTATCGATGCGTCCTTCCCCAACTTGCATTCTTCACCACTGCTACACTCTATTGGCAGCATTATCGATGCGTCCTTCCCCAACTTGCATTCTTCACTACTGCTACACTCTATTGGCAGTATTATCGACGCGTCCTTCCCCAACTTGCATTCTTCACCACTGCTACACTCTATTGGCAGTATTATCGATGTGTCCTTCCCCGACTTGCATTCTTCACCACTGCTACACTCTATTGCCATTTGCTCATTTGAATGGATGTCCGTTTTTTCTTTTTCACTCCTCCTCTTCCTTCCCTTCCTCCCACTCCCCCTCTTCCTTATTTCTCTATAGGCTCTCACTTCATAGTCCAGTTGGCCTTGGGTCCGTGATCCTCCTGGATCAGCTTCCCGAGAGCTAGGACCACAGATGTGCGCTGCCACACCTGGCCTGGACCCTCACGTTCTGTTGTGTTAGTGGCTGTGCGACTGTTCCTGAGCATTGCCTTTGCTCACTCTTTGGTGGACTTAGTGGACAGCTTTTCCATTGTTTCCTCAGTGCAGCAGTGGCCTTCTTGTGCCTGCCCCTCATGCCTACTTGAGATTTAGTTTCCTAGTTTATGCACTTAGGTGTGATGTCCCTGGCTGATGAGGTGTGCATATCTTTACCATGGTCACACTGAATTGATCCTCAAGGTGGACTCAGTTGTTCACTCCCAGCAGATGGAGGACTCTGCTGCAGCCATGTTCCCAGCACACTGGGTCAGAGATCATATCACATAACGTGATTTTTTTTTTGTTTTGTTTTGTTTTGTTTTTCCAAGACAGGGTCTCCTAGTAGCCCCAGCTATCTTGAAATTCACTATGTAGACCAGGCTGGCCTCAAACTCACAGAGATCTGCCTGCTTCTGCCAAGTGCTGGGATTAAAGGCATGTGCCTCATCATGGCTTTAATTCACAGTTCCCAATTCCTGATGAGACTTAGTGATCTTAGCTGTTGAGATTCCCTTCCCTGACTTACCTTTGGGTGGTCTACGGCCACTTTTCTGTGGACCATTCCTCCTGGCTTTGGGAATCTGTCCATGGTTTGCAGGTGTCACCCTTGGTTTCTGCTTTGTCTCTTTGTGAAGGTCGTAGCCTGGCCTCCCTTGTCCTGGATCCAGGATCTCAGCTCTACTCTGTATCCCTTCACCTCCTGCATCACCCACGTATTGCTGTGATGAACAGCCTTGTTTGCATGGCTGCTGGCCTCTCTACATTGATCTTGGAGGGCATAGAGACTTCTCAAGATCCTGTGTACCCAGGAAGCTGGTGCAGTGTCTTGAACCAGTAGAGACCGAATTTGTGCCTCTCTGCATAGAGGGACACTGGGCCCTGAACCATATTGTTCATGTGTGGATGTAAATGTGTCAGTGTATGAACATGTGTGGGTGTGGACATCAGAAGTCACTCTTAGGTATTATCTCACTGGGACCTGGGGCTCACTGATCAGACTAGGCTGGCTGGCCAACAAGCTCTGGGGATCTGCCTCCCCCTGCCTCCTCAGCACTGGGATTATAAGCACATGCCATCAGGCCTGGCTTTTTTGCTTGGCTTCTGGGGGTTGAACTCAGGTCCTTGTGCTTATGCAGCAGGCTTCTTACTGATGGAGTCATCTTTCCAGTCCCCTGCCCCCTGGCTGCCCCCAGTCACATTCTTTAATAGGGTTTCTAGATGAACCTACCCTGTTAAAGTCACCTCCTCTGACTGCTAGGAATGCTTCTCTCATCCTGGGGAGCAGAGCAGTTCTTTGGAGAGCTGCTCCTCTCTGCCAGGTCACAGATGTGTTAAGTTCAGCCAGCCTCTTGGAACATTTCTCATCATTTAATTTCTCTGTGCTTCCACTTTCTGAGGGAAGGTGCAGTTTGTTTTTAATGAGTTTTTAAGCTTTTTTTTAGCCAAGTGCCTGATCCTCATAAGCCCCTGAAAATGGAACTGTTTTGTGGCACAAAGGTGCTTTGATACTGGATCTTCTCTCCCCTCTGTGAATTGGGAGAGCCTTATTCCTGTGAACAGGGAATCAATAGGCCCTTGTTCACACCCACAGGGCCATCTTAATAAGAACGGCAGCTTCGGTTGAGTGCTGACTACGTGCCAGCCACGGTGCCAAGGGCTTTGCCTGTGAGCGTTCTCATTTTCCTTCTGCACACCTTGGTGGCCAGGGGAGTATCTTCCCTGCCACACCCCACAGGATAGTGCATGGGGACAGTGTTCCCTGCCACACCCCACAGGATAGTGCATGGGGACAGTGTTCCCTGCCACACCCCACAGGATAGTGCATGGGGACAGTGTTCCCTGCCACACCCCACAGGATAGTGCATGGGGACAGTGTTCCCTGCCACACCCCACAGGATAGTGCATGGGGACAGTGTTCCCTGCCACACCCCACAGGATAGTGCATGGGGACAGTGTTCCCTGCCACACCCCACAGGATAGTGCATGGGGACAGTGTTCCCTGCCACACCCCACAGGATAGTGCATGGGGACAGTGTTCCCTGCCACACCCCACAGGATAGTGCATGGGGACAGTGTTCCCTGCCACACCCCACAGGATAGTGCATGGGGACAGTGTTCCCTGCCACACCTCACAGGATAGTGCATGCCCCCTCCCCTTTTTCTACATTGAAGTTTTTAACTGTGTTTTTGTATATTTCATACACAATATCTCAGTCAATCTTAATCCCCTTTATACCCCACCTTCCCCACTGGCTCCTTCCACAGCCCCCCACTGGAATTTGTAAACTGTGTCATTTGTACCAAGTTAGTGTTCCTAGACGTTCCTCAGGGCAAGTTCATCCACTGAGGTCTCGTCAGGCCCTCATTTTAAGATGATTAGCTGTTCCTTACCCAACAGTAAATAGCTGCCAATAGTTCTTCTGCCAAGACTGAGGTCTGCTGTCCATTTCCCCAGTTCTCTGCTGGATTTTGTCTGCTTAAATTTGCCAGGCCTTATGAATGCTGACACTATTGTTGTAGGATCACGTGAACAGAGTCCTTGGAGTGTGTGCGATTCTGTTTCTGTATGGCATCCACCTTGTCCCTGGCTCTTACAATTTTTCCACCCCATCTTTCTTTTTTTTTAATTTTTTAATTTATTTTTTATGTGTATGAATGTACTGTCTGCATGTAGGTTGGTGCACCCATGTCGTGCAATGCCACAGAGGTCAGAAGAGGGCGTCAGATTCCCTTGGAACTGGAGTTAAAGATTGTTCTCAGACGCCATGTGGGTGCTGGGGATCGAACCCGGGTCCTCTGCAAGAGCAGTCGGCACTCTTAACCGCTAGGCCATCTCTCCAGCCCCCACCCCATCTTTCACACTGGTTCCTGAGCCCTTGGTGATTGAATCTTAATATAAGCATCCTGTCCAAGGATCCACACTTTGCAGAATCCTAATCCCCACGTTTTGGCCATCTGTGCCCTTTTATGTCCTTGGCCCTCTGTTGGATAAGGGAGCTTCATTAGTGAGAGCTGAGAGATTTATTACTGTCCTCTTTCTCTCTTGTTCTGTGCTGCATGAGCCTTAGGTGTAGAGGTTGCATTGTACATGTGCCACTTAGGCTTGGGTAATTCACAGACAACGTCTGTGTGTGACCAGTTGTGGTAGTCTGTAGTAGTCTCTATCTGGTGCAAAAGAAGCTTCTTTGATGAGTGGTGGCTGGGATACTTGGTTGTAAATATGAGGATACACATTTTGTACTTAGTAAGAAATCACATTAGTCTAGGCATGTGACAGCCTTGGGATTTCTCTAAGATCTATGATCTTTCTATCCATGTGTTTTTGGCTATGTTTACAGTACTACAAGGGTTACCTTGCATTGAGTGGGCTCGAAGTCCAATTAGGGTAACTATTGATTGCCCTCAAAACAAAAGTGCCACTACTGCACCAACCCCTATGCTCTGCCACTCATTGATGTGGTTATTTGGTCTTTAAGCTGGTGGTGTTGGACCATCAATTGCTGTTCTGCCTTAGCAGCTTGAAGAGTGCTCTCCCAAACTCTGAGAGCCAGCCTTCAGGGGAAGAGCTTCCAGGTCAGCTCCAGCTCCATTGCTCCAAGTCTGGATTTGCATGTCCCTCTTAAACCTTGTGCCCTAGAGCCCTTTCTTGCCTCAGGACTTTTGCACATGTAGTT
Source organism: Rhizomys pruinosus (assembly GCA_009823505.1). Lineage (NCBI taxonomy): Eukaryota > Metazoa > Chordata > Mammalia > Rodentia > Spalacidae > Rhizomys > Rhizomys pruinosus. The sequence goes on from VZQC01003090.1 coordinate 581,791, forward strand.
CCTGTACTTTGGCTTACTTCTCTCAGAGCCTGGTCTTTCTTCTCTGTCAAGCCTTAGCTTGAGTCCTCTATTCTCAGAGAACCCTTTCCTAGCTGCATAGAATAGGTCACCCCCTTCAGCATGACTCCTTTGACTCCTTGGTTTTCCCTCTGTGGCTTTAGCATGCCCTGTATATTTTGCTATTTGTTTGAACATGGGCACATTTGTGCTGGAAGAGCCGCAGAAGTGCTTTCAGCAGACGACAGGGTGAAGTTTGCAGTTTAGAGATGCTATTGCCAGGTGGAGGCATGGGCATGCAGGGAGACCTGGGAGGGCATGGCAAAGCAAGATAGTGAGATCTCTGGAAGGTTGACCAGGGCTCAGGATGCCTGGAACAAACCTGGTGGAGACAGGTCCTGAAGGAGAGTCAGACCTACATAGGTGTCTTTGGTCTCTAACACATGGTGTAGAACAGTGCTGTGGACAGTCCCAGGTAGAACCTGTTGGCTGATGACTCACAGGCCACAATCCTCCTGAGATATGGCTTGTGTTTCGTGGTCAGGGCAGTAATGATGGTGGCAGAAATGCCCACTGGTGGCTAGGAAGACCCTGCTCTCCAGCAGCCAAGGCAGCCACCTCCACCCTCCAGCTCTTTCTTGAGCTCTTACAGTGTGCCAGCCTGTGTACAGTAGGGAACTAGTTACTTTCTGTTGCTGTGATAAAACTGTCTGACCAAAAAGCAACTTAAGGAAAGGGTTTATTTCCTCTTATATCTCCCAGGTCACAGTCCATCCTTGAGGGAACATAGGGAAGGAACCTGGAGGCAGAGGCTGAAGCAGAGACCGTGTAGGAGCCCTGCTTTCTGGCTTGCTCCTCTGGCCTGTGCTCAACCCAGCACCACCTACCCAGGGCAATACCACCCACCATGGGCTGGGCTGTCTGCCCTCACTCAACAATCAAGAAGATGCCTCATAGTCAAGAAAATTCCTCAGTTCCCACAGGAAATTCCCCTGTTGACATTCTCTTTTCCCAGGAGTGTCAAGTTGATAACCGAAGCTATCCAGCACAGGAAGTAGCCAGGCCAAGGCCATGTTCCCAAAGGCTTACAGTTTGGGTGGGGAAGGGGCATATGTGTGCATCACTGTGCATGTAGATGAGGGGAACTCTGATGATCTCTGAGTGGCATGAAATGGACAAAAGAGCTGTGGCCGACGGTGCTGGAGAGGGGCCTAGGTAAGAGTGAGTCCTCACACCGTAGAACTTCTTCAGCTTATATGAAAGTAGACCCTATTGCTGAAGACAGGACATACTTTGGAGACCATAATTAGAGCAATTGAGCTGGAACTGACCTGGGAGTCACTTACTCTAAAGGCTAGCTGTCACAGCGCTGGAGAGCACTACACAAGCTACTAAGGGAGAGCAGCAGTCAGTGGTCCAGCACCTGCTTTTAAGACCAAATGTCCAATCAGTGTCTGGCACAGCATATGACATCGGTGTGGCAATGGCACTTTTATCTTGGGGGCAATCACTGGTTACCTAATTGGACTTAAAGCCCACTCAGTGGGAGGTAACTCATGTGGTACTGTAAACATAGCCAGATACACACAGCTGGAGAGGTCATAGATCTTAGAGAAATTCCCAAGATTGTCACATCCCTAGGCTAAGGTGACATCTTACCAAGTGCAAAGTAGGTTTCCTTATACTTACGGACAAACATCCCAGACAGCACTCAACAGAGGAGCTTCTTTTGCACCAGATGAATAATATTACAGAGACCTACAACTGGACATACACAGACCTTGTCTGTGAATTGCTCAAGCCAAGTGACACATCTACAATGTAGCCTCTGCGCCTACGGCTCATGCAACATAGAACAAGAGGACAACACACATGCAAGCAGGCACGCACGCACGCACGCACGCACGCATGCATGCACACACTCACACGTATGCACGTATAAACTCTTTCCTACTGAGTTACTGAGTGGAGTTCCTCAGCTCCCCTTCAAGATGAGAGTGAACATAAAGGTAGCAGGGCTGTCACACAGCGCCAGTGCAGTGTCACTTTGGACCTGACCCTCTATCACAGGACATCACAAGCGGCTCTGTGCATTGAGTACTTACTGGATGCCAGCTCCTTTTGGACAGGCAGACCAGTCTTCGGGAGGCTAGACAAACCCGCCATACACAAGAAGGCCTGGCTTCTTGTGTAATCCCTGTCTTCACCTTCTCTCTTTTTCCTGCCCTGCATTTGTTCTGGAATCCTGCAAGGGAGGAATAAAGCCTTTGCTGTGGTTCCTCACAGGCAGGTCCCCCTCAGAAGCAGCAGTGAACCGGGGTTCTTTCAGTGACATAGCAAACCCTGCAGTCCATTGTGGATTCAGGAGTGGGGGTTGGGCGCCGATTCCTCAGATGCTTTGATCTGGACACCTAAGGATTCCTCCTTTCCAGTGGGTGGTGCTGTTTCAGGGTATGTATGCCTGTGCCAGGGAGTCTAAACGCAACCAAGGACAAATGGCAGACATGCCTTTCCAGATTCTCACCCCAGGATCCTCCTGATGCTTGTGTTTAGCCACATTGTCAGCACCAAGGACAGAAAATAAGCCCAGTTAACTTAGCCCATGGTGTGGGTGGTGTCCAAGGTGAACCCTGGAGTCCCCACATGCAGACAGGCAAGCCGTGCCCACCCTCATTTCCTGTGTGCTCCTCCCTCCTGGGCATTCAACAGGGCCCTCAAGGCAGTGTCGAGGACAGTTCGACTTTGCCTCATGGACTGTTCAGCCCAGCAGAGATGGGACTCTCAACAAGCCCATCAGCAAATGTGCTTTCCCATGGGGCCAGGCATTGTGCAGTGATCAAGTGAGGCTGTACTGGGAGACCCTAGAAAGGGGCAGGGCAGGGGCTGCTGAATTGAGAGACGGTGGGTATATGTCATCACTACCTGGGACACGAGTGTACAGGCAGGCTTGGCATGGGGTATGTGACAGCCACACCTGTTCCATGCCACATAGTAGGTCACCAGTTCTGGCTGCCTATTATCATTTTTCCTGCTACTGAGATGAAAAGATCCCCATTCCCTGTGGAGGTTCAGAGGCTTCTGTGTCCAGGCTCCGGATGGCCTCTGACACAGGCAGGTGGGTACCCAGTACAGATGTGTGAGCTTCACAACCAAGGATGTTTTCCTCCCCTGGGACTCTGGAGATAGAAGAAGAGGCCATAGAAGAGAGGCAGGGTTCTGGTGATAGGGCATGGGGTTCAAATCCCAACACTAGTGTAGACTAGCATGTACACTGTACCTTGGTATGCTCTTGTGTAAAGATATGCATAAGGTCATATGAGTAGCAGGCTTACTTACATCTCCACTCGGCCCACAGGAAGTGCTTGGAACCTCTGGTGACTCCAGACCCAAGGGAGCATGTGGGATTTCCCGAGACTTCTGGCCAAAGTGCCTTTTAATGCCGTCCACTGCCTGCCAGTCTCATCAGCTTCCTCTGTATTAGAGATGGGCACACTGAGATCCAAGGGCCCAGCCTGATTATCCAGGCTGCTTCTTATCCTGGGATCTGGACTAGAACTGCACTTCCATTTGTTAATCAGTTCTGTCACTGTGGCCAAATACCCAGCAGAAAGGACCTAGAGAGGTTTACTTTGGCTCCTGGTTTCAATGGTTTCAGCTCATGGATTCTTGGCCCCACATACTAGAACATGGTGGCAGGCATGTTTGGAGGAGGCTGTTTACTACAAACCAGAGGGCCAGGCAGGAAGTAGGCAGAGCAAACATACCCCTAAGCACTTACATCTAGGTTTGTACTACTTCAGAGAGCTAGATCCTGCCTCCAAAAGTTTCTACAACCTCGCCCAACAGTGTCCTTAGCTGGGAGGCAGGAACTCAGATGCATGAGCCTGAAAGGGACATTTCAGAGTCGAATCCTAGCAGCTGCCCTCTGCATGAAATGAACTTGGCCCGAGAGCTTGGACAGAGAAGCCTGGCAGCAGCAGTGGTGCCCAGGGCTGCCATCGCTGCACTGGAAGGTACAGACGTTTGTGAGAGCACAGCACAGCTCTGCTGTCCTCTCTGAGCATCCTTAAATTTATGATGACTTTGTTGTCACCATGTGACCCACCCCTAGACCTTCCTTGCTTTTTCTCGCTGCCCCTCTCCTTCCACTATGCTAATGTCATTCCCAGAAGAAATGGCTGCCCAGGAAAAGCTTCCCTTTCCCAGCTGAGTAAAACTCTGGGATGAGATTTCATTGGTCTGCCATGGTCATGTGCCTGATCCTGTTTGTTTGTTTTTGTTGTTTGATTTTATGTGTGTGTTTGTGGGTATGCATGCACATGTGTTCATATGCATGTGGAAGTCAGAGATCAACTCAGGTGTTGTCCTTAGGAGCCTAGGAGCCACCCACACAGGGTCACTCACTGCCTTGAAACTCTAGGCCAGTGAGGCCCAGGAATCCATTTGTCCAGGCCTGATATTACCAACACTCACCACCAAGCCTGTCTTTTTTTACGTGAATTCATAGGGGTTGAATTCACTTGTGTTTGTACAAGCAAGCACTTTACTGACTGAAGCCTTGGATTTTTTTAGTTTAGTTTAGTTTAGTTTTGTTTTTAACAGCTTTATGGGCTATAGTGTACACACACCACTGGTTTTCAGTGTATTTACAGGGTTGTGCAGCCATTTCCATGGCACATTTTAAAACATTTCTGTCACTCCATACAAAAACCTCTGTACTCACTAGTCATGCTCCATTATATACCCCACACTCGTTCAAAGTGAACACAACTCTTCTTTCTGTAAACACAGGTTTCTTGTGGTAGAATCATGTACTATGTGGCCTTTTGTGACTCACAGGCTACTGCTTTCAAGATTCATCTATGTTGTGGCATGCATCATTATTTTCTTTTTATTGTCAAATCAGATTCCACTGTATGGACATGCCATATTTTGCCAGGCAACTCATCAGTTTTGATAGATATTTGAGTTATTTCCACCTTCTGGCTTTTATGAAGAGCGCTGCTGTAAACATTTCCTGTGGCTGTGTGTTTCCTTTTTTCATTCATTTCATTCCCTTCCATCTAGGAGTGGAATTGCTGGTCATGTGGTGTCTTAGTTCACTCAGGCTACAGTAAAAGTTGCCATAAGCTGATGGCTTATGACCAGCAGAGTTTCCTTCTCAAACTTCTGGAGGTATGCAGTTCAAGATCATGTCACGGGTAGAGTCAATGTCTGGTGAGGGTCTGTTTCCAGCTCCATAAAAGCTGCAGCAGGGGCTAGATAGCTTTCTGGAGCTTCTTTGACAAGAGCACTAATCTCATTCATGAAGGCTCCACCTGTACAGCTTAGTCACCTTCTGAAGACCTGTCCTAATACTACATCCCCAGGGTTAGGATTTCTTGTATTTTTGTTTTATGAATCAGGGTGTTAATGTATCCCAGGCTAGCCTCAAGCTTATGATCCTCCTGCCTCAACCTCCCATGTTCTGGGATTACAAAGTATGCACCATCATGCTTGGCTTTGGGGTTAGGGATTAATCTACAAAACTTAGAGTAACACAAACATGTCAACTAATGCATTATCTGTGTTTAGTCTTCTGAAGAGCTGTCTACTTTTCAAGCTTGCTGTTTCATTTTCTTTCTTTTTAATTTTTATTTGATTTTTTAAAGTGTATGAGTGTTATGCCGGTGTGTATGTAAGAGCACACTTGCCATGCAGTGTCCACAGAGGATAGGAGAGGATATCAGATTTCCCTGGAACTGGAGTTATAGATGGTCGTTAGCCACCATATGGATGCTGGGACCCAAACCCTGGTCTTCTGCAAGAGCAGGCAGTGCTCTTAACACTGAGCCAACTCTCTTGCCCTGTTTCATTTTCTATACACATCTATAATGTGTGTGTTTGTGTACATATGTATGATTCCTCCACAGTCTCATCAACACATGGTTGTCTCTCTCCTTGATCCCTCACCCTAGTACATGTGGAATCCTGGCTCCTTGTGGAATTTGTACCTCCCTAGAGACTGACACTCAGTATTGTTTCATGTGCTCATTGGAGCAATGTCTGTTGAATCACTTGCCCATTTAAAATGCCAGACAGTTGGCTGTAATAGTTCTTTATATACCTAGACACAGGACTTGTTCAGGTTCATCACTGCGGACCTAGTCTCTCCTTGGTGTGGCCTTTTCATTTTCTTGATGATGTCTTTTGTAGAGCAAAAGCTTTTGCTTTTGAGGAATTCCAGTGGATCATTTTCCTTTTGGTGTCTGTCCTCTTTGATGTCAGGTGTGAGGAAGCTTTGCCAAGGCCAGGGTCACAAAGATCTGTTCTCATGGTCTTCTAACAGTTTCACTGTTTCAGCTCTTTCAGTGAGTTCTGTGATTTATGTAGAGGTATTGTCCTCTACATGTATGGGATGAGGAGGGCATGGTAGCATTGCCTATACATAGTCAGAGGACCAAGCACTTTGGTTAAAAAGACCATCCTTTCCATTGAGAATCTTGACAACCTCATGGAAAGGAAAATCAATTGACCATAAATGTGAGGATTCGTTTTTGGCCTTTTGTGTGGATCTAAATATTCATTCCTCTGTGAGTGCTGACTGTCTTCCATCACTGGCACTTTGTAGTAAGTTCTGGAATTGGGAAATGTGAGTTTTCCCACTAATTCTTTTTCCAGATTAGTTTGGCTACTCTGGATTCCTTAAACTGCCATGCAGGTAGGCTTTACCCTCAGTTCTGCAAAAATGTCAGGTGGGATTTTGGTTAGTCATTGTACAGAGTCTGCAAATGCACCTGTCATCTTCATCTTGATAAGGTAAAAGTCTAGCCCATCTGGAGACATGGGATGTGCTCTCCTTGCTGAGGTTGGCAATTTCTTCCATGACATTCTGTAATTCTTTGGAGTCTCAGCCCTGTGCTGCCTCTGCCATGGGCTTATCATTGGGTCATCCCTGAGGTCAGAATCACAAATTCTCTTGACCCCATTGCTCCCCTGCAGTCCTGGAGGGTGTGTACCTGCCTCCTACAACGTAGACTAGACATGGGAAGTGAGAGGCATTTAGGGATTATTGTACTACTTCTAGCAGCATCCTAGGCTGGAGGTAGTGATGACGAGTGCTGGCCATGCAAAATTTCCATGAAGAAAATTTATCTGCTATAGATTCCGATGATCAAATCTGCATTCATCTCAAATAATCTAGGGGTCTTAGCGGAGAGCTCAGTGGTAGAAGGTTTGCCTAGAATATGAGAGGACCGGAGTTACAGCCCTAGCTTTGAAATAAGTGATGAATGAATGAATGAATGAATGATGAATGAATGAATGAATGTATATAAGCAATGCAGAGACTTGGACCAGGGCTGAAGAAGCACTGTCTGCTTGATGTCATTTCTCCTCTTTTTTGGGGGGGCCTCTGGCTTCTTATCTCAAAAGAATACATTAGAACTGCACATCCCTCCAGCAGAAACCTTCCCTTTCTGAGGACTTGGCTCTATCTCCTGTGCCTTTGAATCCTCCAAGTTTGCATTCCTTTGAATGAGTGTCGTGTCCCCTGGGCTTCTCTGCTAGTGGGGATGATTAGTATATAGAACCCACAGGTTGTTCTGAGAACTATGCAGTTCAGTGAGGAAGATGGAGGTGATTCATGGAGATAAGTGATTACTTTGTTCCCAGCACCTCAATGGCTATCCCTCAGAGATTTTAAAAGGCCAAGGGGTGTCTGCCTCCCCTGACAGATTCCATCCTCCATATCAGAGTACTTAGCCCTGTGTCTGCTGTTATTTGAGTCCTCAGACACCAACTGTGGTAGGTACTTAGAGGACTCTAGACTGCCCTGTGTGCTGCCCTCAGGCCAGGCGTGCCATGGCAGTGTCTCCTCCCTGACTTACTCTCCTTCCTGTCTTGTGTAGCTGACTGTGGTAGGCAGTGACTTTTCCAGGGGGAGACCTTTCCTTCTTGAGCCTCACCAGACCCAGGGCATGATCAGCAAGCTTTCTTTCCCAGAGGCCAGGTAGTACATAACAGAGTGGCCAGTTTGCAGGCCATGCTGCCTCCTTGGTAACTGAGTTTTGTCATAGCAAGATAGCAGTAGTTGACAACATAGACAGGAATAGGAATGTCTGCGTCTACCCCAATTCATCTGGGAAAGCAGGTGGTAGTTTTGGATTTGGCTCATGGGCTATACTTGGCCAGCTTCTCAGGTTTTAGTATATTCTTCCCCATGGGGAGAGATGGGAGAGTGTGATAAAGCCTCAGCCATGTGTCCATTGATCAACCTGGGCCTGCATTTGAGAGACAAAGTCTGCTCTCAGTCTCACCTGTATACACAAAGGTCTGGGACTTGTAGAGGGCCAGGATCACTGCCCTCCAGCAGTGAGTCACCCTGGGAGAGGAGTGGGTGTCTCTGCCACTCCTCGCGGCAGCTCCCTGTGCAGCTGTGAGTACACTAGGATCTTTCCAGGTCAGAAACAAAAGTTTCCTTTCACGTGTGGTCCCTCATGCCTCAGTGGGCCCAGACACCAGTGGGCCAGAATTTGGCTTGGTACCCATCACTCAGTGGATGCTTGATCTTGGCCAAGAATATCTCCCCAGTACCTCAGTTTCCTCATCTGTAAAATGGGCTTGGTACCATTTATGTTGTGGCATGTTTTGGTTTTATTTTTTTTTTTTAATTTATTTATTTCTGTATGTGTATGAATGTACTGTCTGCATGCAAGTCTGTGCACCCGTGTCATGCAATGCCGCGGAGGTCAGAAGAGGGTGTAGGATTCCCCTGGAACTGGAGTTCTCCTGGAATTGGAATCTCAGATGGTTCTCGGCCGCCATGTGGGTGCTGGGGATTGAACCTGGGTCCTCTGTAAGAGCGGTCGGCACTCTTAACCGTTAGGCCATCTCTCCAGCCCGGTTTTAGTTTTTAAAGATAGGATCTCTTCATGTAGCCCAGGTTGGCCTCAACTCCTAATCCTCCTGCTTCAGCATCCATGGTGCTGGGGTTACCCATGTGCACCACCACACCCAGCTAGCCACCGTATTGTTAATGAATAATTGCTGTTTTGTTGTATCTTTTGAGATAGTGTCTATGTAGCCTGGCTGGCTTAGAACTTGGTAGGTAGACCAAGCTGGCTTGAATTTGGAACAGTCTTTCTGCCTCTGCCCCTGGAACACTGGGATTATTTTTTTTTCATTTTTTAAAAATACTTTTTTATTTATTTTCATATGTGTATGAATGTATTGTCTGCATGTAGGTTGGTGCACCTGTGTCATGCAATGCCTTGGAGGTCAGAAGAGGGTGTTGGATTCCCCTGGAACTGGAGTTAAAGACAGTTTTCAGCCTCCATGTGGGTGCTGGGGATCGAACCCAGGTCCTCTGCAAGAGCAGTCGGTGCTCTTAACTGCTAGGCTATCTCTCCAGCCCCGGATTATTTATTTATCAATAATTATTGATCATATGAGGAATGTTTACCATTGAGCCTAGCCTCGTGTGATCTTGGTAGCAGCAGGCGCTTTCCCAACAGCACTACCCCAGTACTCTAAGTAGGTAATGGACACTTGCTCAGCACCTCATATTCCAGTTGTGGCCCCCCACCAGACACTTGTGGGGAGCCCTGGGGAGGGTTTCTTTGAAAGCCTCTGCAGACCTCTTGGCTCTTGAGGACTCTGAAGTCCAAGACCTGGTCAATTCTTGGCTACCATAGAGATCTGTAGTTCCTGGCTCTGTCTGTCCTGTGAGCCAAATTCCATGTCCACCACTCATAGGCCTCTGGAGTCTGTGAGGTGAAGGCTGGAACAGGTGCCAAGGGAACATTTGGGGAAAAGGAGGATGGGAAGCAGAACCCTGTCTGCCTAACACCTCCAAAGGGGGAGCTGAGAGGCCCCAAGCCACCCCACCTGGAACAGGCCCAGCTACATGTCAGAGTGAACTGGGAGGTGGAGTAGGTCAGCAGCCTTCTGTCCACAGCCCTTGCTCACCACTGTGTCCCAGCTGTGGCTCAACACCTTCCACATCCCAGAAGGGGAAGAAAACGTCACAAAGCTAAGACCCAAGCTGGAACTGCTATGCTGGTTTTCACTTTACTCTCCTCCTTGAAGGAGGGTCCCTGAGAGCTGTCCATGTAGGGGGTGTTCTAGGGAACACTTTACAGTCATCCCGCTGTCCTCCCCACTCTATCCTTTTGCTGTGAATTAGACTTAGTTGTCCTCTAAGACAGGTGTCTGTCCTGTACCTGTCACCTCTCCAAGGCTCAGCATGGAGCCAAGCACATGAATGAGGCACAGTCAAGGCTTTTTAATTGGATGAAATCTTTGTAAACTCCCTGTATCAACAAAGGATGAGGCCCAGGAGCTGGAGAGATGGCTCAGTGGTCAAGAGTACCGGCTGCTCTTATAGCTGACCTGAGTTCGATTCCCAGCACCCACATGGTAGCTGACAACCATCCATAACTTCAGTCATCCATGACTCTAATCAGGAATCTGATACCATCTTCTAACCTCCATGGGCATTGCATCTATGGGTTCACTTACATATCTGTAGGCAAAACACCCATATAAATAAATAATAAATAAATAAAAACCAAAGGGTCAGGACAGATGCAGATCTGGCGGCACATGCCTGTGGTCCTAGCTACCCTTAGGAAGCTGAGGCAGGAGGATGGAAGGTGCAGATCTGGCGGCACATGCCTGTAGTCCTGGCTACCCTTAGGAAGCTGAGGCAGGAGGATGGAAGGTGCAGATCTGGCGGCACATGCCTGTAGTCCTGGCTACCCTTAGGAAGCTGAGGCAGGAGGATGGAAAGGTGCAGATCTGGCGGCACATGCCTGTAGTCCTGGTTACCCTTAGGAAGCTGAGGCAGGAGGATGGAAAGGTGCAGATCTGGTGGCACATGCCTATAGTCCTGGCTACCCTTAGGAAGCTGAGGCAGGAGGATGGAAGGTGCAGATCTGGCGGCACATGCCTGTAGTCCTGGCTACCCTTAGGAAGCTGAGGCAGGAGGATGGAAAGGTCAAGGACTGTTTGGACTACAGTGAGTTTTAGTGCAGTTAAGACCTTGTCTCTAAATAAAATTAAAGAGGGATGAGATAGAATGATATAATGCATGCCTACATGTCAGAGACCTTTGGGCCAAATCACCAGCACCATAGAAAAGGCAAACAACAATAAAAAGAATCAGGTGACACAATGAAGAGCAGATATGTCTGAAAGTTGAATGGATCAGGGTTTAAGTTCTAGGTCTGACACCAGTGTATGTGACCACAGACAAGTTGGGTCGTCTCTGAGACTCAGTGTCCATGTGTGTGCCTGCTGCTTCTGGAAAGCCTGCCGACAGGTTTTGTTTGCCCTGAACCATGTCCTCAAACATTGAATTAGCCACCACCTGATCTGAGAACAGAGATTGCACCTAATAATCCAGATTTGTGGCATCCTTATAAAAGCTAGGCAAACACGGGTCTAGATTTGTTAAAATAAATAAATAAATAAATTTATGTGGAAAAAAAAAAAAGCCAGGCAAGCTGCCACTGTGGGCTGCTTCTCTCACAAGGCAGTGACCTGCTCAGCTCTTCCTTCCCTGTGTCTGCCATCTTTACCCTGCCCTCTGGCCCTGGTAGAACAGGAACTTGCTGTCAGGCTAGTGTTGAGTGACTTTGGGCTTTCATGTCACTGCTCTTTCCTCTCCACATGCTGCTGGAGGGTGCAGATGTCTTGCACTTTCTCAAGGCTAGCTTTTAGGGCCACCTGTTCTTCCACAGTCATGTCCAACCTAACGTGTCTCCTTGGAGCTTGGGGCCAGCCTGGGAAAGACAGTGAGTTCAGTTCAGTTCCAGTCTGGAGTCTGCTGCTTGTCAGCACTGGGCTGCCTCTGTGCCATTCCCAGCATGGCACAGAGGCAGCCCAGTGTTAGCCGGTGTTCACATTTTGCCTGTATTCTGTTATTTCCCTTGTGAATGGCACAGTGAATTTACACTGACGGTGGAGGCTGCAGCGTGGGCAGCTATAGATGGTCGACCTACACTGCCACAGACTCCACATGTTGTCTGTGAAATTGTTCAGGGCCTTAGCAGGGAACTTGCTCATCAGGAGTGAAGGAGTTGCAGTGTATACCATCTGTCAGCCTAGGGGGCACTGTGCTGATCTGGGCACCACACCACCAGAACAGGTGCTTAGATGATTAAGGACCTCAGGAGAGCCACCTTCTGGGGGCCATAGGGAAGACTAGAACAAAGAATATTGGGAGCAGGGGCTGGAGAGAGCTCAGCAGTTAGGATCATGCACTGCTCTTGCAGAGACCCTGTTAGGTCCCAGCACCCACATCAGGTACTTACAACTGCTTATAACTCCAGCTCCAGGAGATCTGACACCCTCTTCTGAGCTCCATAGGTATCTATGTGCGCACACACACACACACACACACGCACATGTGTGCACACATGTACAAAACTAAAAATTTTATTTTGTTTTATGTTTTGAGACAGGGTCTTCCTATAGCCCCAGCTGGCCTGGAATTAAACTGTGCAGACCAGGTTGGCCTCAGTTTCAGAGATCCACCTACCTTTGCCTTCCAGCTACTGGGATTAAAGGTGCCTGGCTAAAATAAAATGTTAGTGGTTGGAGAGATGGCTCAGTGGTTAAGAGCACCAGTTGCTCTTGCACAGGTCCTGGGTTTGATTCCTAGCACCCACATGGTGGTTAACAACAGTCTGTAAATTCCATTGTGAGGAGATCTGACAACCCTCTTCTGACTCTGTGGGCTTTGCATGACATGGGCGCACCTGCATGCATGCAGGCAGGCAATACCCTCATACACATAATAAATAAAATTAAAAACTTAATCTTTAAAAAATTATTGGGAGCACACTGAGTTCTACGTTAAGTCTCTGGATCTGTTGGACTCAGGGACGACATCTTCAGGGTGGAATGGGGCAGAGCCCACCATCCTGTTGGGGCCTTCGGGCCATGGAGGAAGATCCTAGTAGAAAATAATTATGGACCAGAAAGTTCTGTTTGCTTTTGTCACTGGACTTCAGATACAAAAGAGCGAGTCAGTGCTGTCCCTCATCTCTGGACTTCGTCCTGTTGGTCACTCTGAAGCCATGTTCAGTGTCCTTCCACCCCTGTGGCCTCCTGGCTTGTCTTGGCCTCCGGCAGCTGCTGTGCCTGTGTATTAGTACGTATGGGATCATGTCCTCCTAGTGCTGTGCCTGTGTATTAGTACGTATGGGATCATGTCCTCCTAGTGCTGTGCCTGTGTATTAGTATGTATGGGATCATGTCCTCCTAGTGCTGTGCCTGTGTATTAGTACGTATGGGATCATGTCCTCCTAGTGCTGGCTACACTGTTGTGTGTACTTAGGTTTTTTTACATGAACTTGAACTGTGGTTCTCATTTGTTTACTTCTGACCCAGGAGCATGGTTGAGTCCCACCTGTGGCTGTCCACACCTGGACTTTGCTTTGGTGACTGTTCAGTATATTTGGGGGGTACCACATTAAACTCATCCTTTCCCACCAGAGGTACCAACACATGGCTTTTGCTTCCCCACCACCCACAGCACAGTGTCCTTTGGTCTGCCTTTCTATGGCTTTTTTTTATCTGTGTGAGAGTTTCTGTGGAGCAGACACTGTGGAATGGCTGGGTTATGTCGTCTGCTATATTGTTTGACCAAATGTTGTCAAACTGCTCAAAAAATGTTGTTTTAAAGGTGTAAGGATCTTTTTTTAAAGAGGAAATTCATCATGTATCGAATGTTTCTTTAGGCCTCTTGTTCTTGCTTTACAGGCATAGCTCATTTGGTCACTGTAACTCTCTAGAGAAACACCGTGAGCATCTCCTTTGTAGGGGTGAAGAAACAGGCCTGGAGAGGCAGAGTAACGTGCTATTTCTAGCCCTGGCTAGTGGCCAGTATCCTTGATTACTATGCATTTATGGAAAGGGTTGTAAGGTGAAGGCCATCTGATTAGATCTCAGGTCTAAGTTAGTGGCTTAATGTGGCCTGTCATTTGTGTTCTGTTTGATATACATGGTTTTTATTTGTATTTTTTTAAAACTGGGCCTTGCAGCTGGGGAGATGGCTCAGTGGGAAAGAGTGCTTGCTGTGTAAGCATGAGGACCTGAGTTTGGATCTCCAGCATCCATGTAAAAGCTGAGTGTTGCTGTGCACACCGACGACACCCATGTTTTGGGGGTGGGCGGAGAAACGACAGGAGTGCTGGGCTACTGGCTCCCATCCTAGACATACATGGTACATTACAGGTTGGGTGGGAGACCTGGACAGGGTGGTAGAAGACAGTTGACATCATCTTGGCCTCCACCTACAGAGATGTGGACACCTGCACTGCGTGCACCTGTATACCCCTGTATACCCAGCACAAGCACATACCACGCACACGCCAGCAGCCACAGCAACAGAAGACTGAGTTTTGCTGTGAAGCTCAGGCTGGCCCTCAAACTTGTGATCTTCTCTCCTCCGCTTCCTGAGTACTAGAATTACAGGTGTGTCACTTCACCTGGCTCATCTTTCACATCTTAAAACCTGAGATTGTACATAAGAGTTGTAGTCATCTGGTAGCAGAGGTATCCCACCTTCCCACCGTGGCTGAGTCAGGTGGCAGCTGTCCCTTTCTAGACTGGCTCCTTCACGTTCCTGCTTCCCAGTGGCCATGTTGTCCCTGGGATTTTCCAGTACCAGGGGAACAAGTGTGTGTGGACAGTGTCTCTTTCCCTGAGTCATTCCTGCCAAATGCATGGAGCAGCTCTCCCAACACTCTGTATCCCCCAGATGTCTAGCCCACAGTTTTCCGAGGTCGCAGAGGCGATAGCAGGGACTTTAGCTGTGCTGGAGCCTGTGGCTTTCCTGCTATGGGGCTCATTTGTTGTGTCCCTCCCAAGGCTCAGCCTGTGCCAGGCACTGAGGGGATGGGAGAAATGTTGCAAACTGGCTTCTGCCTGTGGGGAGACACTGTACCACATCCAGCCTGCCCCGACAGAGGGGGTGCTGGGCAGCCTCTGTGGGCCACCTCCTAACCTGGGGTTCTACAGATAGAGCCACGAATATTCCAGCTAAGCCAAGGGGAGAGTTTTTAGAAGTGGCATTTGGTTTACCCCGTGTGAACTGCAGGCCCAGTTGGGTTCTTCTTTCTGTTCTTACCAGAGCTGCAGGTCTCCTGTGGTTGTGAGGACATTGGTCCTCAGAGGCAGGACAGCAGGTGCTGTTGAACTCAGACAGATGGAGCTGGCTGTTGGTCTCAGCTGGGTGGCCTGGAGAAGGTACTTAGTCCCCCAGAGCCTTTTGGTATCCTCCTCTGCAAAATGGGGAGCTAGTAGTACCTTCCGAAAGCTGTCACAGGGCTGTGCCGAGGTAGCATAGGTCACCCTTCAAGTAGTGCTTGGTGTAGACCAAGCCCCAGGAAAAGGCTGGACATGAGTTATTAGCCTCACCACAAGAAGCATGGAGTGAGGTGAGTGTGGGAGGTGCACTAGTTCCTATCCTGGAGCATGTTTACAGACGCGCTTTCCTGCTTGGTGGAGCAGGCTTGTTGTCACTGCAGATGGGGATCAGAGGGGTCAGGATTTGTTTTCTGTTCCAGAAGTTAGAACATAACGTAGATCCAATATGAGAGTTGCTTTTTGTTTCCAAGCTCTTTACCAACGACTCTGTCCTTGCGCTGCCCCAGGCCTGTGAACTGTCACCTCCCAATTTGAGAGGAAGAGGAGCCTGAGAGGAGGAGCAGGAACAGCTCCCTTGGTACAGGCCCCGAGCCTCTGGCCTTTTTCTCAAAGGATGTGTAGAGGGGACTTTGGGAGCCTTGATGTGCTCTGGAGCAACCCTTTTTCCTCCCATCCCAGGCAGTACTTACATCAGAACCCAGCCCCAGCTCTGAGCCTCAGCATCGTTTTCTGTGCATGTGATGTGGGAAGCCGTATTTTAGGATATGGTAGGGGAGGCAGTAGTTCCCATGGCCTCTCCTTAGGGGCGTCAGAGGATTTGGACTCAAACCTCAGTTTCCTAAGGACCAGCTGCAAGAACCTGAAAGTGTGTCTGTTTCCCCGGCACCTCTGCCTCCTCCCTGTGCGATGCTGACACTCAGCTGTGGAGCAGATTCTGTGAAGCCTCAGCTGGACATGTGCTCTTCTCACTGTTTGTAGCAATGTTGATTTTCTCTCTCCTTTAAATAAAGATTGTTGGAGGTATTGTTTTGGGATTAGAAGCAAAGGCTGTGGCTTCCACAGCTGGCTCGCATCTTAGCACCCTCGTCCTTGAGATGTTGATTGTGGTGTGGCATGCATCATGAGGAGCTGAGGAGCCTCCCTTGTGAAAGGGAGGTAATGTGCGTTCTCCCTAGGAGCTATGAGGACCAGGCCCACAACCTGCCCTTCCCGTGAGCGCCACCGTACTGTTGGATACTGTCCTAACTGTGATCCCTGTCCTTATCCCTCCACCCAGCCCTCCACATACTACCAGAAGCAGGTTTTGACTTTGCAAGAGAAGAGGAGGCAAGGATGGAGAGAAAAAACAAACAAATAAATAAATCTAATATTCTTAAAGAAAAAAAAGAAGTAAATATTTAAAAAATCAAATACCAAAGCTATTAAAAATGCCTGGGAAGAAGGGTGTGCAGTTCCTGAACCCCAAGAATAAGAAGGCAGCCTCAGGGCCAAGTGGGGTGGTATAGAGGTCAGCAAGGGTACACAGCTCTTTGTCTCTGAATTGCAAACTCAGCAGCACTTTGGGATTCCAGAGGCCTCTGTGACCTAGCCAGGTCTCATCCCCTCAGTCTGGGGGAGGGGGTGATCATACTTAGGCAATTCCCTCCTTCCCTCCCTCCCTTCCTCCCTCCCTCCCTCCCTCATATTAGTCTACAAACCTTGAATGAAAGGAGGGCTCCTGGCCGCAAAGGTCCCAAAGTGTATACACAGGAAGGAAGCAGACAGATTGTTTGGCCATTACGCCTTTTGCAAGTGAGGAAACTGAGGTTCACAGGGGACCTGACCTTCCCAAGGACATGTGATGACATGGGGGGGGGGCATCTGACAAGCCCCATTTCCTCTGCAGCCTTGGGCTCCTGAACAGGAAAGCATCTGAGCTCCTGGTCTTGCTGTGGTTACAGTGAAGGCAGGGAAGTGTCTGAGCCCCTCTGTGGGAGAACTGAAGGAACTTGTTTCTTCCGCTTTGAGCCCAGCATTAGAAAGTTCTACAGATCAGGTGTCCAGGACCATTAGCTTGTAGGGTTGGCCACAGGCCTCCCTCTAGAGTTCACATCGACCCTGCCCAGGCAAGGACTGCAAGTGGGGGTGGAGGGTGGGTATGGAAGAGTCTCCTTCCAGAACAGTCTACTGCAAAACAAACCCATAAAACAAAATGCAGGTTGGGGATAAGGTAGACAGAGCTTAGCCACAAGGAGACGCCACAGTAGCTGAGCAAGGGGGGACTGCTAAGATGAGAATCAAGGGGGACAATGTACATATAGCAGGGCTCACTTCCGTCCTTTGCTGACTGTCCCCAACAGGGGTTCAGTTGCCTGCTCTCAGGTGGTTTAGAAGTCTCATGAGAACTGAGAGCAGGCTAGTAGTAAGATGCTTTCCTGGGGACTCTATCATCTTTGGGGACTTTAGAACTCCTACAGAGTATGTAAGCGGCCTTTAGAAGGAGAAGTGAGATAGTCCTGGGTCCCTGAGATGGATTTTGAAGGCCCAAGGCAGGCACCAAAGAAAGTGGGTAGGGGTGATCCTGAATAGGATCCACTCCAGGGCCCTGAGGAGTCTGCTGCTATTTCCAATCATCCCTAAGGGTCCAGGGACCATCTCTTACACTCCAGTGCCTGGCTGCTTCTCATCCCTTAGAATTGGTACATACTCACCTTGACAGGTGAGGCCATGAGAGTTCTGGGGCCCAACTGCCCAGGTTTGAATCCTGGTGCTACCACTGTACTCTTGGGTGAGTCGCTTAATCTCTGTATGCCTCAGTCTTCTCAGCTATGGAATGGGTAACCCACCCTCACGGGATTCTTCCTTTGTCCCTTCAGGAGAGGAGTGGCTCTGGCTTCCCAAGTTAGTAGATCTCTGTGGAGGCTGTGGAGGAGCCTAGTCAAGGAGGTTCAGACTCAGTGCCCCCTCCCCCCAATCTCCTCCATGCTTGCCTCCCTCCTTTCTCCAGCAAAATTACTTGAATAGAGGCCTGGCCTTCCCTTCTCTGCATCACATCTGTGCATCGTAGCTGGTAAAAAACCTACAAAAGCACCCATTAAACTTCTGTTTGGGTCTCTGCAAAGGATATGCCCCAGCTGGTGGTCCAGTATGAATACATACTGCCCAGACCCCTGGCAAATATTAAGACACTCTTTTCCTGCACAAATTCCTCAGGTGCAGCTTCATCATATAGCTTTGCTAAAAACATCCAATTCATATCTGGTAAAAGGGCTCAGGATGTTGGGGGACAGCTACAGGGTTTGTTGTGCTCAGCTGTCCATTGTTTTCATGTTTCTAAGAGTTCTGAAAGTGACCACAACTGGTGTACCCCTTCTCATTCCCAATTAGCCATGGCATAAGTGGTCTCTCTAGAAACAGCTGCTTGGGTCTAGGTGTAGTGAGCACAGGTAGCAGGCTTGTCATAAAGTTAAGTCCAGATCATGAAGTTAGGTCTAGGGTATTTGCAGAGTAGAGAAGCGCAGGCTGGAGGGATTGGGCAGAATTAGACCTGC
Organism: Rhizomys pruinosus; assembly: GCA_009823505.1. Taxonomy (NCBI): domain Eukaryota; kingdom Metazoa; phylum Chordata; class Mammalia; order Rodentia; family Spalacidae; genus Rhizomys; species Rhizomys pruinosus. The sequence goes on from VZQC01003090.1 coordinate 600,456, forward strand.
TGCAGGCTCACCTCTCAGCTACCTAGTGCCTGGACAACAGAAGCTGATTTGGGTTTCTCAGGAAACAATGAACCATTAGAATTGTTTGGAATCTCATAGAAGATAAAGCTGTCATTGTTTTACTTAAAAGTACCTTTGCAGGGCTAGGGAAATGGCTCAGTGGGTAGAGTACTTGGGAGGCCAAGCACAAGGACCTGAGTTCTGGTCCCCACCCAGGCTAGAGAAATGGCTCAATGGGTAGAGTACTTGGGAGGCCAAGCATGAGGACCTAAGCTCTGGTCCCCACCCAGGCTAGGGAAATGGCTCAATGGGTAGAGTACTTGGGAGGCCAAGCATGAGGACCTGAGTTCTGGTCCCAGCACCCAGGCTAGGGAAATGGCTCAGTGGGGTAGAACTTGGGAGGCCAAGCACGAGGACCTGAGTCCTGGTCCCCAACACCCAGGCTAGGGAAATGGCTCAGTGGGGTAGAACTTGGGAGGCCAAGCATGAGGACCTGAGTCCTGGTCCCCAACACCCAGGCTAGGGAAATGGCTCAGTGGGGTAGAACTTGGGAGGCCAAGCATGAGGACCTGAGTCCTGGTCCCCAACACCCAGGCTAGGGAAATGGCTCAGTGGGGTAGAACTTGGGAGGCCAAGCATGAGGACCTGAGTCCTGGTCCCCAACACCCAGGCTAGGGAAATGGCTCAGTGGGGTAGAACTTGGGAGGCCAAGCATGAGGACCTGAGTCCTGGTCCCCAACACCCAGGCTAGGGAAATGGCTCAGTGGGGTAGAACTTGGGAGGCCAAGCATGAGGACCTGAGTCCTGGTCCCCAACACCCAGGCTAGGGAAATGGCTCAGTGGGGTAGAACTTGAGAGGCCAAGCATGAGGACCTGAGCTCTGGTCCTCAGCACCCAGGCTTATGCCTGAAATGCCAGCCATGGAGAGGAAGATCCTGGGGGGGTTGCTGATCAGCTAGTCAACTTGAATCAGCCAGCTCTAGATTTAGGGAGGGACCCCCATCTCAAAAAATAAGGTGGAAAGCAATAAAGGAACACACATACACACACACACACACACACACACACACACACACACACACGCACACAGCCCTGTTGCCCTGACGAGAGGAGGATGGTTTTAGATTCTCTAATATGCTCCCCCCCTCCCCCCCAGCTTTTCACCTGCTCTTGAGTCCTGGAGTTCCCACTCAAAGTGGGGTCTTTGCACACTTTTCCCTCCCTGCCTTAGAAGAGAGATGACTCGAGCTTCAGGCTTCCTGTGTCCTCCCGTTACTCCCCTGGGTAGTGGTGTGGTGTGTCTGAACACTGGGGACACAGTCCTCTGAATCTCAGCTTCCCGTCTGCCATGAGATTGCTAAGCAATCCCTCCCTTAGAGGGCTGCCTGAGAGTGAAGGAAACATGCACAGCCTGCTCTGTGACCAGTCCCAGCCCAGCAGAGGCAGCTCTGGCTAAGTGTTCCACAAAGCCACACAAGCAGTGACAGTGCTGTGGCCAGGCACACCCCTGCGAGGGTCTAGGGTAGACCTCCAGGAACACCCCTTCAAGAGTCTACGGTAGACCTCCAAGCACACCCCTGTGAGGGTCTAGGATAGACCTCCAGACACACCCCTGCGAGAGTCTAGGTAGACCTGCAGTGCACACCCCTTCGAGGGTCTACAGTAGACCTCCAGTGCACACCCCTGAGAGGTCTATGGTAGACCTGCAGTGCACACCCCTTCGAGGGTCTACGGTAGACCTGCAGTGCACACCCCTGAGAGGTCTATGGTAGACCTGCAGTGCACACCCCTGCGAGGTCTATGGTAGACCTGCAGTGCACCTCAGCCAGCACCACAACTCTTCCACACTGGTTGTTCATGATGACTCTGTCTGTCTGCCCCAGCTGACTGAGGCTCTTGGAAGGCAGGATCCAGGTCTTACCTGTCTTCTCATTCACAATGTTTGGCTCATACCAGGCCACAGGGGAGAGAATGAGCTAATGCATCATTGGGTGGACTGTGACAGATTCTCACCTTCCAGCAAACCCCACCTGACCATCACCTCTAAAGTGGGCCATGTTTATTTCCTTGTCCTTACCTCCCTCACCTGCAGCTTACAACACCATCATTTCACCCAGGAAGACTAATACTAAGGAGGCCTGCCTCCTTACAGGCCTCCCTGCTTACAGCCCTCGTTGTTCAGGACTCCCTTCAAAGTCACCTATCCCAGGAGCTTTGGGTTAACCTTATTGTTACTGTTTGCCAGGGTGTATTGCTTTAAGACACAATGCCTGGGACATGGGCAGGAATGCAAGTATGTGGTCATTGAATGAGTTATGTGGGGCCCAGCATAGTGGACTCAGGAGTCAGTCACCAGCACATAGCATAGAGCTGAAGCTCAATGGCTCACAATGTAGGGTGTCCCGTCCTTGTAGTCCAGTGGCTGGCCTCACTTCCTGTGGTTTCATCTTCTTTGCACATGGCCTCCACACCCCAGGAGGGGGCGGGGGCAGAGTAAGGAGAGTGGCAAGCATTTTCCTTTCTACAGTTTGGCCAGGAGGCATCAGGCCTCAGTCCTGTTGCCTTGCAGTGCTAAAACCTGCCTGTGGCTCTGGACTAATAAAAAACTTGTTGGGAAGTCTTGTGCGTTGTGCTCAGGAAGCAAAGCTGGCGTTGGTGAACCAGTGTTGCCACAGTGAACATGGGAGGCCATCTCAGGGCTACAGACTTTAACTTTGGGGTCTCTCGCAGTCTCTCAAGGTTCTACAGTCTCTCAAGGTTCTGGAATTCACTAGCCAGTGACATGTTATTAGGTCATCTGGCTTTGAAGTCAGCATCTCTCAGCAGGTACTGACCCACCCGCTGCTCCTAGCAGACGGCACCTGCTGCCATTGATTTTATAAAGATGCTGTGCTGTCCTTAGAAAAGAGCACAAGGAAATGCTGAAATGTAGCCAGCTCTGTCATGCGGCAGCTCATAGGCACGATGGCCCTTGGGAAGGTGCTGTCTTCACACCAGAGAAGACCCAAGTCAAAACTACCCAGTGACGAGTGGGTCTGGGCATGGATTCTGAGGGTCCCACCTCATCTTGCTCACAACATTCCACCCTCTATAAGAACTATTCTTAATTTGATGGTATCTTTATTTTCATGAAGCTTAAAATAAAGGTAACCTTTTCTGGAGGGAAAAAATATGCACATTAAAACAACCCTGAGCAATCTTGCTTAAAGCAGGACCTAACTCCCAGGGCTCTCAGTGAATAGCTGTAGCCATAATTGACAGTGGTATTAAGATAGGAACAACCACACAAAGTAGCAACAAGGCCACAGGCAGCATCAACTCATCTGGCAGATTCTGTGCTGGGCTTGTGTCCAGCCCCCGCACTTCTCATCTGCATGTTGGCTGCATCCCAGGAGCCCAACCGGTAATCTCACCAGTTCCTTGGGCCTGGTAAGGGCTAGTCCTTCCTTTCTGCTAATTCCCCAGGTGCCCTGCATGACAGACACCCTCTGCCCCACCCCAGTCCAATGGCTCTTAGAATCAGGGAGCTGTTTTCCAGGCACGCCTGGCCTTCTCTGTCTTGCCCTCTGTGGGGACCTCTAGTGACTTTCCTCTGGTCTTAGACAGCAGCTCCCACGTGACTCTCTCTGGTCACCAGGCTTTACTTCCTAATATATTCTTTACATTTATTTCTTTCAGCCAGTGTGTACTTTTTCAAGGCTCTTGTGATCCTCAGGCATTGTGCGAGGTTCCTGCATTGAAGGAGTGGACTAGATAGACAAGGCCCAACCTGTGTGGACTATGCAATGGATTAGGGAGAAAAACAGCCCTGAAGGAAGGAGAGCAGTGAAGGGAGTGGCCAGGTGCTGTGAAGACAAGAGAACAACAGCGCTGTTCTGTTGGAAAGGGAAGCCAGGGGTCTGGGCTTATAAGAAACCTCCTATGTGTAATCTTTTCAAACATGGCTCAGTCCACACAGAAGAGACCTGTGGGTCACACCTGATCCTTAGGCCTCTGGTGGTGTTTGTAAAATTGCCGTACTGTCTTGGTAAGTAGGGCTGCTGCCACCCAATGATGCCCACTTGGGGGCGCCATTTCTGAGCAGTGTCCCCTGATCTGCTGGAGTGCTGTTGGCTTCCTGGGATGCCCTGCAACCTGCAAGACTTTGGAGAAGCACCAGGATCGCAGGTTGAGGCAGAAGGATCACAAGTCCAAGGCCACCCAAACGCCCATAAAAAGAAGCTGGGCCTGGTGTAATTCCAGGGAGACAATAGCTGTGAGCTTAAGGCCAGCCTGGGCTACAAAGTGAGAACCGTTTTCAAAAACAGAAATAGGAAACATGAAAAGCCCCCAGAACCAGTGGGCTCATCTGAAAGTTCAGACTTTATAATACAAATGAACTTTGAGATGTCACCAACCAGTGAGCATTAGAGGCAATAATGATGTTTGGTTAAATAGGAAAATATTCTCAATTTTGTAGAAATACATTAAGTATTTAAGAGTGAAATGTCATATAACTATAATTACTTATTTTTTATGTATTTATTTTGTTTTTGAGATAGAGTCTCATGTAGCACAGGCTGGTCTTAAAATTTCTATGTCTTGGGGCTGGAGCAATGGCCCAGCAGTTAAGAGCGCCGACTGCTCTTGCAGAGGACCTAGGTTCGATCCCCAGCACCCATATGGCAGCTGAGAACTGTCTTTAACTCCAGTTCTAGGGGAATCCGACACCCTCTTCTGACCTCTGCGCTATTGCACGACATGGATGCACAAACCTACATGCAGAAAGTACATTCATACATATAAAATATAAATAAAAATTGGGCTGGAGAGATAGCCTAGCGGTTAAGAGCACTGACTGCTCTTGCAGAGAACCTGGGTTCGATCCCCAGCACCCACATGGCGGCTAAGAACCATCTGTAACTCCAATTCTAGGAGAACTCCAGTTCCAGGGGAATCCGACACCCTCTTCTGACCTCCGCGGCATTGCACAACATGGGTGCACAGACCTACATGCAGACAGTACACTCATACACATACAAAAATAAATAAAATTAAAAAATGCTTTAAAAAATAAAAGTTAAAAAAAATTTCTATGTCCTGAAGCTAGCCGTGAACCTTGGATTTTCCTGCCTCCTCCTCCCTGTGTTGAGATCACAGGCGTGTGAATCACATCACTGCAGTTTATTTAAAACACCTTAGCATGGGCTAGGGAAATGAAGGTCAGTGGTCCAGCACTTGCCTAGCATACATAAGGGCCTGGTTCAGCCCCCAGTTCCCCCCTCCCCTCTCCACACATGCACCAAAATACCCTTAGCTAAAATTAAAAATGCTGAAACAAGTGCAAGTATATATAAGGGCTATGGGGACATTTGAGAATTTGCTCTGTTTTGACATATTTAAGTTTTTATAATAAAGTAAAAAAATTAACCATTTATAGAAAAGACCTTGGCCTTCTTTGAGTTGCCCTATGAACAATCTCCCATGTTTTCAACCCCCACCCTCCCATCCTGCTGTGTGGTATGTGGAGATTCAGGCTGAGGACAGGAGGAAAGCTGTTGGCAGTAATTCCATGACTGAGGCTGGAGGTCAGGCACCCTGCCTCATTGAGGTGACTGACACTAGTTGGCTTCTGCTAAAGCTGTTGAGGAAATGGAATTTCTGTGAACAGAACATTGGTAGGAGCTGGAAGCCAGGGTACTTTGTTCTGTGGGTTAGGTTGAAAGTTGTCTTCTGAGAAAAGGGGTGTATGTGAAATTACTATTTGAAGAACTGAGTCACAATCAGCGGCCCCTTAGCTTAGGGCCCTAGGCTAGTTCTTGTTCAAACCTCTTGCCAGGCTTTGTGATACATTGTTCACAGAGCATGAGGAAAATTTGACATGTGTTGGTCATTCTGAATAGCTTGGGTTTGAACTGCTGAGCTAGAGCTGAAGAGTTAGCTCACTCTGTAAAGTACTTGTCATACAAGCATGAGACCTGGGTTCCATCCCTACCATGCACACTGAAAGAACAAATAGAAGAAATAATATTTGTTCTTAAAAAAAAACAAAAACAAAACCTGGGCATGGTGACATATGCTTAAAATCCCAGCACTGGGGAGGCAGAGTGAGGAGGATGAGAACCCCAGCACTGGGGAGGTAGAGGCAGGAGGATGAGAACCCCCGCACTGGGGAGGCAGAGGCAGGAGGACGAGAACCCCCGCACTGGGGAGGCAGAGGCAGGAGGACGAGAACCCCAGCACTGGGGAGGCAGAGGCAGGAGGACGAGAACCCCAGCACTGGGGAGGTAGAGGCAGGAGGACGAGAACCCCAGCACTGGGGAGGCAGAGGCAGGAGGACGAGAACCCCAGCACTGGGGAGGCAGAGGCAGGAGGACGAGAACCCCAGCACTGGGGAGGCAGAGGCAGGAGGACGAGAACCCCAGCACTGGGGAGGCAGAGGCAGGAGGACGAGAACCCCAGCACTGGGGAGGCAGAGGCAGGAGGACGAGAACCCCAGCACTGGGGAGGCAGAGGCAGGAGGACGAGAACCCCAGCACTGGGGAGGCAGAGGCAGGAGGACGAGAACCCCAGCACTGGGGAGGCAGAGGCAGGAGGACGAGAACCCCAGCACTGGGGAGGCAGAGGCAGGAGGACGAGAACCCCAGCACTGGGGAGGCAGAGGCAGGAGGACGAGAACCCCAGCACTGGGGAGGCAGAGGCAGGAGGACGAGAACCCCAGCACTGGGGAGGCAGAGGCAGGAGGACGAGAACCCCAGCACTGGGGAGGCAGAGGCAGGAGGACGAGAACCCCAGCACTGGGGAGGCAGAGGCAGGAGGACGAGAACCCCAGCACTGGGGAGGCAGAGGCAGGAGGACGAGAACCCCAGCACTGGGGAGGCAGAGGCAGGAGGACGAGAACCCCAGCACTGGGGAGGCAGAGGCAGGAGGACGAGAACCCCAGCACTGGGGAGGCAGAGGCAGGAGGACGAGAACCCCAGCACTGGGGAGGCAGAGGCAGGAGGACGAGAACCCCAGCACTGGGGAGGCAGAGGCAGGAGGACGAGAACCCCAGCACTGGGGAGGCAGAGGCAGGAGGACGAGAACCCCAGCACTGGGGAGGCAGAGGCAGGAGGACGAGAACCCCAGCACTGGGGAGGCAGAGGCAGGAGGACGAGAACCCCAGCACTGGGGAGGCAGAGGCAGGAGGACGAGAACCCCAGCACTGGGGAGGCAGAGGCAGGAGGACGAGAACCCCAGCACTGGGGAGGCAGAGGCAGGAGGACGAGAACCCCAGCACTGGGGAGGCAGAGGCAGGAGGACGAGAACCCCAGCACTGGGGAGGCAGAGGCAGGAGGACGAGAACCCCAGCACTGGGGAGGCAGAGGCAGGAGGACGAGAACCCCAGCACTGGGGAGGCAGAGGCAGGAGGACGAGAACCCCAGCACTGGGGAGGCAGAGGCAGGAGGACGAGAACCCCAGCACTGGGGAGGCAGAGGCAGGAGGACGAGAACCCCAGCACTGGGGAGGCAGAGGCAGGAGGACGAGAACCCCAGCACTGGGGAGGCAGAGGCAGGAGGACGAGAACCCCAGCACTGGGGAGGCAGAGGCAGGAGGACGAGAACCCCAGCACTGGGGAGGCAGAGGCAGGAGGACGAGAACCCCAGCACTGGGGAGGCAGAGGCAGGAGGACGAGAACCCCAGCACTGGGGAGGCAGAGGCAGGAGGACGAGAACCCCAGCACTGGGGAGGGAGAGGCAGGAGGACGAGAACCCCAGCACTGGGGAGGTAGAGGCAGGAGGACGAGAACCCCAGCACTGGGGAGGCAGAGGCAGGAGGACGAGAACCCCAGCACTGGGGAGGGAGAGGCAGAGGACGAGAACCCCAGCACTGGGGAGGCAGAGGCAGGAGGACGAGAACCCCAGCACTGGGGAGGGAGAGGCAGAGGACGAGAACCCCAGCACTGGGGAGGCAGAGGCAGGAGGACGAGAACCCCAGCACTGGGGAGGCAGAGGCAGGAGGATCCAGCCAATAAGAGACGCTGTCTTCAAAACACAACGTAGACAGTACCTCTGAAGGAATGACAGTAAAAGTTGTTCTCTGGCCTCTAGACACAAATGTATCACACTTCATACATGTACCTGCCTGTTTTTTCACGTAAACTCTGTTTGACAGCTAAACTGAGGTTGCTGTGGGTTGGATTTTCTTCAAGCAGGACACAGTGTGGCTTTCCAGGCACAGGCTCTTGTGAGGAATGAGTACTAGGAAGAAATTTGAGGTTTCTTCAGGCAAGAGCCCTGCATCTATCAAGTTGCTGTTGCCCGTGGAACCTGGGCAAGAGGGGAGCTGTTCAAGTGACAGGACGGCCAGGCTAGGCTGATGGGGAGTTGTCAGCCTCCACTCTGAGCACTGACATTTTTGGGGTTCAGTGGCTCATGGTAGCCTCAGGTGCACTAGCAAAGGCCATCTCTAATTCTTGTGGCTGCAATATTCTGATCATCCCCATCCAAGTCCAGAACATTCTCCTGGCTCCTTCCAAGGCTGATTAGCTCCTTCTTCACTTAGCTGCCAAGCTTCTTGAGCTGGCCTTGAGGGTTTCTCATGCAAATTAAGAATCAGGCCTGAGTAGCTCTACTCAGTACTCATGGTCACATCAAACCCCTCCCAAACAGGGATGTCTGATCACTTAATGAGAGTTTCAGCTTGGAGCCCTAGGAACGAAATTGGACATGCAGACCCAGTGAGCACAGGCCAGGTAGCTCTGCATCTCCCCCATCTTGATCCCACCAAGATACGGGAGAGATTTTCACACTGGACTGGGGGTGTGCTAGTAGTGATAGAACAGCCCACAGCTCTAGGAAAAGGTCCCCACTGAGGCAGCTCATAACTGGCCTTTTTGGCTTATAGTGGCCTTGAGGTGTCCCTGATGGCAGGTGATTCCCTGGTTCTTCCTCTCACGTGGTTCCTGGAAGAGGCTTGTAGGAGAACACACAGGTTCTAGTAGAATTGATATGACAGACAGACAGACAGACAGACAGACAAAAATCTCTTAGTGTAAGCCTATTTCAGTACTTTAAGGCCAGCCTTTTCTACTATGGGATGGACTTTTGCTGAGCATATGTTACTGTTATGTCACGAAGCATCTTTGTCCTCTCTTGCTGATGCCAACCCACATAGGAGATCTTTTCTGGAGAGCAGGGCACTAGGAGGATTGCCTAGGTGCCATGTGAGCACATAGTCAGATTATGTCTGAACCTCTGCTGATATAGCTGTGCACTGGCTCAGGGAGCAGAGTGTTCACCCTCATGGTCTTCTGGATGAGAGGTGGAGGGTGGCTTCAGGCTCCTGTTTCCTCAGTTGTTATGTATGATCCATCCGACTCTGACCATGGTCCTGTGAGGCTAGAACATCCCTGCTCCACCACAGCTTCTGTCCTCTGTCTGCTGAGCTGCTACTTGGTCTTTGGTTCAGACAGAGCACCATCTTCTCAGAGGAAGACTGATAGCAGGCACATCGGCCACTGCTTTGCCATGAGCCAGGCATCATCTGGGCAGAGTGGGCAAGCAAGATGCCTGGGAACATCAGCGTGGGGCAGCAGATCATCATGCAGGCCCCAAGCACAGCCTGGTCACGCACAGGCCATATGTCTGTGGAGTTGGCCTTGTTTACAAAGACCAGACCGATACAGGGTGGAGTAAGCCTAGGAGAGAGCCATGCGGAGCTTTTGCGCCTCTGAGTGCCTATCCAGTGGTGGTGACTGTCTGATGGACACTATGCCTGCCTTAAAGGCTGTACTTGATAGCAACAGCGTCATAAGCCTGTTGGTAGGTACCATAATGCACGAGAAGCTGTGGAGACCAGTTGCACATGGCAGTGCCCTCTGGATAATGATTTTATTAAGTTCCATCTTCCTGTGGGCAGTGCTGGAGATGCCAGGCAAGTGCTTTCACTGAGCTGCACTCCAGGCCCTCTGATGGACGTATATTGCTTGGGGTCCTTCCTGAGCTCACCAAACACAAACACTGTGCCTTGTGTTCTCAGGATGCCAAGTTCGTGGAAGAGCGACGAAAGCAGCTGCAAAGTTACCTGCGCAGCGTCATGAACAAGGTCATCCAGATGGTGCCCGAGTTTGCCGCCAACCCCCAGAAGGAGACCCTGGTCCAGCTGCTGCCCTTCTTCGTGTGAGTACCTGTCATGGGGGTATGTTCTTGGGCACTGAGCTCAGCTTTCTTTTGCACCTTTGGATGTTAGGGAGTCCCTGGCTCTAGGTGTGGCCCATGGAGCTGTCGGTGGTACTGAAATAGAAGTCCACCCTGTGCTCTTGGGACCTGGTGTCTGTGAGTGAGCATCCTTGATGAACATCTGTTCATAAGTGATTTACATGTAGGCAGATATAAATTTTTATTTATTAATTTTTTGGGGGGGACTTTACTGGGTTTTTTTGTTTATTATTTTTTAAGGGATTCACAATATAAGAGCACAGTTGTTTTCACATCATATTGATGTTGCTCAGTTTGCCATACAACTAGGTAATTGGCACTAGCATCCACAGATGAGGGATACCATTCATTGTTTGTTTTTCTGGGACTGTGTTACTTCACTCAGCATGCTGTCTTCTAGCTCCAGCCATTACCTGCAAAACTCATGATATCATCTTTCTTTACTGCTGCATAGAACTCCATTGTATAGATGTACCACATTTTCTCTATCCACTCATCAGTTGAAGGGCACTTGGGATAAACTTTTATTATGCTTATTTATGTATTTGTGTGTGTACACAAGACATAGAGTATGTGTGGAAGTCAGAAGACAGCTTGTAGGAGTTAGTTCTCTGTCCACCATGTGACTCCCAGGGATAAAACTTGCGCTGTCAGGCTTGACAGCAACTATCCTTCCCCTGTCAGCCATCTTGCTGGCCCCACATGATCACAGTCAAAGGAAAGGAGCATTTATTTTTGGTTAGGCTTCCAAGGTGTCCCAAAACTGAAATGGTCTGTATTGGTGTTTCCTAAGTTTGGGTGATAGACCCAAGGAAAATCTCCTCACCCCATGTCTGCAAACTTTAATGACCTCTGTTAATTTTAATTTAACAAACTTTAATTCTTCCATATTCTGTCTTTAATGAGCATGGTGGGATTGCATGGGGGAAGGCTGTAGGCAGTCTCATTTGGGGCTTCAGGGACGTGATCTACAACCATCCTTTGTCCATGCTGACAGAGATCTCTGAGATGTTTCCTGTCTGTGTTTTTCATGGAAGACAGTGAGATCAGCATACCCTCTGAAAAACCAGGCTGGGCCAGGGAGTTCCACTTAAACACACAAGCAGAGGCAGGCACACAAACACACATATACACATACCCATACAGGCACATAGAAACAGATGCGCTGACATACGGACATTCAAAAACCCATACAGACCTCAACGTGAAACCCCAAACTCTGAAGGTGATAGAAGAAAAAGTTGGCAGCAGACTACAAGACATAGGCGTAGGAAAAGACTTCCTAAATCAGACAGCAGCTGCACAAGAATTAAGGTCGACAATTGACAAATGGGACCTCATCAAACTCAAAAGCTTCTGTACATCAAAAGAAACAATCAAGGAAGTGAAGAGAAATCCCACAGAGTGGGAGGAAACCTTCACTGCAGATACATCTGACAAAGCATTGATTTCCAGAATATATAAACTACTCAAAAAACAAAGAAAAAAGAAAACAAATGACCCACTCAATAGATGGAACAAAGAACTGAACAGAGACTTCACAAGTGAGGAATTAGAGATGTCTGAGAAACACCTCAAGAACTGTTCAACGTCACTAATCATTAAGGAAATGCAAATGAAAACCACTTTAAGATATCATCTTACTCCAATAAGACTGGCTAGGATCAAGAAAACAAATGATACCAAGTGCTGGAGAGGTTGTGGGGAAAGGGGAACACTCATCCACTGCTGGTGGGAATGTAAACTCGTACAGCCACTATGGAAAGCAGTTTGGAGAACCCTTGGAAGACTTGGAATGAACTTGCCATCCGACCCAGCCATACCACTCCTGGGCATGTACCCTCAAGACTTACGCCACCACAGAGATACATGCACGGCCATGTTTATTGCAGCTCTCTTCACAATAGCAAGGAGCTGGAACCAACCTAAATGCCCCTCAACTGACGAGTGGATAGAGAAAATGTGGTACATCTACACAATGGAGTTCTATGCAGCAGTAAAGAAAGAAGACATCATGAGCTTTGCAGGAAAATGGCTGGAGCTAGAGGACATCATGCTGAGTGAAGTAACACACTCCCAGAAAAACAAATGATGAATGGTATCCCTCACCTGTGGATGCTAGTGCCAATTACCCAGTTGAGTCCACAGAGGCCAGAGGAGGATGTCAGATCCCCTGGAACTGGAGTTTCATGCAGTTGGGGGCCACCAGGTGCTGGGAACTGAACCCACTGTGCTCTGCAAAAGCAGCAAGTGCTCTTAAGTGCTGAGTCATCTCTCTAGCCCCAAGAGGTTTTGCCCAACTAGTTTGCTCATTTGCACCAATGAATATGATGTGTTTGGCTTTGTTTCTATAATACACTGTTTTATATTGTAAAAAAAAAAAGAGAAATGATGTATAATGTATGAAAAAGTTTAATAACAATAAAAAATATTAAAAACAAAACAAAACCAAAAATCCACACAGACATATACCCATACATCAACAGACACCCATACAAACACAAACACACAGAGACATGTACCCCTCATACATACACAAACACACAGACACACATATATAGACACATGCAAACACTAATACACAGATATACAAACACACAAGACATACACACACCCCTCACACAAACATACATAAGCACACAGATACACACAAGCTTGCACATGCAGATTCACGCAAAAACAAATATATAGGCATACAAACACAAAGAGACATATCATATGCACATACCCCCACACAAAGACACAGACATACATACATATAAACATAAGTACAAAGACATATAAGAGACACATACACCCCCTCATACATACACACAAAAATATGCATACATATCCAGACACAGGCGAGCACAAATACATTGATGTACAGACACACATAAACACAGATACATAGACATACAAACATACAGAGATACATACACCCACACCTATACAGACACAGACAGACCAGTACAAACACATGTACACACACACACATGCACACACACACGCACGCACATATACACACACATGCATCTGGGCTAAAAAAAAATCCTTTAAAGCATTACCATTATGCATCTTGACAGATGAGCTTCTTTCAAATGTTAACCTGGGATCATACAGGTCTCCTGTAGTCAGGTGTCCACGGATGCATCTCCTGAGACAGTGCTTCATGGCATGGACCCAGCCGCACCCAGCTTATCTCATCTGCTTTTCCTAGGATCACATTAAGTGGGTGCTGTGTCCATTTTATTTAGTGGAATCATACAAAATTGCCATTAAAATACCAATACCACAAGGTTTGTAACTGCAGACTATAATTACTAACACAAAGCATTTTTACAATATTTTTATTTTAATTTTATGTGTATGAGTATATTGCCTGCATATATGTTGTATAATGCCCACAGAGGCCAAAAGAGGGCATCAGATTCCCTTGGAACTGGAGTTACAGACAGTTGTTAGCCACCAGTGCATGTTGGGAATCAAACCCTTGTTGGGAATCAAACCCAGGTCCTCTGCAAGAGCAGCCAGTGCAGCCATCTCTCCAGCCCCATTTACAGGATATTTTATGCTACAGATGAGGGAATCAAGACCAGAGTGGAGACTGACTGACCCCTGAACCCCTCCCAGCATATGGGGAACCTGGGCTCTCAGTCAGGTTTGGGAATCCAGATGGAAAACCCACAACCTATGGACTGAACCTATTTTTGATATGGCCAGACAGTGGGGTTTCTCATTTTTCTTAAATGAAGTAGTTCCCATTGTAAAACAACTAATGGTATCAGATTTATTATTTTATTTTAATGAACATGATGCATGAGTATAATCCTTGCACCATTTCCATCCCTCCCAGTCCCCCTCCAAATCTTCCCACATCCCCCAAACTCCCTCTCAATTTCCTGTCCCCTTCCTTGATTATTTTTATTAAAATGGAGATGCTAGCTGTCTCTTGAACATACGATTGGTCTCACCCTTCTTCCACCCCTGCACACTCAGCTTTGGCCATCAGCAGCCCTGTGTCCCAGGACCTATTGTCTTCTAGACACTCATCCAGCCCCAGTCCCTGCTGTACACACTCTCCAGCTGGCTTCTCACATGCTCGTGGCTGCCACACACTCACGGATCCTGCCTGGCTCTGTAGATGCTTGAGGTTTGGGCCTGGCTTGTGGTCATGCTCTCAATGCCCCTCCACAAAGGAGGACTTGGGACACCATGTGCTGTTGTTACCCTAGCTCCATTTGCTTGTTTGTCTGTTATGTGAGTCAGGTCCTGGTAACTTCCTGTGTTGCTGGTCCTGTCCCTTCTAGGCATGGGAAGGGGGAGCAGGGCAGATCAGAGCTGCTGGGAGGAACTAGCTGATGGGCACCCTCCCTCCTGATACTCCAGGAAGCTCTCAGGCTTGGTCCTGTGTTAACCAGGGCCTGCTGACACAGGCATCTTTGCAGTTGTCAGTACTGTTGTGGGTCTGGCAGTTGCACCATGGCTTCTGAGCAGCCTGCCATCCTCACAGATATGAGAGTGAAGGCTCACAGGTCCAGCGTGCCTTCCCCAGCTCTCAGCCTCTGTTCCCGTCCTTGTTGATGCCCACAGCAGTTCTGATGCAGAAAGTGGGATGCAGGCAGGGAGACTCCATGTCTCCATTTCAGACTGTGTCAGTGTAGGGAGCCAGAAGGCTAGCAGCTCCAACACCCTCTCTTCTAAGGAGGGCCACATTGTATTCTCCTGGAGCTTGTGAGAAAGTTGGACCCTGAGGACTGCAGCTCAGTGCAGAGACTCTCAGATCCCAAGGGAAAGCCGGGCACCACTAATGAGAGCCTTGGCTCTGAGGATTCAGTCTGTGGAACTGGATGCACATCAGGTGGCTTTGATGATTTGCTAGACTGTCATTTAACATGCTATTAAATACTTTTCTGCAGAGTAATTCATCCCCATGATAGTGCCATGCCTGGGGGGGGAGTGGAGGAGGAGGTAGTTGGGCCAAAGGCAGAATAATGTAGGTCACAGCACAGATTTCCAATGGAGCTTCAGCAGAAGCCCTTCCGGTCCCCTACTGCTGCCACCACTACTCCAAATGCTGTTAGGTATAGTTTCTGCTGAAATGTGAAGAGTTTCATTCTCTCAGAGAGCAGTCAACTTTAGCCCAGAGATACAGTGGGCTGCCCAGTGCCTTGCCAGGGTTCACTTGAGCCCATGTTGAGGCTTTTGCCTCTAAAGGGCCTGCTATCAGGAAGGATGCAGTGCCCCCTTAGAACCTTCTAGCTTGTTTTAGTGGACTGTCTTCTAGGCTCCATAGTCCCTAGCACTTCCTAGTGGCTGCAAACGGGGATAATGCAGTTTGGGATGTCACTACAGTGCAAGCCACAGAGCCCGGAGTGGACATGGTCTGAAAATAAGTGTAATTGTGAATGACATTTGTGGGTTACAGGTATGTGCCAGGCTGGGCACTGTCCTGCTGCCACACTTGGGCTTCCTTCTGCTATGTCCTTATCCCCATTAGCTCTCCAAGGAGCTCAGGCTGGGCCTGGGGCAGGAGGCAGTCTCTGTTTAGTCAAGTCTGTGCTGGGCCTTGGACCCAGCCTTCCAGTGCCACTGTGTTGCAAGGCAGCACTCATTTATGTCCTCCCTCCCTTCTTCCGTCCCTCCGTCCCTCCGTCCCTCCGTCCCTCCATCCCTCCGTCCCTCCGTCCCTCCCCCTCCTTTCCCTCTCTTCACACGTATATTCATTATTCCTTTACAGGGTGCTGAATTCAGCAGCATACTCCCCAAGTTGTTCTCTAGCTCTCTCATGGCTAGCTGTGTGAGCACAAGCAAGCCACTGATTAAGGTCCCCCAGGCCCCAGTGCCTTCATTTGTGCAGTGCAGACAGTGACAGTAGCTACCTCATAGAGTGGTCATGTGAACACATAGCTATCAGGCTCAGGCACAGTAAGCACCGTGTATATGTTCACATGTGACATGTAGCCTTTTCCACTAGCAGACAGGGAGCTGGGGGATGAGGGGCTGGAGACGGACATCCAGGGGGGGTAGTAATCTTTCGGCTTGCAGAAAACCTGAAGGCCTGAAGATGTGGGACAAGGAGATGAACACCCCCTCTCTGCACACACTCCCTGGAATCCCTGCCTGACTCCTTGTAACTTCATAGAGCTCCTAGGTCGGATCCTAGCTCTAGGCTACTGTGCTGTCTGCCTTTTTAGGTTGAACTTTCTCTGTGATGGCCTTTTCACTGTTTGTTTTACTATTACCCTAAGTGAACATGAAGAGATTTCCAGATCCTTCTCCCTTGAGCAGTGTTCCTGATGTCTCACATGGTTTGGCAGGCACCTCTGTGGGATGAGTTTCCATTCTGGCTCAGGATATGTGGACTGTGGATTTGGACTGATATCACAGAGACCACTTCTTCTACCGACTCATTAAGCAACATTTTGACAGGTGCAAAAGGGGCAGCCATTCTTTCCAGATGTGCAGAACAACACCAAAGTGCAGAAAACTCCAAGTCTGCCACTGTGACTAAAGAACAGACACACCTCTGTAATCAGGCTGTGTGAGACACTGGCTGGCTCTGGTCTTGAGAGTGTATCGGCCTTGGTCTCTAGGAGCCCTTGCAGGTCTCTGAACTCAGTGCTGGCAGCAGGTTGGAGAGCGGATGAGTGGAACACGGTGCAGGACTTCATGGCAGGACAGATGAGGGAGGACAGCTTGGACTATACTGGCCAGGAGGAAAGGGGAACGCAGGCTCCCCAGACTCCCAGACCCCTAGAGAGGGGAGAACAGCATCTGCAGGCTTATTGAAGATTGGGGGGACAGGCGCGTGCAACGCCATCGCTTGGTCAGTCTCAGCAGGCAATGTGTGGGCTGGGTAGGTGGCAGGATGGCCTGTTGAGGGGATGGCAAGGAGCGCACCAGAGGATGGGCCAAGCTTCTGAGGTTGCCTGGTTGATGAAGGTCAAGGGGACAGGAAACAAAGAAGGTGGAAATGGCAAGCGGGTCAGAAACTGGCCTTTGTGAGGCCCTGAAGGTGGACTTAGAGCTGGTAGAGGAAGCAAGGGAAGAGGGAGGTAGGACTATTATTCCCTAGAATCAGATCGTCTTAGCTGGCACCCTGTGGCAGTGCCTTTCTTTATTTCTGTGAGTCTCACATCTCCAGAAAAATCAGCTGAGAAGTTGAAGGGCAGGTATTATTATCCTCCTGGAAAAGCTAAGGAGTAGCAGTCTACCTTCCTAGATGTAGGAACCCAGCCAGAAGCACTGCCAGAGCACAGTGCCCAGGAAGGTCAAGGTCTGCAGAGCTGAGTTAAGTAGGAGAGCAGCACTCACCACATAAGGCAACAACATGAGTTTGGGCCGAGACTAGGATCAAGGTTACACTCACTGCTCTGTCTGCTGCACAGGTCATGCTTGCAAATGAGATGTATACAAATAGGTTTATGTTCATAGGACATGTTACCAGAAAATAACTGGAGAAGTAAGTTCTATAAGCATGGCCCTGGTGTTCTACAGCCTGGTGGCTGGGAGGTTTGCATGGCACATGATTTTTTCAGCAGTGCTGATGTGTGAGCTAGTGTGCTCTAGGCTCAATTATTTGCTCTTGGCTGACCCTCTGGGTTAGTACCAACAAAGCTAGTATTTCCAATCACTTCACTATGAGGGGGAAAAAAACTGAGGCTGTTTTGAGAATAGCTTCTAGGTTGGGGAAATTCCTGATTCTGATTGTGGCATCTGAAATCCTGAAGCGTCCTCTCACTAAGGAATTTGGAACACATTTTGGGACACACAAGGGAATAGCTGACTTGTGCGAATCGTGGAGGACCAAGAAGCTGTGGTGGCTAAGGTTGGGAGCTGGGGATATGGACGGGGTGCAGAGCCAGCCAGGCAGAGGGAAAGCTGGGAGGAAACTGTGTCAGGGTTGGAAGCAAGTGTTTCCCAAAGGATCCTCCTCTGTGTGAATGAGCTGTGAAATTAACACCTAGACTTAGAGCAGTAGAAATAGCAAGCTGTCCTCCTCCTGGGTTGCCAAGTTGGCAGAGGCCCCACGGAGCAGGTGGCATGGCACAACTGTGGTGGCATCCCTGCCACCCTAGGCAGTGCAAGACTGTCCTGAGCCAGCCAGCTGGGACATCAAAGGGGGAGCCAAGGCACCTCTAGGCCATTGGGTAGAGCGTTTCCAGCCAGATGGATTCTGGAACTGCCAGATGTGGGAGGTGTTTTTTGTGCCCTTTGGCCATAGCATCAGGTTTTTTGTGCCTTTTGGCCACAGCATCAGGTTGAGAGTCTCTAGGGAGTCTGAGGGGTGGGCTTCCTGGGTCTTTTAGAGCCAGCTGGGCTCCATAGTTGAGGGAGAGATAGAGGTGATGGTGGTGTGTTCTCTACCCTGCCAGATGCCCAGAACTGAGTGGGCTTCTTTTCATTGACACATTGAATCCCATTTCTTCCCTTTAGGACTGGCATTGCTATTCCTTCCCCAAGTGAGGAAATGAGCCTCACAGTGAAGTGACCTAGCCAGGTGTCCCTGCACCTGGGAGGGCATGCCTGAGCTGATGAGAGCCAGGTGTCCCACACCTGGGATGTGTGGGAGCAAGGGCATGCCTGAGCTGATGAGAGCCAGGTGTCCCGCATCTGGGGTGTGTGGGAGCAAGGGCATGCCTGAGCTGATGAGAGCCAGGTGTCCCGCACCTGGGGTGTGTGGGAGCAAGGGCATGCCTGAGCTGATGAGAGCCAGGTGTCCCACACCTGGGATGTGTGGGAGCAAGGGTATGCCTGAGCTGGTGAGAGCCAGGTGTCCCACACCTGGGGTGTGTGGGAGCAAGGGCATGCCTGAGCTGATGAGAGCCAGGTGTCCCGCACCTGGGAGGTGTGGGAGCAAGGGCATGCCTGAGCTGATGAGAGCCAGGTGTCCCACACCTGGGATGTGTGGGAACAAGGGCATGCCTGAGCTGATGAGAGCCAGGTGTCCCACACCTGGGAGGTGTGGGAGCAAGGGCATGCATGAGCTGATGTGATCAGCAGCCTTTATACTCTGTAACCAGGTCAGTCCTGGCCATTGCTAAGTTGAAGCTTTCAATGTGGATCCCCTGGCCTAAGTCAGAAGGAAGCCTGGTGAGAGCATGTGACGATTTCTCATCTGTGGAGGGGTCCTGGGGACAGGCTGTGTCTGCTAGAGCCTCTCCAAGGGACCCCTATGGGCCACTGCCTGGTGCTGTACAAGGTTCTCCCCATATCCCCCACTTTGGGGATCACTCCTGAAGTATAGGTTTCATAAAGGGCTGGAGATAAGGCTGGGAAGGGAGAAGGAAAGAACTCAGAACCCAGACCCCACCGTGGGCACAGCCTCAGATGCTGGCTTCACACTAGACTGACCTGCCTGTTCCTAGCTGGCTTGCTGGGAGCCACAGTCTTCCTTGTCCCTTATTGGTTTAACATGTACAGGGTGTTTTAAGTGGCCCAGAGGGAAGGATGTGTGGAAGTCAGACCGTGGCCTTGGAACAGTCCCCTCCAAGCCTAGGATTCTCCAGCTCAGCAAGTGAGGCTCCGGGCTGGAGCTGGTGGCCGCCTGCAGAGGAAGAACTTGTGTTTACACTTGGGAACTTGCTGTGACAGGGCTGCAGATATTTTCTCACCAGCTTGTTCTGGAAGGCAGATTGAGAAGTTACTAATATGACAGGAAATGGCCTTTCCATTGCTGCCTGGCACAAGGCCCTTGGAGACTTTTCCTGTTGAGGGTTCCAGAGAATGGCATGCACAGTGACGGGTGGCATGACTGAAAGCCGTGTTCTGGTCACTGACTCCGAAGTCTCAGATTAGCCCTGTACAGACTTTGTGCCTGTTTCCTGTGCTGCTAGACAGGATGGTGCCTGCTACTCTGAAGCACTCAACAGCAGGCATGGAGCAAGTGCTTGTAGTTGATGCTGCTGCTGATGTCACTGGCAGGAGTGTGGCCAGGCTCCTTAGGAGCAGGGTTGAGTGAGTGTGGAATTCCAAGGTGTGAATAGTATGTGGTAAGCATGTTAACCAGGGTCCATGTAAACTCCCCCTGTGTCCAGGCCACAGCCAGGCCTTTCTCCCCCTACAGTGTCCTGTTAGTCTGGGAGGTGGAGGATGTGACAGTGCTCATACCCTGTGGCTGCACCCCCACTGCTGAGGTCTTCCCAGCAGAGGACTCGCTTTTCTCCTATGTGAGGAGGCAGCGTAGTAGATGGTGGGCGAGCTGACGCTCAGTGGTTCTGCGCCTATTGCATCACACAGCAGCCCGTGTGAATGCAAGAAGAGCAAGACCGAGCCAGGTCAACCTGGGCTCCAACACCAGACCTTCTTAGTAGCCTGGTGACCTGGCCTGCTCTCTGCCTCAGTATCCCTATCTATAAAATGGGGCTAGTTCCCAAGACCACATGGGTTTATTGAAAAGGCTGGAAGCAGCCCGCTGAGTCAGTGCCTCTTCACAGGGAGCTGCCGTGACTACAGCTGCAGCCTTCCTTTTGGGTTCAGTCTCACTTCAGTCCCCAAACGATAGGCGCTGGCAGCTTAGCTATTACCACAATTGTCTGCCCTACTTCATGACTTTTATTTTTAAACATTGGAACCTCAGAAAATTCAGTTTGGAGAAAGAGAAACAGATTTAAGTTATTTTGGGCACAATAACCTCCTTCCAACTTGGGGTTAGCAAACAACAACAAAAAAAGTAGTGCAACTCCTGTAATATCAGAAGTGTGGCCACAGTGCATAGAAGCCAGCTGCCTTGTCCCACCATGGTGTCACCTAGCCTGTGATAGTTTTCCTCAAAGTAGGTTGGGCAGCCATAGAATTCTGGGTTTCCCTCTAGACTTTAGAAAATACTATCTTTGAGTGACCGCTGAGAGTAGTCATCACTGGGCCCCCAGTCCTCTCCCGCCTTGTTACTGCAGCGTAACAGACACAGGCCACAGGATTTGGTGCCCTAAAGTCCTAACACTGCTTCTGCCTCAGGCTAGGAGGTTCCTGGCATGGCTGGCTTCTTGATGGAACTCCTGTCAGGATACATCCAGGGGAAAGAGGTGGCCACTCAGTCCACCCCACTCACAGGAAAGTGAGGGACAACATAGCTGTGCACTGGGGCCTGGAGTCTTGGGCTCAGTTGACACAGGTTGTTGTGTGAGGAACTTGTGATACCTTGGCACCATTTTCTACCCTCACTAAGCCTCCTGACATGTAGAAGTGTCTCCTGGACAGCCTGGTTCATTGTCCTTGGCAGAGTCACTGTGCCCAGCAGAATGAGATTTGTCTCAGTCCTCCTCAAAAGTACCTCACACAGCCCTGGGGCTGGCAAGGCCTCTCCTAAGCGGTATCAGCGTAGTGAGGGGCAGGTTCATGGCTGTACTGACAGGGTGAGCACGTTGGCTTCCCAGCTGTCACTGCTGCACGGCCTGGGACTTGGGCTTCAGGGACTGCTTTCTATTTGGAAGAAAGATTGAGGATGGCCTAGAAGCCTGAGGGACTGATGGTGTGTATCTCTTTACAGACTGCTGGAAGGAACTGGTGTGGGAGGGTAAGGCTGTGCAGGCCTCTGGTCACCTTTGGTCACTCTAACCCCTGAGCTCTTATTATGAAGAGGCCAGCTTCTGCCTTGGGGCCTTGATGGAGCATTCGTGTGGAGATGGTGTGTCAGAGGCATGGCCTCCTGATGGTTACTAGGGTTTCTCAGTCAGCTGGGAAGTGAGCTCCACTCGCGCTCCTGGTGTATTAGTCACTTTTCTATTGCTGAGATGGAACCACCATGACCCAGGGAACTTATAAAAGGAAGAGTTTATCTGATCTTACGGTTCCAAGGGGAATTGAAGTCCATTGTGGCAGGGATGCATGGTGGCAGGAGGTGCCGAGCAGGAGCAGAAAGCAGAGGTTCATCTTCAAGTGAGAGAATGACTGGAGAGAGAGCTACTGGAGATTGACAAGGATTTTTGGACTCTCTAAGCCCACCCCCAGAGACATCCTTCCTCCAGCATGGCCACACCTTCTAAGACCTCCAAAAAACAGAGCCACTAACTGGGAACAAAATGTCCAAATACTTGAAGCCATCTGCCACAGCTGGCAATCCCAGCTACCACACAAATGATCTCCCACTCTCCCTTCAAAAAGGGCAGTGAAATAAGGCCCAAAAAGCAGAGATGATTGCTGTGAGTCACACAGCAGGTGATTCTGAAACCTGAGCTCTTATCAGTCAGTAGATATACCATCACCATCACCATCTCTGTTCATAGATGAGGCACCTGAGGGTCAGAGAGGTTAAGTAAGTTGACTAAGTTCAGCCCGATAGTCCCAGGTCTAGGCAGCTCCCTTCCCTGTCATCAGACAGCATGAACCATAGTGCCTTCTGCACTGGGCACTGTAGGATGTCATGGCTGTCCACCTGGAGGGAGAGCATCTGTGTAGAACAGGACATGAGTAGCTGGGCCAGGCCTCAGAGGCTGTCACAGTCCATGCAGGGCCTCTAGGAGGCCAGGATGATATGAGCTCAGAGGACAGCCTCTGAACAATGGCCACAGGCCTCACATGACCCCAAGCTGTTACATGTGGTTCAGTGGACAGCTATGTGGGACGAACCTCTGGTGCGTGAGTTACTTTTGAGAGGAGGCTGAGCCACTGGGAGTGTTGGAGTAACTACTGTTTGACAATGAGAGCAGCTGTGAAGTTCTCAGGCTGGTGGTTTGAATGCCTGGGGGCCAAATGTCCAAAACCTCAGTGCCCAAGATGGGAAAGAGGGGCCAGCTTGGGTTCATGTCTCCAGGCTGTGTGAGTCAGCTCTCCCTCTGCACCTCATATCTCACCTGCAAAGTGGAGATGCTACCCTGGCCTTATTGTCGGACGACTGTCATCATGAGTGGAGAGTAGGCATTTAGCAGGTGTTACGTAGGGAAAGCTACATCCCCTTTCCATTCCATGCCCAGCCCAACAAGGATAATGTGAGACTGAATACCAGATTGATCGATTGGTAATTATAAACAATTACCATGAATGAGAGGGAAAAAATCTTTATTTCCCATTACACACAGGACTGCTGTGATTCAAACTGTTGTTTTGACTTGGAAATGAAGAAAACATGATGAGAAAATTAGAGATGTTTAAGCAGCTCCCTTCCATGCAAGTACCTTTATGAAAAGAAACGTCACATGTAAGTGATTAGAGTTGCTCTCAAAACACATGGAAATCAAAGGTTTCAAATTGGCCCCCACATTAAAAAGGGGGACCAGGCTTGTTTGGCATACCCTGGGGATGAGTGGGGCTGCCCAGAGTCCCCAGGGACAGAAGCAGGATTGGGGGATGATTGGAGTCTTTTCTCCCTCCTGTAGCCAAGCACTGGGCATGTATCTACTGTGTGCCAGGCAGCAGTGTCCAATGAGACAAGCTCCCACCCTTGTGGGCATTTGGCTTACAGACACTGAGTAGCCACAGGGTGTAGGTATGCCAGATAGTGATGGTTGCAGAAAAAAGGCTTCTTCCTAGCCAGCCTGATGGTGGGACAGTCAAAGCAAGGTGGGGTGGGGGGCATTGCTAAATAACCTTGCTGTCAGGAGCTGCACTTCAGGCACAGGAGGTGGAACCTTTTTCGCAGTGTCCAGATAGATGCTTTGACACTCGTGTCCTCTATGAGCCTTGGTTCCTCCACTCTCTGTTGGGGCAGGGAGCCAGTGCTCCTCAGACCCTCTCCAGCCCTGTCACTAGTCTTGTGCAGGAATAAGAGGAAGGGTAGTGTCCTTCGTGGATGAACAGCGACATGTCCCCTGGCTGGTTGATGGACTAACCGCTGGCAGTGACTTGAACTCAACTGTATTGAATAGGCATCAGAGGTTTCTCTCTTTTTGTGTGAGTGAAGGTCACCATGTTAGGTGCCACTGCTGGCCTCCTCCAAGGCTGGTGATGCGGCTGAGCTGATTAATGCAGCATGTCCTGAAGACAGCGCCCGAAGCAGACGTGGGCCTTACGGCAAGGAGGTCTGAAGACAGAGGAATCTGTGCTGTTTGTAAACATTGGAGGTTCCCATGCTACTAGCCAAGGCTGCCATTCAGCAGACCCCCTCGCCCCTGAGCCTCCTCTGTTCTCAAAAAGTACCATAAAGCAAGTGTGCAAGCTGGTGGGCTGGAGTGTGGCCCACTGTGGCTCCCCTGAATGGCACTGCCCAGGTTGTGGACTCCACCTGCTCTGCTGGTTCTGTAGCTTGCAGATGGTGCCAGCAAACCTGGACAGAGAAAGCTGCAGTGTTGCTCCCTGGCCTAGAAAGCCTGTCATGCAGCTCAGTGCAGAGCAGGGAAACTACACCTGGAGTTCTGTGTGTGTGTGTGTGTGTGTGTGTGTGTGTGTGTGTGCCCTTCAGAGTGTAGGGCCATGCCCGCACACACCTGGGGTTCTGTGTGTGCCCTTCAGAGTGTAGGGCCATGCCCACACACACCTGGGGTTCTTTGTGTGTGCCCTTCAGAGTGTAGGGCCATGCCTACACACACCTGGGGTTCTGTGTGTGTGCCCTTCAGAGTGTAGGGCCATGCCCGCACACACCTGGGGTTCTGTGTGTGTGCCCTTCAGAGTGTAGGGCCATGCCCACACACACCTGGGGTTCTGTGTGTGTGCCCTTCAGAGTGTACCACACTACACCTGGGGTTCTGTGTGTGCCCTTCAGAGTGTAGGGCCGTGCCCGCACATACCTGGGGTTCTGTGTGTGTGCCCTTCAGAGTGTAGGGCCATGCCCACACTACACCTGGGGTTCTGTGTGTGCCCTTCAGAGTGTAGGGCCATGCCCGCACACACCTGGGGTTCTGTGTGTGCCCTTCAGAGTGTAGGGCCATGCCTGCACACACCTGGGGTTCTGTGTGTGTGCCCTTCAGAGTGTAGGGCCATGCCTGCACACACCTGGGGTTCTGTGTGTGAGCCTTTCAGAGTGTGGGGCCATGCCCGCACTACATCTGGGGTTCTGTGTGTGTGCCCTTCAGAGTGTAGGGCCATGCCCTCACACACCTGGGATTCTGTGTGTGTGCCCTTCAGAGTGTAGGGCCATGCCTGCACACACCTGGGGTTCTGTGTATGTGCCTTTTAGAGTGTAGGGCCATGCCCGCACTACATCTGGGGTTCTGTGTGTGTTTGCCTTTTAGAGTGGGGGGCCATGCCTGCACTACACCTGGGGTTCTCTGTGTGTGTGCCTTTTAGAGTGTGGGGCCATGCCTGCACTACACCTGGGGTTCTGTGTGTGTGCCCTTCAGAGTGTAGGGCCATGCCCGCACTACACCTGGGGTTCTATGTGTGTGCCCTTCAGAGTGTAGGGCCATGCCCGCACTACACCTGGGGTTCTGTGTGGGGGGGGGCCATGCCTGCACTACACCTGGGGTTCTGTGTGTGTGTGCCTTTTAGAGTGTACGGTCATGCCCACACGACACCTGGGGTTCTGTGTATGTGCCTTTTAGAGTGTAGGGCCATGCCCGCACTACACCTGGGGTTCTGTGTGTGTGTGTGTTTGTGTGTATGTGTGTATGTATGTATGTGTGAGTACCTTTTGAGTGTAGGGCTATGCCCTCACTACACCTGGGGTTCTGTGTGTGTGTGTGTGTGTGTGTGTGTGTGTGTGTGTGTGCCTTTTAGAGTGTAGGGCCATGCCCACACTACACCTGGGGTTCTGTGTGTGTGCCTTTCAGAGTGTAGGGCCATGCCCACATTATACCTGGGGTTCTGTGTGTGTGTGCCTTTTAGAGTGTAGGGCCATGCCCTCACTACACCTGGGGTTCTGTGTGTGTGCCTTTCAGAGTGTAGGGCCATGCCTACATTATACCTGGGGTTCTGTGTGTGTGTGCCTTTTAGAGTGTAGGGCCATGCCCTCACTACACCTTGGGGGTGTGTGTGTGTGTGTGTGTGTGTGTGTGTGTGTGTGTCTTTCAGAGTGTAGGGCCATGCCCGCAGCTTGTCTCACCGGGTCGCTGTGGGACACTGCAGGACTGACAGGGTTCTTGCTGTGTCCCCTCCCGTATAAGAGCTAAGGAATATGAAGTGCAGATGGCAGGGTCTCTCTCCAGCCAGAAATATTGATGTCCTTGTCTTCTATAGTTGCTGTTCTTGGTGATGGTTTGGTTTGGTTTTTGCAATGCTAGGAATGGAACTCAGCATTGGAACCCAGGGCTTTGTACACATAGGCAAGTGCTCTACCATTGAACTATATGTCAGCATATACTGATGTCCTTATAATGCTGCTTCAGTATGGTCTAACCCCTGAGATCCTGACTGAATGACACTAGGTACAGTCCCATGTTTTCTTCTTTAATCCTCACCGATACCCCAGAAAGTGAAAAATGTCCCCATTTAGGAGAGAATCTCAAAGCCCAGAGAAATCAAGGCTTTGCCTGTAATCAAGTCCAGAACCCCTCTGTGCACATTTATAGCATAGGCAAGATGCAGGGCATTGAGTAGAGGACTTGCTGCTCTGGTGGAGAAGGTCCACTGTCCATGGGGTGCCACAGGAATGCAAACACTGGATCATAGGCGTCATCATGTGCCCACCTGGGACAATCCTGAGAAACATACCTTAAGTTGTCACTGCCTTCCCATGAGAGGAGCAGAAGGGTGACAGGTTCCACCAACTGAAGTAGCATAGGCCACAGCCAACAGCCTCATCCTTCCTTCAGCCCCTCCTGAAGATAAGTCTTCATATCTGGCCTTCTTCAGGATTGTTTATGTCACTAAGAGCACATCACTTGAGGGGACACTGGTTCCCCTGACATGATTGTTCCTGCCTGGGGGACTCTTGTTGTGGGGTGACATGTCTGCAGAACACTTGCCACCATGCTTCAAGGTGGCTGCAGGTTTATGATAGCAACTGGAGGCCTGCGGGCTCCTCCTCAGATGGCTGGAACAGGATCGTGTAAAGCAGACAGGCAGATGTCTTGACTACTCTCCTATCTGAGCATGCAGCCTCAAAAGAGGTGGGATAGGGCTCCATTTTGTGGACAGACACTCCCTGAGTGATCCGTGTGTGTCCCATAGCTTAGCATGACCTACTGCAGAATGAAGATGGAGCTACAGTCACAACAGTAGTGTGTCAGTGTCTGTTGTGTGCTCTGTGGCCTCTGGTCTTCACTGCGTGGCCTGCGGCAGGGTGGTACCCAGTGATATCATAGATGAAGGACAGGGATAGTGTCCTCCTACAGAGGGAGGCTGGATGTCCGCCTTTGGCAGTAGCCTGCGCACAGTCTTCAGGGAGCATTTGTGCAGGTGCTTTGCTAGCTCCTGGTGACACCCTGCTCTCCAGGTGTCTTGACTCATCTGAAAACAGAGCATTTTGGCTGCACTGGACTTGTCAAGTGATCAGGGCAGGCCACTTAAAAGGGACAAGTGAAGGCATCAGGGCAAGTGTGACAGTAAGTATCATGGGAGAGGGCAGACAAGGACCTCCTGGGAGCAGGAGGCCAGACTTGCAGGGGTGTCCGCAGAGTGATGGCTCTCTGGTGACTGGGGTGGTCTCATGGGGACACAGAAGGGAAGTTCTGCAGTAGATCCGGACCTCACACAGCACTTCCTCACCATGAATATGTGGCAGGCCCCTCAAGCTGCTTGGTATTTGTGTCTGTTTTGGGAAGGGATTTGAACTCAGAACTCAGCCCTAAAGCCCCTGCATGCCCCTCAGTTTCATAACTCCACCACCCCAACATAGATGCATGTCTCAAAAGAGAACAAAGATGCTTAAATCAGCTTATAACAGAGCCAGAACCTGGCCCTCTCATGTCCTTGCTGGGGCTGTGGGATGACAGGCAGGTGATTTCCATTTGTAGCCGGGAGGAAGGCTGGTTCATGGCCCCATGCTCCAGCTGCTGCTTGGGCTCCTTACCATGTGGCTGAGCTGCTGGGATTATCACTCAGGAGTGTAGACTAGAAAGCTGGGGGGTGGCTCAGAGGTAGATTACTTCCCAGAATGCACAGGGACCTAGGGCTCATCCTCAGGACCACAAGAAAAAAGTTTAGAACAGAGCCCAGGAAACTGCCACAGGTCCACTCACCCACACAGCTGCTAGCCAGAGGTGTGGTCCCCTGGAGCAGAAATGCTTGTGGCCTTTACAGAAGGAGGCTTCGTTGAGCTCACCCCAGAACGCGGGCTGATCTCTGCGTAGCAGTGTGGAAAGCTCAGTAATGTATCGTCGCACAAGAAGCAGGGGGCAGCATGGCGCATAGTTCCCAGTTTTAGAACTAGCAAGCAGAACGGCATGTAAGCGTCATATATATCTATATCTATATCTATATATAGATAGATATAGATATATAAATACATATAGATATAGATATAGATGCATATAAATATATACACACATATATCTCCATGCCCAGCTGTGTGTACATAAATGCAATGCACAGTAGATAGCTCAAAAATGACGTGGCGGCTGCCTGCAGGCCAAACTGGGGAGATGTACCTTATACATTTATACATTTATCCCTGTGGTGTTTTTTTTTTTAAGTTTTGCTCCATTTTTTGCATTACCTATTCCAGGAAATACTGAAATAAAATAACACATTTGAAAAAGTACATGGAGGCTGAAGAGCCAAGATAAGGAAGGTAGAGGAAGTGGTCTCTTTCTCAGGAAAGGTGAAAAGTCTTTTTACAGGGGCTTTTTTCTCTTGGAAAGTATGGTTCTAATAGCATCTTTCTTAAAGTTGGCACTGAAGTCCCAGTTACATTTAAGTAGAAATACACTTTGAGATGAACCATGAATATTGCAATGGGTATGCCTTAAATCTAAGAGTCCTGTGGGCTATGGGTGCTTAGTCTCCAGCCCCAGTGACCCTTGATTCTTAGGGGAGGCCTAGTCTGAAATGAAGAGACAGTGGCACACAGCTGCCAGGACTGGTAAGCACTCAGTGTCCTTTTCCATGGACAGTCTAAAATTATCAAAGTTCAGGCATTGTTAGCTGTTCAACCACTTCGCCGACCCACCAAAAAGCCTACCTTTGCCCTGAGCTATGGGTGGGATTATTCTCATGTCAGCTGGTCTTTGTGTTTCTAGACTGTCCCTAAGTGCTTCCTTTTACATGGTGGCTGTCAGCTTCCTGCCCTTTAAAGTGGCAGAGGCCACGTCATCCCAGTGACCATCTGAGCCTTTGCAGCACATCCTGAGCACTGTTATACATTCCCAGGGGGCTGAGAGCAGCTGCTCTTGTGAGTCCAGAACAGACTAGTTCTGGGGTCAGACCCAAATGTATCAGCTCAGCCACCTTCTGTGGGATTTGGGCCTGGAAGTCTAGTCAGCCTCAATGTTCACCTCCTGGGTGGCAAGTGGCTCCCGAGGTCTTGAGTGGGATGGTTTAAGAGAGTAGCCCAGTCTCTCCTTCAGAATAAGGGTCCTCTTTCCTCCCAGGCAGCAGAGCAAACATGGGCTATGGACTCCCCCTTCTGTACCCCCATCCAGCTCTGCAGCTTGGTAAGGGAGAGGAGGTGTCCTGATATATCAGGCCTCAGTCTGCTCAGCCGGCAGGTGGAAACCCACCACGAGCCTAGACCCTTGCAGGTGCCCCTCAGCTGCTTATCTCTGCACTGCGGTGAGTACAACCAGTAGGGAGGTGGATGGGGGACAGCCTTATTCCAGTTAAGCCTTGTCTACATTAGCAAACTAAACAGGAGATCCTCTAGGCTGGTAGACTCACAGTCCAAAGGAGACTGAAGTTATAGACAGAGGCTGTAGGTGCAGCTGATGCTATCCTGAGAGGCCAGCCTCAGGATGCTGTTTGAAGAACCACAGGAAGTGTCCGGTGGAGGGACAGGAAGCATGGGACTGGAGGCTGCACATGAGAGCTCAGGTGGTATTCTAAGTGACCCCTACCTGCCATGTGGAGTGGATGGGTCTATGGTGTATGCCGGAGCCCAGGCTATAGCTGTAAACATAGGTGTGATGATTGGACTTTCAGAAACACAGTTGAGGTGACCTTGAAGCCTTCTGGAGCTAGAGTCTGCAGGTGGAGAGCCACTCTGAACACCGGCGTCATTATCATGGGAAACGACGTCACCCAGAGTCACCCATGTGAGGCTGGGATTAGGACAGGTAGTCGTGTTTCCCAGACTCCATCCTGCTGATCCATTTTCCACTTTTCCCTGTCTGTGCATCCTACATGGTAGGGTGTTGGGATGACAGGCAGCAGGTTGCCACCACACCTGGGGTTCCTTAGATCCTTGTGTCTTTACGTTATCTTGACCTGTGCATACTACAGAGACTCGGGCAGTACCGGGGTCCTCCCCCAGCCCTCCCATGTCTGTTTAGGTACCCAGCTGCTGTCCCATAAAGCCCTGTCCCTCCAGGGCAGGATCTGTGCTCGTCATCTTTGTTGGGGCTGACTCCTCCCCTCATCTGCTGTGTCCCTGCTCATAAGGAAGCCCCTTCACCATCAGGAGCCAACTCGCCCTCATTTGAACACCCCACCTTGTCACAACCTCCATGGCCTCTGCCTCCTCATTCCCTACAGAACTTTTCTCTACAGAAAGGCCCTGGTCCTGGCTTTCAGAGCTGCTGCTGAGGAGGTCAGAGCCCACCATCTACTCAGCAGGGCTGAGTCTGTGAGGGGATCCAGAAGGGTCCATGTATGTGCGAGCAGTGAAGAGATGAACACATCTTTCCCACGTTTTCCTGTTGTCCTTCCCTGACTTTGTTTTCAGTGGTAGCCGTCCATCTTTACAAGTCCCCAGCACAGGCTTTGTCATTGTGGACTACAATGGCCGCAGGCCCTCCTAGTGGGTAGATGTTTGATGGGCAGTTAGTGAGAAGGTACCCCACACCCCTCCCCATTCCAAGGAGGCTTCAAAGACATCTCAAGCCCTGGTTCTGAGAGTCTAAGAATGGGTTCATCCATGAACAGGTGTTTGGATCTGCAGGGTGGGCTCTGGGCTCATCTGTGCCACACAGTTCCTCCCATGGTGCTGACCCCAGTCACCAAATACTGGCATATGCCAGATTGTCCTCTTGGGATAACTGCCAGCAGAGGTGCCCATTGAACATATCAGCAGCAATTGTTACAGCACTGAACATAGGCTCCTCTCACATTCTCTTTGGCTTTGCGATGAGGCTTCGCTGGGAGCTGAAGGGAACCAGGACAGAACGCCTGGCCAATGAGCTCATTTGCAGAATAGGGTCCTGCCTGGTGCCTTGAAGCTAGCTCAGACCCAGCTGGGTTGGTGGGCCTTCTAGGATTTTTTGCAAAGTGGGCAACATACACAGCAATATGAAATTCCAGTTTCTTCATGTTATGCTGACCAGTGGGGGTTGGCCAGAAACTGTTTCCTCTCTGCGACCTTATGGCACTGGGCCCCTTCCATCTGTGTCGTCTGTGTTTGAGTTGACTTAATCCACATCTCCTCCTGTCTTACAGGGACATCACCCCACCCGGAGAACCACTGAACAAGAACAGCCGGCCCAAAGTGGCTTCCCGCTTCCCCAAACTGTCCCGTGGACATCCCAGGGAAACACGCAACGTGGAGCCCCAGAGCGGTGACCTCTGACCTCAATGGAATCCCAGCCCCCAGCCACGGCTGCTGGCCTGACACCTTGGCATGACAACTTTGTTCCCCCAGAGAGCACACCCTTCCTGCTGCTGCAAGCCACCTGATTAAACTGGTCAGTCTCAGCTGCTGGATCCTGTCCTTAGAGCAAGGCGTTGCTCACTGGACAGACCCAGATGGTGACACTGTCACTAATCCCCAGAATGGCCAGGGCTGGTTATTACCTCCTCTAGCTCCACCAGCAGCAGGCTAGGTGCCAGGCTGGGACCCCTGGATGCGCAACTCTGGCACGTCACATGGGCAGAAGGGTCTTTCAGATGCCAGCTGTGATGCTTTCCCATGCGGGACCAGAATGACTGTTATTCTCCTAGATTTCTTCCTACCGCAACTGCTTGCTGCAGTCTGTGGACAGGGTCTCCTTCCTTGCCCTTCCCTTTTCCCCATGGTGGTTAGACACCCAACCCCATGGCTCATGTGGGTATCTTACTTCAGGCAGACATCTTGTGGCTTAGCAAAGGAGTTGTTAGTGACCTTGGTCTTTGAACTTGCCTTCCTTCCTCGTGCCGGCTCCACGAAGCACCAGCCATAAGGTTACACCTGAGGCTACTCCAGCAAGGGCAGCTTGTCAGATGTGAAGGGCTCTGTCATCATGCCCAGCCCCAGAAGCAGCCTAGGGACTGTGGGAAGGACATCACAGGCTCTAGACCTAATGGATATGACCTCAGGGCATGGGGAGACTTGGCTCTCAGCACCACTGGGAAAGACCCGTTGGGCTCTCAGACCCCCCCACTGCCAGCACTGAGCAGAGTGTGACTGTCCCCCAAAGACTTGTTTAGCACAAACTGTTCCCAAACATGGTCTCATTGGAGCAGAGCCTGTGGTCCCAAGATGCTCCCCCGTTGCTGTCAGGGCACTGTCCTAGAGACAAGAGCTTATAGGCATGGAGTAGAACAAGAACCAGCTGCCTTGCAGTCCCCACTGTCCTGTCACCCAGCCTGAGTCCTGCTGCTTCACAGAACCCGTACTGTCAGTAGCTTAATCTTTGACTTCTGGAGATGGTTCTGTGATTCCAAAGTCCCCTCAGTGTCTAGGTGCCACTTGGAGGACTGTGCAGAAGGGACATTGGAACAAGCCACATGCATTTCTGTCTGCAGCCAGTGGAGATGCTGGTAGACTATGCCTATCTTTGTGGGGAAGGGAGACCGAGTGTGGGCTAGAAGGGCCTCAGCTCAAAGCTGAAATCTTGGCAAATGACCTATGGGAGGCAGGGATGTTGTCTTGTCCAAAGAATGCCCAGGGTTGGTCCCCTGGAAGGTTAGTGCTGCATAGAGTCAACCAGAGGGAACTTCTTCAGGGTGGAGGGAAACAGCCACTTAGACAGATTGGATGTTGAAGGACACCGCAGTGGCTGAGCCCAGGTGAGTCATGACAGGCCTGCTGGTCCTCATGGCCCACAACAGGAACTGGTGGGTGGTGCAGGGGCCGCTGTCAGCTTGTGAGGAGAAGAGAATCCAAGAACCTCCAGTGGACCTTCTGTCTGCCCAGTGGCCACTTGCCAGGGGCTCCACATGAACCCCAGGCTTAGGGTGTGGGTTGGGCCATTGGACTTGGAGGCCCAATGTACAGCATGGTGGCCAAACAGTTAGAGCTCCACGAGGCTCTGAGAGACGCTTCCAGTTCTGTTACATTCCAAATAAAAAGGACCCTGCCACCTCAAAAATCTCCCACCACCCACAAAGTCAAGCAGCAGGCCTTTGGGTCACCTGGCCCAAGCATACATCACTGGAATCCCGGCTCTCTCGCTTTAGACACCATGCAAGAAACCTTCTTTCACCTTCAGCACAAGCAGAGAAAGAAAGAAAACACAAAGCACCCAGAGTCGATGTCTAGATTTTCAAGATTTAATTACGGAAAATGTGGCCAAGTCCTCCGCAGTGTGGAATATTGGACAGACAGGGCTCAGGTGCTCGGGAGGCCTCGGCTGCTTGTCTTTCCTCCCACCTCGCCTTTCCTTTTACATGTTGAGAGTTGAACCTGGGGCCTTGCACGTGCTTGGCAAGCTCTCTGCAGACACACACCACAGAAGCCCAGATCATCCACACCTCTAGGTCTCTGTTC
Source organism: Rhizomys pruinosus (assembly GCA_009823505.1). Lineage (NCBI taxonomy): Eukaryota > Metazoa > Chordata > Mammalia > Rodentia > Spalacidae > Rhizomys > Rhizomys pruinosus. The sequence goes on from VZQC01003090.1 coordinate 634,203, forward strand.
TCACATCACCTCACAAGGGTGTGCGAGCCCCACAGAGCTGTAATTTCAGAGTAGTGTGGGGTGCTCATCTTGCACTGGAAGGCTGTTCCTGTCTGTCCACTTGATAAGAGCCCTAGTGCTCCCCAGACACGAAGCCCAACATCCGGAGGGGACTGCAGAGCTGCCAGGGTCACCCATCTGACACACCTCCACTGCTTCAGGAGACTGCTGCTTAATCCTGAACCTGAACATGACCTCAGCATACTCGTGGCTACTAAAACATTCTTTGAACAGTTTGCATATCCTGACAGGTCACCATGTTCCAGGCCTTGGTTCCTGCCCCACCAGCTCTAGCTTCACATGGGAAGGACTGCATCTGCTCTTGCAACCTATAGACACAGCTGGCCCCTCAGGCAGAGGCTGGGCCCTGTTCTCCCAGGGTGATCCCCAGAACTTCACTGTGCAGCCTGTGGTCCTCACACACCACCAACCTGGCCAGCTGAGGCTCGCCAAAAAGACCAGATCTGCAGCACCCAGGACAACCTCAGAGCATTCTTCCCCACAGTGCCCTGCCTTGCCCTGCCCTGCCCTGTTCTACCCTTTCCACTGGCTAGGAGACATCTATGAAGGGACAACCTCATGCCCAAGGCAATAGAAGTCCCGAGTGTGCAGTATTCTCACGAGGGACAGTGGTCACCCACCCCAGGGCCGCCTCTAGGCTTGGGGATTGACTGGAAGACAGGCGCCTCTTCACAAACAAGGTCGATTGTAACAAGCATTCTGCGCAGTGTTGTGCAGTCAAGCTAACTTTAAATGCCTGCTGTTGGGTTGGCTTCTGGGCTAATTTTGCACAACTGTAGCACTGTATATTTTATCTAAGGTTTCTGTGCCAAAAAGTTGAGTTCACTGTTGCTATAACACACACCCTTGGTTATGTTTTTAAAGTAAGATTCCAGCTACTGGATTGAAGGATGGAGAGTTTAGCACCTGGGCCTCCTGGCTATGGGCAGGCCGGATCCCAAGGTCCATCTGCTCACTGAAGCACACCTGACCAGCATGTCTCCTGAGCTGTGAGCTCCATCAAGGGCCTGCCCATGACAGTTGCAGCTGCTGTCCTGGAACCCTTACCTTTGTTCTTATGTCTGACAACCAGTTTCAACAGGCTTCACACCCACAGGTTTTAAAGAAGTGAAAACCTGAAGACAATGACATTGGAGCTGCGGCCCACTTGTAGGAAGTGCTGGCATGGCCCTGCCCTGCATAGAAAGCGCTGGCATAGCCCTGCCCTGCATAGAAAGCGCTTGCCCACCTGTGCTGCCCACCACCTTCCCCCCCAGCTTCCTCTCCTCCACTCCCTACCAGGGGAGCCCACTGGTCTACCTGGAGGGATATTTTGCCACTAGTAAGAATCAGGACAGAAAACATAGAACATATGACAGTGGGGTGCACAGTGGCCACAGCACCTGGAGAGAGACCTGGAGAGCCAGGACCTCAGCACCTGGACAGAGACCTTGAGAGACAGGACCTCAGCACCTGGACAGAGACCTGGAGAGCCAGGACCTCAGCACCTGGACAGAGATCTTGAGAGCCAGGACCTCAGCACCTGGACAGAGATCTTGAGAGCCAGGACCTCAGCACCTGGACAGAGATCTTGAGAGCCAAGACCTCCAGCAGCTGGACAGAGACCTTGAGAGCCAGGACCTCAGCACCTGGACAGAGACCTTGAGAGCCAGGACCTCAGCACCTGGACAGAGACCTGGAGAGCCAGGACCTCAGCACCTGGACAGAGACCTGGAGAACCAGGACCTCAGCACCTGGACAGAGACCTGGAGAGCCAGGACCTCCGGGGGAAAGAAGGGAGCTCTTTAGGGCATAATCTCCATTTACCCCAGAAAGGTCTATGGCCTCTGTAGCCATGTGTCTGGAACCTGGGGTGCATAGGGCCCAGAAGTCTGTAGGAGCCTGAGCATGTGGGACCCTAACCCCTCTCTTATGTTAAGGTTTACACAATAGAATTTTTAAAACAAATACGTTTAATTTTCTAAAATCTCTTGTATTAAAATTTTCTTTGGAATAAGCTGTGGTAATTTTGTTACAATCTGGTTGAAAGAAACCTTTTCAGTGATGAGATAAAAATGGCAACATTTTCTAAATCAGGCACTTGGTGTGTGGTTTCTTTGTCTCAGTTCTTTCCTGACAACTGGGGGTTTAGGGGAACTGTACACACACAAGAAAGCTTCTAGAAAGCTCACTCATCATTTCACATGACACCTTAAACAGCACCATTCAGTTCAACAAATAGCAGTTTTGAATTATTTGGAGTTTCTTATTAGTAAACAGATCTTGGTATACCAGATATGTAGAATCGAAATTCCAGTCCAGAAAAAAAAAAATCTCATGTAAGTTCCTCTACATTCACTCATTCAACAAACAAACTAGGTACCTGCTGTATACCAGGTGCTGGGCAAGCAGAGAACAAAAGTCAGATGTAAGGTGAGGTAGGTGAACAAAGTTTTTTCTTGTTCTTAAGTCACCCATATAGATAATCACAGATGTCAAGAAACAAGATGGATGTTGAATGAACATCAGGGCATGGACCACTTTCATCGGGCTGGGAGGTTTAGGCTTGGCCCAGGAATGTTCTAGGCTGGGCAACTCTCCACAGTGTGGCATCCCTGCCTCTACTCACTGAATGCTAGGAGCAGTTCTTTAGTTTATGGAACCAGAAATGTGTCCAGGGATGGAAATGGTTGAGAATCATAGGCCCAGGGGCCATCCTGGCCAGAGGCCCAAAGGATGAGAAATAAAGGATGTGCTTCCCAGAAAGAAAACATGACAGCCTGAAAATCTGCATTGTAGGGGGTCTAAGTTTCTACCTATCAGCTAAGGGTAGGAAAGGTCTGGAGATGGCAGCAACCCAGATGTGTGAGGTTCTCAACAGGCCTGTAGGGGCATCACGGGGGGGGGGGGGGGCAATGGTATCTGATGTGAGTCCCAGACCAGGCCCCATAGCTTCCCACTTCCCCAGCCCAGCGAAGTTTCCTTACTTTGCCTCTTAGGTGGGGACATGCCTCACCTGCACAGGTTCTCCTAAACGGAAGGTGAGGAGATGTGGGGACTGATTCCATGTACTATGGCCTGGCTCACCCAGACTTCTCTCTTCTCCACTCCCACCTCTCCCTCCCATCCCCGAATTCACTAGGAAAAAAAAACCTTTACTTCCTTGGCCAGCTCTACACAGCCTCATATTCCTGGCCATTTCCAACAGAGTAGACATTCCCGTGCTGCTCTCTCAATGGGGGCTGTCTGCACCCTGGCCTCAATAGACTTACTTTCTTTTTCCCTATTTTAAACCAGCTTATATGGGCTGGAGAGATGGCTCAGCTGCTCACAACTCCCTGTGACTCCAGCTCTGACACTCTGGTCTCTGCAGTACCAAAAGACACACACACACACACACACACACACACACACCATGCATAATTAAATCCTAAGGGAAAAAACCTGCCTCCTTACAAATATGCCAAGTGTGAGTGTGCCCCCAAAGTTCATATTAGAAGCATAATACACAGCGCAGGGTTGGGAATGGGGTTTGCTGAGAGGTGGCCGTCAATGAAGCTCCATCCAGGACAGGGTTAGGATGCTCAGGAGTGTCTACGAGAACGACTTGCTCTCCCTCTTCCAGTCTTGCCCTTCACATGATGCATGATGGCCTTCACTAGATGCTAGAGGGGTCCACAATTCCTTGCAGGCCCTACCCACACATCTGTACCCTGTCACTGCCCCAGCATGGCCTCAGTTAATGACCTCTGTCACATCTCTCTCACCAGTGAGTGGTCTCTCCCCTCCAGTTTCTGGCTCTATTCCCAGGAGTTTCCTGTCCTTGCCACCACATCCTTCCAGGCCCTTCCACCTGTGCAGTCCCACGTCAGAGGTGCCACCTTCCACCTGTGCAGTCCCACGTCAGGGATGCCACCTTCCACCTGTGCAGTCCCACGTCAGGGGTGCCACCTTCCAACTGTGCAGTCCCACATCAGGGGTGCCACCTTCCACCTGTGTAGTCCCACGTCAGGGGTGCCACCTTCCTCCTGTGCAGTCCCACGTCAGGTGTGCCACCTTCCACCTGTGCAGTCCCATGTCAGGGGTGCCACCTTCCACCTGTGCAGTCCCAAGTCAGGGGTGCCACCTTTCACCTGTGCAGTCCCACATCAGGGGTGCCACCTTCCACTTGTGCAGTCACATCAGGGGTGCCACCATCCTCCTGTGCAGTCCCACGTCAGGGGTACCACCTTCCTCCTGTGCAGTCCCACGTCAGGGGTGCCACCTTCCACCTGTGCAGTCCCAAGTCAGGGGTGCCACCTTCCTCCTGTGTAGTCCCACGTCAGGAGTGCCACCTACCACCTGTGCAGTCCCAAGTCAGGGGTGCCACCTTCCTCCTGTGCAGTCCCACGTCAGGGGTGCCACCTTCCTCCTGTGCAGTCCCACGTCAGGGGTGCCACCTTCCACCTGTGCAGTCCCACGTCAGGGGTGCCACCTTCCTCCTGTGTAGTCCCACGTCAGGGGTGCCACCTTCCACCTGTGCAGTCCCACGTCAGGGGTGCCACCTTCCTCCTGTGCAGTCCCACGTCAGGGGTGCCACCTTCCACCTGTGCAGTCCCACGTCAGGGGTGCCACCTTCCTCCTGTGCAGTCCCACGTCAGGGGTGCCACCTTCCACCTGTGCAGTCCCACGTCAGGGGTGCCACCTTCCTCCTGTGCAGTCCCACGTCAGGGGTGCCACCTTCCACCTGTGCAGTCCCACGTCAGGGGTGCCACCTTCCTCCTGTGCAGTCCCACGTCAGGGGTGCCACCTTCCACCTGTGCAGTCCCACGTCAGGGGTGCCACCTTCCTCCTGTGCAGTCCCACGTCAGGGGTGCCACCTTCCACCTGTGCAGTCCCACGTCAGGGGTGCCACCTTCCTCCTGTGCAGTCCCACGTCAGGGGTGCCACCTTCCACCTGTGCAGTCCCACGTCAGGGGTGCCACCTTCCTCCTGTGCAGTCCCACGTCAGGGGTGCCACCTTCCACCTGTGCAGTCCCACGTCAGGGGTGCCACCTTCCTCCTGTGCAGTCCCACGTCAGGGGTGCCACCTTCCACCTGTGCAGTCCCATTCAGGGGTGCCACCTTCCACCTGTGCAGTCCCACATCAGGGGTGCCACCTTCCACCTGTGCAGTCCCAAGTCAGTGGTGCCACCTTCCTCCTGTGCAGTCCCACGTCCGGGGTGCCACCTTCCACCTGTGCAGTCCCACATCAGGGGTGCCACCTTCCACTTGTGCAGTCCCATGTCAGGGGTGCCACCTTCCTCCTGTGCAGTCCCACGTCAGGGGTGCCACCTTCCACCTGTGCTGTCACATGTCAGGGGTGCCTCCTTCCTCCTGTGCAGTCCCACGTCTGGGGTGCCACCTTGAGCCATGCCCCCCATTCCTGCAGAAGGATCCTCTCACGTCTTGGAGTTCTCCCATCTTTTCTCCCCCCCTTCTCCACACATTCCTCCCCACCCCCCTTTCTCAGTTCTAAGGACCCCAGCCCTTTCCACTGCCACGCTGGCCCAGCCATCCTGGATGCCCCTACCCCTCCTTGGTCCTCATCCGCCAACCCTTGCCATACCTAACTGCCTCTCTGTCTTCCCCAAGCTGTCCCCCAACATGTCCCCAGGCTTCTTCCAAGACTCCTATCCCCAAACTCCTCAAATGCCTCTGTCCTTCACCTCTAGATGCTGAAGGGGCAGCACAGGTCCTCAGACCTCATTTCCTGTCCTACTTCCATTGGCCTCGTCTATCGGTTTAGCTTTGTGACAGAAATACCACACCAGCCATATGCCACTTACAAGTTCTCTATAACCCCAGAAGAGATAAAAGGTGAGGGGAAACTGAGAGTCTGTTCATTGAACTTGACACAGCCAAAGGACTATTTCAACATGTAAACGATACATTAAAGTGAGGCATTTGCATTTTGGAGCAGCATTTCTGAGGAACCTCCCCCACCCCATTCACACTCTCTGTGTACTTCAAGTCATTATGCTCCAAACATTCAGTAGCCCGAGGGGTGGCTCCTGCACAGGACAGTCCAGCCCCACAACCTTCCATCCCTTATGTCAGGCTCCATCTCCCTCGAAATGCCACAGCTCCCCTCCACCTATCCAGCTTAGCAAGCCTTGCAGGACTGAACCCGATGATACTGCAGCTCTGGGCTCCTCCCATGAGCAGGCCCCACCCCTCATCCCCAGCGTGTCACTGCATTCTGCCCTCTCCTGCCTCATCTGGTGACCAGCAAATACCCTTGATTCCACCTTTAAAACTGATCTCAGATGTCACAAAGCAAGTGCCTCTCCCCCTCCGCCGTTACCACTGGAGCTGGAGCTGCAATGGTCCTTGAACTCCAGTCCCCACTCCAGCCTCACTGCACTGTGTGACCTTTAACCAAACACACACACACACACACACACACACACACACACACACACACACACACACCATTCTTCACATCCAAGACCAGAAAGGGCTTAGCTCCTGGCCACTTTTTCCCTAAGGACAGTCATTTGCTTCCCTTTTTCTGAGACAGGGTCTCATATAGCCCAGGCTAGCCTTGAACTTACTATATAGGTTAAGATGATCTTGAATCCAGGGTTTTGTGCATGCTAGGCAAATACCAACTGAGCACCAGCCTAGGCTATATGGTCATTTTCCAGCAAAGAAAGTCACTGTCCCTGATAAATGCACTAGTGCCATCTGAACACTACACAGTACAGTTCATCACAAATGCTCCAGAATATACTCTCCAAAACTGTCTTCGTGCTGGAGACACTAGGGGAGCTTCAGAGACCATCCTCTGCCCAGCCCCTCCCGGGGCACCCACTATTAATGGGTGCCTCTCTTTCCAAGGCCCACACCATCCCCCCATAGCAGTCTCTCATAAACCCTGTAGGAGGAACTTGACCTTGGATTTTGCCTATTTAGTGGCCCCTGCAACTGCCAGATTCCCCATAGAGGGAAGGAAATGCAAGAGATGCTCGTAAATACCAGATACCTTTTTGCTTCGCCTCTCCTGACTAAAAGGCAGTCATTTTACTTTATCCATGATACACATTACTCTAAAAAGCTGGCCACGAAGATGCCCCAGAGCCCTTTTGATGCTAAACATTAACATCTCAAGGGGCTAAGTCTGGGAATCTGCCTTGTTTAAGCAGGCCCAGCTCGTGTTGGGTCTGAGTGAGTGGGAGGGGATGTATTGGCCTCATCTGTGTCAAGGCCCCCACATGGGTGGCTCTGAGCCAGGCCTGCCATTCTTGACTTACTAAACCTCAGTTTACCCTCCCCTGCAGAGCTTCCTGCATTCATCCTCAAGGTCAGGGTTCCTTCTGAGAACCTTCCAGAATCCTGTGTCCACTGCATTCCTAGAAAGAGCCTTGTAATATTGGATTTTTTTTTCATTATAGTAGTGTTTATTTTCTTTTTTTTAAAGTTATTTTTTTAAATTTTATTTATTTATTTATTTTTTAACATTTTTTTTATTGATGCTTTGTGCATTTCATACATCATTTTCCAATTCAGTTCAGGCATATCTCCCCTTCCCCTCCCTCCCCCCCCACCCCCCAACCGAGATCATGCATTCTGCATGACTGTCCTGCATATCTCTCTCAGTTTTTTTTCCACTTTTCAGCTATAAGTGATAATCCATGAGTACAAGCATCCTTCATGTAAAACCAATTTGCAGGCTGTTGTGCCCAAACCCCCCACAGCCCTTCCAGCGGGGAGTGAGGGGTTGTATGTTCAATCAGGTTAATCAAAGTAGGGTCCAGACTACATTGCTGTCGTTTCACCATTCACCCAATCGCAGCCCCCACATTCCACCACGCCCCCTTCCAGATTATTCCTGGGCTTAGAAAAGGGTGCACAGGTGGATGAGAAGCTGAACAGTCCACCTCTCTGGAGCTGTTTGTCTTGGACTTCGGTCAATTCTGGCTGTTTCCTTTCATGGGCTGACAGTCTATCCAGGAATAACCTTTTGATCCTACTAATGAAGCACAAGCAATTAATATATAGGTATTTAAACAGCATTAATTGTTATGGTAGGTTACTTTTGGTAGACACATATGTGAGATGATATGTTGATCCACGAACTACATTTTTTCCTGTTATATGACAGTGTCTTACTGTGGCTTTATGACATCTCCTAACCTGTTAGGATGGTAAGCTTTGTGGCATCAGCCATGGTCATTCCTCCAAGGGAGAGAGCCAATAGCCAATTAGATTTGGGATTATACAGGCATATGGCTGCCACTGCTGCACAGTATTTCCAGGCAGGTGAGGTGTAGCTGGTGCTGATGGTGGAGTCTTCTTGACTCAAGGAGACCCTATGTGCGTTATTGGTTTAGTGGCCCTTGGTAACACTCTCTGGTGTTCCAGAGGCCATCTGTACACTTGCATGTGTGGTCTCAAATACAATCTTTCCCATGTTAATGTCAGTCTTCAGCAGCAGGGCCTTATCGCCTCTTTTCTTGCAGTATCCCAGTTGAGAGGCAAGGAGCCTTACCCTTTGTGGGGCCTTAGATCCCTGGCCAACTTCTCCCTGGTGGAATAATCCATTATGATGTCAGAGCTCCTGTATTGATATATTTGCTTAAGCGCATAGTTTAAGGATCTTAGTATTATATTTGGTTCTGAACTGAGAATAATCCTTTTCAGTTCTTATGTCATTAGTCAATTAAAGAAGGCAGTTTTACCGAGTTTGATACAAGATTACCTCTATAATAGTTGTCTCCAATTTACAGTTGGAGAGCAACTTCATCATCGTCATATTTCTCCTTGTTCTGGGGGGGGGAGGCAAGAAAGTCTCTCATATCAAAACCTTTGCGGCACCTAGAAGGTAAGTTTCATTAGGACTCATTATAAATAGTTGTTACATGTAGGGGCCACAGAGGGTTTGATGTTTATGGCAATCTGAGGCTTTCTTCCTTTTGATGTTCAGACGGGTCAACCTTTCAGTTGGCACTTTCTGGTACATCCCTATCAATGCAAAGCTGTGATCTTTTCTAAATGAGACCCGAAATGGTGAATTGGGAAGGGGGGAGGGGTGGGTGAGGGACACGGGTGTATATTCGATTAATGCATATTTAATTGACGTGAGTTCAACAAGTGCCCGTTTTTGCCTAGACACTGTCTACAGGATACATGGTGTTTTAGGACTTAGTAAAAGTAAACATGTTGTATATAAACAACATTGTTTACAGACTCTGATAAAAAAGGTTAATGCATCCGAGTTAAAAGGAGAATTAAATCACTGTGCCACATTTGTTTTACATAAATTTGTAGAGCAATAACTCTGGGATTGGCACATACAAATGTTCTCTATAGTTTCTCTGTTGTACAGTATCTCCTTGTAGCATTCTCTTTAAGATGATTTAACATAAAAGTTAAGTTTGCTCACCAAGTTAATCATATATAGTCACCCAAAACAACATGGGTAAATTTGATGAAATCTGAGCCTTGATTCCACCCTATAGTTATGTATAATGCAACTGTCTTCTGGAGACTCATGGGTTAAAAAAAGGGGGGGGGTACAGATAGACATGAAACCTTCTCGTCAAAAACCTTGCAATTCAAATCTTAAAACTAACTATGGGAAAAGATTTGTGTGTTCCAACAGGACAAAATGTCACCAACTTAATATTGGATTTTGTAACAGCACTGTCTTAGCTTTCCAGTGTTGTGGAAAAACACTGACCAAACCATCTTGGGGAGGAGAGGGTTTATGTTACTGTCAGCTTACAGCTCATCATGGAGGGAAGACAAGGCCGGCACTCAGGGTAGAAACCATGTATAGAGTACAGACCATGGAGGAGTGCTGGCTTGCTCCTCTGGGCTGTACTTGGTCTGCTTTCTTATACAACCCAGGACCTCTTACCCAGAGCCAGCACTACCAACAGAGGGCTGGGCCTTCCCACATCATTCAACAATCAAGAAAATATCCCACAGACATGGCTGCCAGCCAGTCCAGTGGAGGAAAGTCCTCAACTGAGGCTCCCAAGTCCAGTGGAGGAAAGTCCTCAACCGAGGCTCCCTCTATCCACGTGTGGAAAATTATTCTTTGGCCTTCTCTCACTCAGAGTGTTGAGAAGCCCTAGGATTGGCCTAGGGCCCATGTCTGTTTACATTCTCCCTGCAGGCTTTTACTCATGGCCCTGAGTACTGGTACCCACAACACTGCCACGTAATTCACAGATGCCCCCCACAGAGGTATAAGTGACCATCAAGCTAGCGTGTCCCAAACAGAACCCACAACTTTCCATGGACCTGCTCTTCCTGCAGCCTCCTCTGCCATGGAAGGGGCCTCATGTGGCATTTCAAGTTCATATGGGACTTCTCTCTTCCCTGTCTCTTCCCATCACAGCCAAGGCCTTGACTTCTGCTCCATCTTCTGCTCCACGCCTCCCAGGACAGAGCCATCTGCATTGCTCTAAATTTCAGGTCCACCCAGACTTTTCAACACTTTTTTTACATGGAAACAAGGCTGTTGCCAGTATAGTTGGTGAAGATGAAATTAGAGTGGGCCCTAAATCTAGTGCCTGGTATCCTCAGGAGAGGAGGGGGCACAGAGAAGGGGGCCAAGTGAATATGGAACAGTACCTCTGTGCCAAGGGAAGCCAAGGACTTCATCCAATACTGGAAGCTGGGAGAGCCAAGGAGAGTGCCCTCCTTGGAGCCTCACAAGTGGGTAGGTACCCCACCTCAATGCTGGATCTCTGGCTCCTACAGTGACAGGCAGCCACTGATACTTTAAGCCCCACACATTGGCCCTGGGAAGAAAGGCACACAACCATCCAAACCACCAACTCCTCCATCTCTTTTGTTCCTACAGACCATCATCCAGGACCACCAGCAGTCTACCAGATGTCCTCTGGTCCAATTCCCATCTTTCCTTACATAATATACCAAATCATGAGTACTCATGTATACATGTATATTATAATATGTGACATGCATGTATGCATGTAAGTTAGATGTAACAGGAGTATTCATGCACACATATATCTACCAGTGTGACTATTCCACCAAACAAAATTCAGAATATCCTCTTCATCTCAGAAATTCCTCCCTACTCCTTTCTAGTAGCTTCTACCCTCCCTTTCCCCCCAGCCCACCAGACAACCAATTTCTGATCTCTATCACCATAGGCTCATTTGCCTCTGGGCATTGTAATATCAAACCCTGAAGCACATGCTAACCCCCCCCCTTTGTTCTCCCTCTTCTCCCCTCCTCATCCTTCTCTTCCTCTTTTCTTCTTTTCCTCTTCCTCTACCTCCTCCCTCCTATCCCTCCAGTTTCCCCCTCATTTTCCTCTCTCCCTCCTTTCTTTCTTCTTTCCCTCCCAGGATCTCACTCTGTAGCCCAGGCTTTTCTTGCTCTTGCAATTCTCCTGCCTCTGACACCCAAGTGCTGGGCTTACAGGTGTGCAGCACCACACTGAGCCACACCTTGCTTCCTAGCTCAGCATCCTTTCAACATTCATGATGGTGTCACATCTATTGACAATTCATTCCCAAATCAACCCCAAGGCATTTCCACCTCCTCATCTGAGAGCTCAGCCTAGAACATCCCAATACCACCATGTGCAGATGTGCAGGCAGAGCTATTGGTGGCCCTTGGGCCTGTTCCACCCCAATCCTTCTGTATTAGTCAGGGTTCTCTAAAGAAACAGAAGCAACAGGATGAATATATAGCTATATACAGTTTATTGATTTGCTCATGTGACAGAGTTCAAGGAGTCCAACAGTAGCTGCACCACACTGGAAAGGCTGAGAATCCAGGGAACTGCTCAGTCCGCAAGGCTGGATGTCTCAGTAGTCCCAATCTAGTGCTGAAGGCCCGAATGGACTCCAGGAGATCTGCCGGTCTCAGTACAAGCTGGGATCCAAAAGGTTGATCACAGTAGCAAGACAAACTCACCAGATGAGAGAGGGAAGCCGCAGGAGAAAAGGGACCAGCTCCCTCTGCCGTGGCCCTTTACACTGCCTGCCGGCAGAAGGTAATGCCCACATTTGGGGTGGGCCATCCGGATTAAGGTGGTCCAATCAGAAGACCCTTTTTCTCTTGTTTGTTCCTTAGTCCAGTCAAGTTGACACCCAGGATTAACCATCACACCTTCCCTCTCGAGGTCTGTGAGTCTGTGATGAGAAGAGCAGAAAGTCCAGAATACTCTGTTTGTCCTTTTATTCTTTTTCTTCTACTCCATCATTTATCAGTAATTCCTGTTGAAATACACCCAGGACCCCACAGTTCTTCCCATCCTCCTGGCTGTCTGCCCTATTGCAGGCTACCTCTCCCCTGGGATACTGGGTTAGCCTCAAAACTTATTCCCTACACACAATGCTCAACTCAGCAGCCTTCAATCAATCAATTAGAAAATAAGGTTCTCCCCCCGCCCCCTTTTTTTTCTTACTCTTTCCAGGTCACCAAGAAGGATAAGTGTGTACTGGCTGGTCCAGGAATCCTTGAGTTCTCAGCTGAGAAAGAGTGGTTAATTTGGGCCATCCCTAAACTGCTTAGTAAATTTCTAGCTATTTAGTTATGTTACCCTCCGAAAAGGGTTACCCCAGTCACCAGAAGGGATTTGGGACACCAACCACTCTGAAGGAATGTTAGGTATATCCCCCATTCAGAGGGTCAATCTAAAGGATAACTATAGAGGGAAAAAAAAGTCCTTGACTGATGCCCATGAAAGCAAAGTGAAGGCAAGAGTTCTTAGGAACTCATGTTCTAGGCAGGGGACCAGGAGAAGTAAGAACAAGGTGTATTCAAATGTCCAACTTAAAAGTCCATTAGAATTTCTTGACCAAGGGTTTCAAAGAGTCCATTTATTAGGTTTCTCCTTCTGTTCATTTGGCCATGATGTCTGGACTCAGGATCTGCTTCCCAGGTGCTTTAATGGTAAAGATATGAGTTTCCATTAGAGAGTTGCTAGAAAGAAAGAGGAAATTTTATTATTGAGCATTAATTGACAATAGTGGACTTGTCTTTTGGCTCCAGGTGACCCTGAATTATTAATCAAGGCCAAGATCTAAGGTTTTGTACCTGTTTAAGACTATTTCATATAACTTTAAGCCTAATATCTGGAGGCACAATTTTTCCAGCTTTAAAAGAAATATATTGACTATTTATCTTTTGGTTATACTTTCCTTTTGGGTGTTTAAGTCCACACAATTAGCTGAGATTAACCAAACTTTGCTTTCTCAAGGTCAGTTGAGGTTCTGGTCTTTAGGGGGCACTCAGGGTTTGGGGGGGAGGGGAGTGCCTGGCTCCTTCTGTCCACTCTTAAGCAGTTCCATCTACCAAGGACAAGGTCAGGTCCTGCTAGACCAGGCTTCCCTTTGGAGCGTGAGGTAACTTTCCTCTATGTTGACCTTCCTCTTTATAGACTGGACACTGGCTGGGGTCCCGTTAGTGGATCTTTGAGACCTCCGTGCATAGGAATGCTGGTGACTCACAATTGCAGAACATTTCAAGAGATGCCCCTTGACAAAATCCCCTGGGTCTAATTGACCTCAGAGGGCAAGGAACAAAATTGTCCCTTAAATCCCTATGCCCCTTAATCCGAATCTACAACTGGAAGTCCAGTACAAGCCAGGAATGGACCGAGAACAAGCCCCAACCCTGTGTGGTTGTAATCCCATTTAGACCATTAGTAAAGTAGCTTTAGTGTTTATACCATTCCACTCTGGAAACATTTAACCACTTCATTCCAGTACAAATATCTTATTTTCTACTAAAGTTGGCAATATTTATACCCATCTGAATGAACTGGGCAGTCCCCCCAAACACATCACCACAAATTTAAAACCCTAAAGTGACCTACATCCCCCACACAAAACACAACCAAAGGCCTTGAATTCTATTTTATCTAGTATTAACATAGTGACTCCTCCTTATTTCTTAGTACCAGCCACCATGTGGGTGCTGGGAATTGAACCTGGGTCCTCTGCAAGAGCAGTCAGTGCATTTAACTGCTGAGCCATCTCTCCAGCCCCAGACAAGCTCTTTTTTAAAGATTAAAAAATTATGTATATGGGCTGGAGAGATGGCCTAGCAGTTAAGAGCTCCGACTGCTCTTGCAGAGGATCAGGGTTCGATCCCCAGCACCCACATGGTGGCTGAGAAACATCTGTAACTTCAATTCCAGGAGAACTCCAGTTCCAGGGGAATCCGACACCCTCTTCTGACCTCCACAGCATTGCATGACATGGGTACACAAACCTGCATGCAGGCAGTACACTCATACACATAAATAAATTAAAAAATTATGTGTATGTCTACTCTGCCTGCATCTATGTGTGTGCACCATGTGCATGTCTGGTTCCCCACAGAGGTCAGAAGGCATCAGATCCCCTGGAACTGGAGTTACTGATGGTTGTGAACCACCATAGGGGTACTGAGAACCAAACCTGGGTCCTCCACAAGAGCAGCCAGTTCTCTTAACTGCTGAGCTGTCTCTCCAGTACCCCATATGTTCTTTATGTCATAGTAGCAAGCTAGGAAGCTAACGGGAATGTTGTCTCCATCTTCAGAAAGGACTTCTGTCAGACATCCGTCCCTTGACTCAGATCCAGAGGCAAACTCCTACAAAGCAGTGGGAAAGGCCACCCAGTAGAAAACAGGCAGAAGGTCTGAAGAGCTGCTTCATCCATATGAAAATAGCCAATAAACATATGAAAAATAGCGAATTCCGTCAGTTAGGGAAATGCTAATGTGAGCTAAAGAGTACTCCACATCCGTCAATATCCTAACACAAAAAAGATAGAAAACAACAAGTGCCAGTCAAAAGGGATACAACTGAGCCCCCAGCCACCTCTCAAGGGAGAGAATTGGTACAAACATTTTGGAAACAGTTGTTTTTCCCTGCATCTACTAAGCATGAATGCATGAGTAGCCTAGGATTCAGCAAGTGTGCCCTTGGATAAACACACTGTCAGGCACGGTGATGCATTCCTGTAATCATATTTCTTGGGAAGTTGAGGCAGGAGGATCAAGAGGTTGGTGTCATCTTAAGCTACATAATGACACCATGCCAATAAAGCAGAGATAAAGAGAGAGGGGCAGGATAGAAGGAAGGAAGGAGGGAGGGAGTGAGGAAGGAAGGAAGAAGGAAAAAAAAAAAAAAAAAAAAAAAAAAAGAAGGAAGGAGGGAGAGGAAGGGGGGAGGAGGGAGGGAGGGAGAAAGGAGAGAGGGCGGAACATGGTGCACGTGTCCATTATGAGACCTGCACAGATATTCACGTGTGATAACTTAGGTGTGCCATGATGTACCTGAGCCTATGTGCCTGCTGCAGAAACTGCCCCCAACCCAGAATGCGTGTGTGTGTGTGTGTGTGTGTGTGTGTGTGTGTATGCATGCACGCTCTCTAATGAAATGCTGCTAAACACGCTACCGTATGCAGCATGGCTCTCCACAGCACACAGGACAGTTGCTCCCACGATTGTGGATTACCCAGTTTAGCATGTCTGGTACTAGGCTGGGAAACCTGTACCTCCAGCTCACTCCACTAAGGCTCTCCCTCCCATATATGACCATATATAACCTACTGATGAGGGCCTCTTCTCACACTCCTGCCTTTGCCCAGATATCCTTAGACGCCTCATAGGTTTGATGTAGCAACTTGCTCTCTCTGCCCAGTAGAATGTGTACTTTTGCAAGGCTGAGATTTCTCTTTTGCTCTCCTGGATCCCTACCTTCCTGAGCAGGTGATCAACACATACTGCTTTGGTGACTGAATATCAGACTCAGCAAGAAGTAAGAATGTAATGGAGATTCACTACCAGGCCCAGGAATCTGTGCCAGTCAGTCAGCTCTGCCTTGTTATAATTCACCGTGTGGCACCTTCAGAAGAGATTTCATCAGCCCATTTTAGATGTTAAAGGGCGTGGGGTATGCTGTATAACTCAGTTCTGTGCTGTGTCACATCACAGCGGACAGCAATGGGAACGGAAGTGACAACATACTGAACTGTGAACAGGGAGAAGAGGAGGAGGAAGACAGGTAATCCTCTCATAAGCACTCACAGAGCCATACATGGACCTTCTCATGTCCTCAGTGACATAATAACCTCCTGCCAGGCCCCGCCTCCCAATAGCTCCAACTTGAGGACCAAGCCTGAATTACCACATGCACAATGTAGCACATCCTACAGTGAGCACAGAGAGACCTTTGACAGGGTCCCAGTCACCCCAGAGCCACACCAAGGGCAGGTCCTCCTTGCCGTGTCTCCTTGCACATGGGCATTGTTCCTGCAGTCATGTGTTTTACTCTTGATAAAAGAGGTCAAGTGAATTCCGAGATGGCTGCCACTTTTGAGAGCAGCTGGAACAAAGCCTATACATGCTCAGGAACCACAGGGACAATGCTTCTGGGCTGGGCTACATCAGACTTCTGTGTGATGGGATTTGACCAGGCACTATTTATCTATTTATTTACTTATTTATTTTAGTCTTTTGGAGACAGGGTTTCCTTGAAGCTCCAGCTGGCCTAGAACTTGCTATGTAGACCAGGCTGAAGCACCAGGCCTATCTATAATCCACCTGGCTGAAGTGCTGGCCTCTACCCTGTGCTCCAGCTGGCCAGGCCAAAACTGCTGACCTCTATGTGCCCCAGTCTCTGAGTCCCATCAGTTTATTTAGAAGTAGAACAAAGGGAGACCCTGTCTCAAAAATACCCCCCCAATAGTCAAACATAGCCATCATTTCAGTTTCCAGAGTTTATGAAGGGTTGGAACTCAAACTACAGTCCTGTTGTGAACAGCTAACACTGGGCAAGAGACAACCTAAATGCTCAGATTAATTACTGTGATTTGAATGTGAAATGTTCCCTGTTTGAGCATTTGGTGTCCAGCTGGTGGTGCTGTTAAGGAAGGTTATGGAACCTTTGGGAGATGGCATCTTGCTGGAGGAAGTATGTCATCAGGGGGTGGGCCTTGAGGTTTAATAGCCTTGCTTCCTGTTTGCTCTGCTTCCTGCCAGTTGATGGAATGTGAAGAACTGCTCTCATGCACCTACACTTCCCCCCCCTCAAGTCCTGGGCATTCTTTGGAACCATAAGTCAAAATAAACCCTTTTCTCTTTAAGTTGCTTTGGTCAGAGTACTTTATCATAAGAGCAGAAGAGAGACCAAGACAGCTATGGAACGTGGTCCAGAGAGGAGGGCGTAACGGGACACTTCTGCCTGGAAACTCATCCTGACCAAAACAAAGGGAGAAAGGCTCACTAGAGTGGGATGAGCTATGGCTGAGACGGCAACATGGATGCACCACGACATGGATGCACCACGACATGGATGCACGGCAACATGGACGCACTGCAATATGGACACACCGCATAGCTAGAATTTGTGGGAAAGAGTATGAAGAGAAAACTCCAGAAGTCTTTACGGAGATTCTTTTGAGTATCTGCCTGAACATCAAGCTGTGAGGTTAGGTCAAAAGCCCATGATAATGAGCCCAGAGCTACTGAAAAGGAGTCACTGGGATAGCAGAGTCCCTAGGGCCAGCTGTGAGCAGAGAAAAGGCCAAGGCTCACCTAGGCCTGGAAAACATCTGATATCCAACCAAACATTGGAAAAGCTCGGTGGACATAGAGGCCATGGAGAAGCCACAGGGTAGGGGGAGAGGGCATCAGGCTTCCAATGAAGAACTTTCTACATGTTCAACTAATACATTTCAGAATTACGCCATTTCGCAAATAACTGTGCATTGCTACAAGTTTAAATAGAAACTGTCCAGAAAACAAAAGCCAGACACTCCATAATGCAGAGTCTGTAATGTTTACACACGAGACATTTACCTCATGTGAAAAATCAGGAAGATGCAGCCAGGACTCCCACATAAGCAATCAGTGTTAAAACACTGAGACAGTGACAAACAGGATGAAAAGGCTGGTGTGATGGTTAATCCAGGTGTCAACTTGACTGGACTAAGGAACAAATAAGAGAAAAAGGGTCTTCTGATTGGACCACCTCAACCCGAATGGCCCACCCCAAATGTGGGCGTTACCTTCTGCCAGCAGGCAGTATTTAAGGCCATGGCAGAGGGAGGTGGTCCCTTTTCTCCTGTGGCTTGCCTCTCTCATCTGGTGAGTTTGTCTTGCTGCTGTGATCAACCTTTCAGATCCCAGTGTGTACTGAGACCGGCAGATCTCCTGGAATCCATTTGGGCCTTCAGCACTAGATTGGGA
Organism: Rhizomys pruinosus; assembly: GCA_009823505.1. NCBI lineage: Eukaryota > Metazoa > Chordata > Mammalia > Rodentia > Spalacidae > Rhizomys > Rhizomys pruinosus. The sequence continues at coordinate 652,437 of VZQC01003090.1, forward strand.
CTACTGAGACATCCAGCCTTGCGGACTGAGCAGTTCCCTGGATTCTCGGCCTTTCCAGTGTGGTGCAGCTACTGTTGAATTCCTTGAACTCTGTCACGTGAGCAAATCAATAAATTGTGTATAGCTATATATTCGTCCTGTTGCTTCTGTTTCTTTAGAGAACCCTGACTAATACAGATTTTGGTATCAGGAGTGGTTCTAGAGAAACAGAATTGAAAGGATGAATTTCTTTCGTGGGCTTGGTAGTCTCTGGAGCCAGCTCTCCAACCCAATGAAGCCTAGAGTTACTGAAGGCTTTCCTGGTGGCATGAAGAGGAATGATAATCCCTGGTGCAGACTATTTGATCTAATTATGAAGATAGATCCATTTGACTCACCTAACTCACCTCTTGTGAGAAGCAAGGAATTTAGCGACTCTATATATAAAACGTTCGAGAAATTGCAGAAAAATCAGGAAAATAATGATGTTGCCTTGTTGCTCCTAGCATGTCTGGATAAACTG